>OZ023264.1:177314009-177714430 GCA_964006375.1 Tillus elongatus | reverse complement strand
ACAGCTGGAACAAACTGCGTGAAAAACCACTTAGAACACAATTCGGAATCCATCCTTGCCGATTTTTGGGCTTGGTAATAAACTGGTAATGATGACGGATTAATATTTTTAAAATACGGGGCTCAAAGATTTTCCAACAACAAAAAGTGGCAGTTTATGACTGCCTGCTGTATTGCTATTTTTTAAAACCAGGTGCTGATGTCTCGGCTCTGGTTGCAAAAGTTTTATCACGTAACATTTTAATACTTAGACCTGTTTCGTCCATATTATAAAGTTGTTCAGAACATAACCCGTTATTCTTTGTAAGTGTTCCCAGATCTTCTTGAAATTTTTTGGCGGCTGCATCATCTGCATCCCCACACACGGCTGGTAAATGAACTCCATATCCTTTTCCCAGCGACTTAACCACCCGCCACTCGCAGTGAAACATTCATCACCATTCATTTGTTTGTTCAGGTGTAAAACTTTGTGCTTTATAATAGGACTACTTAGGGGTGTTCCACGCCATCTTTCTTGATTAAACCAAATCCACAGAACCTCATCTAACTCTATCAGCTTTTTTTTTAATTGATCAAGTATTTAGGGATGTTTCAGACTATATGTGTACAAAAATCCTGCAAATGCGTACAGTTAAATTAAAAAATTAGTATAATTTCGAGCTTAAAACCGAAATTAGTATTTTACTAATATCGATGTAATTTCGAGTTCTAACAAAATTAGGTGTCATTTAGTGTTAAATGTGTATATATTTCGAGCATAAACACGAAATTATGTATTCATTTCGCGCTTAAAGTTGAAATTATTATAATTTTGTGTTTAAACTGTAAATTGGTATTTTACTAATTCGGTGTGATTTCATGTTCAAACACGACATTCTGCAGAATTTCGTGTTTAAAAGTCGAAATTGGTAACATTTTGTGTTTAAATTCGAAATTAGTATAATTTTGTGTTTAAAGTCGAAATTGATAGAATTTCGCGTTTAAATTCGAAATTGATATCATTTTGTGTTTAAAGTCTTAATTGATATCATTTTGTGTTTAAAGTCTTAATTGATATCATTTTGTGTTTAAAGTCTTAATTGATATCATTTTGTGTTTAAAGTCTTAATTGATATCATTTTGTGTTTAAAGTCTTAATTGATATCATTTTGTGTTTAAAGTCTAAATTGATATCATTTTGTGTTTAAAGTCTTAATTGATATCATTTTGTGTTTAAAGTCTAAATTGATATCATTTTGTGTTTAAAGTCTAAATTGATATCATTTGTGTTTAAAGTCTTAATTGATATCATTTTGTGTTAATTGATATCATTTTGTGTTTAAAGTCTTAATTGATATCATTTTGTGTTTAAAGTCTTAATTGATATCATTTTGTGTTTAAAGTCTTAATTGATATCATTTTGTGTTTAAAGTCTTAATTGATATCATTTTGTGTTTAAAGTCTTAATTGATATCATTTTGTATTTAAAGTCTTAATTGATATCATTTTGTGTTTAAAGTCTTAATTGATATGATTTTGTGTTTAAAGTCTTAATTGATATCATTTTGTGTTTAAAGTCTTAATTGATATCATTTTGTGTTTAAAGTCTAAATTGATATCATTTTGTGTTTAAAGTCTTAATTGATATCATTTTGTGTTTAAAGTCTAAATTGATGTCATTTTGTGTTTAAAGTCTAAATTGATGTCATTTTGTGTTTAAAGTCTTAATTGATATCATTTTGTGTTTAAAGTCTTAATTGATGTCATTTTGTGTTTAAAGTCTTAATTGATATCATTTTGTGTTTAGTCTTAATTGATATCATTTTGTGTTTAAAGTCTTAATTGATATCATTTTGTGTTTAAAGTCTTAATTGATATCATTTTGTGTTTAAAGTCTTAATTGATATCATTTTGTGTTTAAAGTCTTAATTGATATCATTTTGTGTTTAAAGTCTTAATTGATATCATTTTGTGTTTAAAGTCTAAATTGATATCATTTTGTGTTTAAAGTCTTAATTGATATCATTTTGTGTTTAAAGTCTAAATTGATATCATTTTGTGTTTAAAGTCTTAATTGATATAATTTTGTGTTTAAAGTCTAAATCGATATAATTTCGAGTTTAAAGTCGAAATTGGTAAAATTTTGTGTTTAAATTCGAAATTAGTATAATTTTGTGTTTAAAGTCGAAATTGATATAATTTTGTGTGTAAAGTCTAAATTGATATAATTTAGTGTTTAAAGTCTAAATCGATATAATTTTGTATTTAAAGTCGAAATTAGTATAATTTTGTGTTTAAAGTCGAAATTGATATAATGTTGTGTTTAAAGTCTAAATTGATATCATTTCGTGTTTAAAGTCTAAATTGATATAATTTTGTGTTTAAAGTCTAAATTGATATCATTTCGTGTTTAAAGTCTAAATTGATATCATTTTGTGTTTAAAGTCTAAATTGATATAATTTCGTGTTTAAAGTCGAAATTTGTATAATTTTGTTTAAAGTGAAATTTAGCATAATTTCCCAATTTCGTATTATACTAAACTACTCAACACTCAAAGCTTCGCTCGCAAAAATTTTGGCCCTTTTAAATTAATGTAACATTCAATTACCGTCAGCGCAGATCAACTGCCGACCTCCTTTCCTTTGTCGCCGATTATTGGAACAAGTATATGGAACTACACGGTGAATTCCAGATTGTCGCTCTAGACATATCCAAAACATTCGACCAGGTCTGGCACGCAGCGCTGCTTAATAAACTTCCGGCCTATGGCCTACCACCAAAACTCTGTACCTGGACAGCAAATTTCCCCTCCAACCGGAGCATTTCTGTTGTCGTGGATGGCCATTCCTCTAAACTGTATCCAGTTAATGCAGGAGTCCCTCAAGGCTCAGCTTTAGCCCCTACTTTGTTTCTTCTCCACATCAATGACCTCCTCTCTAGCACATCCAACCCAGTTGACAGTTACGCGGACGACAGCACCCTCCACTCAAACAATATTCTAAGCCTGTCTATTTAGCCCAATTAGATGAGGATCGCAGACTCATGGAGGGTTCTGTCTCTGCGGATCTCCAAAAAATATTAGACTGGGGAAGTAGAAAGCTGGTACGATTCAACTCCACCAAATCTCAGTCTTGCTTTCTATATCATACGAGATACACCAGCCCTAGACTCATCACAATGAACAACCAAATTATTCAAAGTAATGAGTCCTTTTCACTTGTTGGCATTTCTGTCTGGATCGAAATCTCATCAATTACAGAAGCGGGTGCTAAGAAATTAGGTTTCCTCTTCCGGGCTCGCAAATACTTTTCATCAGCTAATCTCTATACCTTATATACTTCACAAATAAGGCCAAACCTCGACTACTGCTCCCACATCTGGGGTGCCGCTGCCGCTTCTACACTCGCTATTCTGGACTCCATTCAGAAGAGAGCCCTACCCTCACTCAAAGGCTGCCATCCCTTGCCCACCGACGTGCCGTTGGTGACCTCTCTCTTTTTTATAGATATCTGCCCGGGCACTACTAAGAGGAGGTTTCTTCCATAGTTCCTCCACCTGATGCCCCCAACAGATCTACCAGGGGAACGGAGCGAATGCACCCTTTTACTGTCCAGGTCACCAGACATAGAACATCTTGTTATGCCCACTCTTTTGTCCCGAGGACTTCCAAGTTGTGGAATTCCTTGCCGGCACATGTTTTTTCTTCTCCTCCGAACCTTCAAGTCCAGAATTAACAAGTTGCCACTTTCCTCCTTGTCGACACCCACGGTACGATAGTATTTAGGCTGTAAGCCCTCGTGGTGTGTTGTTGGAATATATATATTTTTTAAACCGCGATCAAATTGAACTCCGTTGAAAGCACCTGCAAGCACAATCCTTTCAATATTAGCCAGTTGTTCTGTAAAACATGATGTTGAATAAAACATAGACAATTTTCTAAACCGTTAAGAAGTTCCCGTTTAAAAAAAATCTTTCTTAAATTTCAACTAAAAACGTATTGCAGTAGGACCCAAGGTACAATGCGGTGTTTGAATTTTTTGTGTATCTTTTTTTATTTACAGGTGATTACAAAAAATAAGTTTTTTTTTGTTTTCGGGTATAACTTTTCTACTCGTCCACCGATTTTTGTAGTGAAGGCCACAGCTTCAGGCAGGGATGCTCAGTTAACAGAATCGACACAGACTGAACGATCAATATACAGCGCGGCAACAAAAGTGATCCAGAACCTAATCGTTTTAAAATTTTCGTTTGAAAGCAGAATTGACTAGAAATCAAGTTGCTCATGAAAGAACCATTCATTGTGGGTGCTAAAAATTGTTTCTCGTCTGCATATGTCAAAAATTATCATTAAAAGAACTCAATTGCAAACGGCTTGTTTCCAAAGGAGGCTCAATCAAGCCCTCATCTGAAAATGGTCATAACTAAGCCAATGATTCTTTTGTTGCTTTTCGCTGCCTTAGTTACGAGCATTTTCAGATGAGAGCTTGAATGAGTCCTCTTTGGAAACAAGACGTTTGTAGTTGAGTTTTTTTAACGGCAATTTTATTATTATTAATTTTAACTTACGCTAACTTTGGTACGTACTCTAAATGTTGACATGTTATAGAGACATTTCTGTCCTATGTGCCAGTAAAGGTATTATTATTATTATCACCTAGTGCTTTGTTTGTATAGCGTCTTTACTTAGGTACCTCAACATTGTGTTTTTTCCTGTGGGCGAATTGTTCATTTTGCTCACAGGAATCCATGAGAGGCACATCGAGTTGCTTCAAATGTAATCAACATATTTTTAAGTACTATTATAAAGATCTACGAGCGAATATTTTAAAAACTGTTGTATACAGGGTGGCGCATTGAAAACGAAACAGACCGATTTGCGTCCAGATAATTTTTTTTAAGAAACGCTGAAACACATCAATTTTAATATTGAGCGGGGCATGTTTTGACATAAAACTCAACTTTGTTACATCAACCCCTTAAGGGTGGTGATAACAATCCTTATATTTTAAATGGGGAACATGGGTCGAGTGTTTCATCGATTGAAAGCTCTTTCTTTTATGAATTCAGCACAGTAATTTTTTTGGAAGTTTTATCAACTCGTTTAAAAATTATTCACAGTTGGAGTTGCAAGAACGTATATCATTCATTGTGATAAGAAATGCACTAATTAGTCAATTTTTCGTTAAAAAAAACTAAAAAAACAAAACCAAGCGTTCAAAAATGTTTATTCAGTAAAGTAAGTGGTCAAATTGTTGACCACCAGCTTCCATACAAAAGTACAAATTTTGTTCAAAACGAGCTAATTAGTCAATTTTTCGTTAAAAATAACTAAAAAACAGAACCAAACGTTCAAATATGTTTATTGACCACCAGCTTCCATACAAAGGTACAAATTTTGTTCAAAACGAGCTCCGACGTTCTGGAGCATTTGTGGAGTTATTAGACGGCATTCTTCAACAATGCGTCGTCGCAATTCTTCCAGAGACTCCAGTTCTGTTGCGTAAATTCTACTTTTTAAATGGCCCCATAGAAAGAAGTCTAAAGGAGTTAAATCCGGTGATCTAGGGGGCCACTCAAGAGCACCTCTACGCCCAATCCATTGTCCTGGAAACTCTCTGTTCAAGAACTCCCTAACACGTTGTGAAAAATGCGGAGGAGCTCCATCTTGTTGAAACACTAATTGATTTTCTTGATAGCGATCATCATTTTCAACAATGTCAATTAGTAGAGGGTAAAAGATATCTTCTAGTAACTCCAAATACGTGTCGCCACTCAAATTACCATCAAGAAAAATTGGTCCGATTAAACGGTCTCCAAAAATGCCAGTCCAGACATTCAATTTCTGTGGAGTTTGAGTGTGGACTTCATGGAAATTTCTTGGATTATTATCTGCCCAATAACGACAATTATGACGATTGACTGTAGAGTTTAATAAAAACGTACACTCGTCTGAAAAACAGATATTGAACAGAAAGTTCCCGTTATCAGCTATTCGTGCAATAACTTCACAAAACTCCAGCCAGCGATCAAAATCATCTTCATTCAGTTGTACAAGATGGATTTTATACGGGTGAAATTTATGATGCTTCAATATTCGCTGAATAGTTCTTCTTTTGATGTTTGAAACAGTGGCCAATTTTCTCGTGCTCAAAGTTGGGTCTGCAGCAATTTGTCCTAAAACTTCAATCTCAGTAGTCTCATTTCTGACCGGAAATTCACGTTCAGGGTCCCGTTTTTTGTTGGCTACTGAACCACTTTATCGAAACTTTGCAACTAACTCCAAAATGTATTTTCTGTTAACATGTCTGTTCGGATGTCGTTCATTAAACAAATTTGCGGTACGGTTGACACAGTCATCGTTTTTGAAAAAAAATAGTAATTATTTCAATTCTTTCTTCTACAGAATACACCATTGTGAAATTAATTTTCGGTAGTACTATCAAGTATCAAACCGACCGATTAACTGAAATAATAAACCGCATTTCTCTCATGCCGATAAGAAATGTTCTGATAGTCAATTTCTTGGTTACAAACCGACAAAACTTTGACTATCAGCACATTTCTTATCGGAACGAGTAACATGCGTTTTTGCATCTTCAACTGTAAATAATTTGTAACGTTGATAAAACTTCCAAAAGAATTAGTGTTACAAACCAACAAAACATTGACCCACAGCACATTTCTCATCGGAAAACACTCGACCCATGTTCCCTATTTAAAATGAATGGGTTGTTATCACCACCCTTAAGGGATTGATGTGAAAAAGTTGAGTTTTATGTCAAAACATGTCCCCCTCAATATTAAAATTGACGTGTTTCAGCGTTTCTTTAAAAAAAATTATCTGGACGCAATTCGGTTTGTTTCGTTTTCAATGCGCCACCCTGTATAAGTTGCTAAAGAATCAACCAAAAAGAGTAGAATGTGGGTTTCTAAAAAAACACCTAAACAATGATGTGCAAAAAATGTATAAAAAAGCAACAATCTTAACACTCGGCCCAGGAATAAATTAACATGATTAAAATAAGAAATAGAGTTGATAAATAAGAAAATCTGTAGGTTTTGACGTTTTGTTGTATGGTAATATCACTTTCTGATATGCAGGGTAACCAGAGTTTAGGTATTATGATAATAGAAGGCAAACATGCAGAGGTGGGTCAAGGCATTTTCATATCGGACATACAGGAAGGCAGTTCAGCTGAAAAGGTAACGTGTGCTTTGGCTTGTCGACGTTTTTCTTTTTCTAAAGCTGTGTGTTCTGTTTGAAGGCTGGCCTAGAGATCGGGGAAATGATACTAGCTGTCAATAAAGACTCACTGGTAGGATCGAACTATGACACGGTATGTATATAGGTCACTTATGTAGTTTAGAATGCTTAAGTGTTTGTCATTTTAATTGGTTTCTTTTTGCTTTCGCTGTATCTAGTGGTAGAAAATATTATAAGCAGATAACTTACAAACAGTATGAAAAATACACGTTCGGAAATTTAAAAGCAATTTATCAAAATAAACATTATGGATTTAATATAAACTTTAGAATTCCTACTTACAGTTTGTTTATTTTAAGTTTTTTTAAGCTAACACAAAGAGCGCTGCATGTTAGAGACAGCAAGCTTTCGAATTGCTAGTTAGTTAGTCCCCTGTGGGCCCGGGGACTAACTAAAAGAATAGAGCCATGGTAACTCCTGCCTGTCGTAACAGGCGACTAATCGGGGGCAGGTGTTTGTGGACTTTTCCTTTGGGTGATAGTAAAGGATTTTTTCACGCCCGAGGAGGTACCACCTCTTACATAAAGGGGCCGGTGAAGTCGCAACGGACGTTTCAGGTTCTGTTCTATGAGTCGGTTTCCCTCTCAAACTAAAATGGTGATGGCTCCTCCTTGTACAAAAGATTCCGGAGATAAAAATACCCCTCCATTCAGATCTCCGGGAGAGGGGTGTACAGGGGGCGCCGGCATCAAGATTTAAGGTGTCCTCGAATATATGTGGCCTAAATTCTAACTTGAACTCCATCCACCATTTCATCCAGGCTAATAGGCCCCTTCCTCACCGAAAAAACCCAAATCAGTGCCAAAACAGCCACTAATCACCTTAATTTCCGGTGTATGAGCTCATTACTTCCTTTAGATTACATGGAGGTGTGTGCGCATACGTGCGTAGCAATATACCCTGCACCAGACTCCCCAATTTAGAAGCTGGAAGAAAATATATAATTTGGTTCAAACTCTCTCTCAGGGCTGCCACTAAATTCATCTGTTGCATTTACCGGTCACCTTCTGACAACAACTTTATCCAGCTCTTCGACTACCTTTCTGAAAAAACCGACCATCTGATTTCTGACTATCCTTCCTCCGAGGTCACTATTCTTGGTGACTTCAATGTCCATAATAAGGAATGGCTAGGATCTTCAAAAACCGATCCACAAGGGAGAGCAGCGGAGGTCTTTGCAGTCAGAAATTATTTGGCCAATATGGTTCAGCAACCTACTTAATTTCCTCGCATCCCAACACACAGCTCAAATCTCTTGGATCTTCTTCATACTACAAAACCTGAATGCTATAAGACATCAGTTACCGCCCCCCTTGGTCGCTCAGACCACGGTGTGGTCACTGCTTCCTACGCAATACAACCCGAGGTCACACAACAATCACACCCACGTATCGTTTGGTACTACCAGTCCGCGAACTGGGAAGAAATGCGGGATTACTTTTCCTCATTTTCATGGGCATCTGTCTGCTTCTCTCATCCTGACCCCTCTGATATATAACAAAACGTCACCGAAATTATCCAAGCTGGCATGGAATTATTAATTCCACGTACACAGAAAACCTCTTCAGCCACTCAAAAGCCCTGGTTCTCTAAATTCTGTGACAAGGCCAAACTTGAAAAGATCGAAGCTCACAAAACACTTATTCACAATCCCAGTCAAGAAAACCGTCAAGCATTCAACGACGCAAGAAACAGCTATGTCCGCATTCTTTCTGAGGCAAAAAACTCGTTTAATAACCACATTAAAAACAAAGCCCTCTCAACCTCCAACGGCAGAAAACCCCTCTGAACTCTTGCTAAATCTATTGGGAATAATTTTTGCAAGAGCACGTTCCCACCCCTTGTTTCAGGGGAAGAAGTTGCTTCTACCGCCCTGGGCGCGGCTGAACTTTTTGCCTCGTTGTTCGCCGACAATTCTACTGTCAACCCACCTCCAAATGTTCAACCACCAACAATCCCCAAAGTCGCGCATAAAATGACGGATATCATTTTCAAAACTAAAAAGGTACGAACGATGCTCTCTTCTCTTAATACCAGGAAAGCCTCTGGCCTTGATGAAATCTCAGCAATTGTTCCCAAACAATGCGCACCAGAACTTGCTCTTGTCCTGACTCGTCTGTTTCAGATACAATAGAGGCATATTCCCTAGTAACTGGAAAACTGCTCGAGTACAACCCGTCCTCAAGAAAGGATCCAAAGCGCTTCCTAGCAACTACAGGCCTATTTCTCACCTTTCAATCGTCTCTAAAGTGATGGAAAAGTATATAAACACCAAATGATTTTAAAATTTCTTGAAAAACACAGTCTAATACACGACAGGCAATATGGATTCCGTCAGCGCAGATCAACAGCTGACCTCCTTTCCTTTGTCACTCATTCTTGAAACAAGTCTATGGAACTACACGGTGAATCCCAGATTGTCGCTCTAGACATATCCAAAGCATTCAACCAGGTTTGGCACGCAGCGCTGCTCAATAAACTTTCGGCCTATGGGCTACCACCAAAACTCTGTACCTGGACAGCAAATTTCCTCTTCAACCGGAGAGGATGGCCGTTCCTCTAAACTGTATCCAATTAATGCAGGAGTCCCTCTAGGTTCAGCTTTAGTCCCTACTTGGTTTCTTCTCCACATCGACAGCACCCTCCACTCAAATATACAATATTCCAAGCCTGTCTCTTTAATCCAATTATATGAGGATCGCAGACTCGTGGAGGGTTCTTTCTGTGTTGATCTCCAAAAAATATTGGAATGGGGAAGTAGAAATCTTGTACAATTCAACTCCATCAAATCTCAGTCTTACCTACTATCTCATAAGAGGTACACTAGCCCTAGACCTATCACAATGAACAACCAAGTTATTCAAAGTAATGAGTCCTTTTCACTTGTTGGCATTTCTGTGGATCGAAATCTCAATTGGCACCAACATGTCACATCAATTGCAGAAGCGGCTGCTAAGAAATTAGGTTTTCTCTTCCGGGCTCGCAAATACTTTTCACCAGCTAATCTCTATGCCTTATATACTTCACAAATAAGGCCAAATCTCGAATACTGCTCCCACATCTGGGGTGCCGCTGCCGCTTCTACGCTTGCTATCCTGGACCCTATTCAGAAAAGAGCTATACGTCTCATCGGTGACCCTACCTTCACCCAAAGGCTGCCATCCCTTGCCCACCGTTGTGCCGTTGGTGACCTCTCTCTCCTTTACAGATATCTGCACGGCCACTGCTCGAAGGAGCTTTCTTCCAAAGTTCCTCCACCTGCTGCCCCCAACAAAACTACAAGGGGAACAGAGCGAATGCACCATTTTACTGTCCATGTCACCAGACATAGAATATCTTGTTATGCCCGCTCTTTTGTCCCGAGGACTTCCAAGTTGTGGAATTCCTTGTCGGCACATGTTTTCCTTCTCCTCCGAACCTCCACACCTTCAAGTCAAGAATTAACAAGCTGCCTCTTTCCTCCTTGTCGACACCCACGTTACGATAGTATTTGGGCTGTAAGCCCTCGTGGTGTGTTGTTGAAATTTAAAAAAAAAACGAATTTCTTTCTAAATTTCATCAGGTGTAGGTGTGTTTGTTATAATCCTGGATGGCTTCCAGGCTGTTCTTCCGTGCTGAAACTCACTTAGTAGGTTGCTAGACGTTTTGCTTACCATATCTGTTATTTTATTCAGTAGTTGGACTAAAACTGAACAGACATTGATCCGATAACTTCTTTTGTACCTGTCATTCTGATTTCTGATGGAATCGCTGTTGATAATTAAGCCAGAAGCAATAACGTCATTGTATATGACGTAAGCATCGCCTGATAGATACAACTGTATGTCTAAGGTCTTATTGCTGAGGCCTATACGGGGAAAATTTTGCAAAAGCAGTCCGCTGCCTAGAGAAACTGAGGGAGAAGAGAATTACCCAGGCACTGGTAACAGGATACCCTACATATCGTTGTATGCAGCAATGCTTACGTCATGTATAAGGACGTCATTGCCTGTGGACGTGCGTCATCTACGGCCACCAATTTACCAAGAGCGATTGCGGTAGCAATTACATTCACAGGTATAAAAGGCGTTATCAGTGCAATGTCTGTTTAGTTTTAATCCAGTACTGAAGAAGCAAACAGCGTTGGTTGACGAAACGTCTATATACACTACATTTCGAGACGGTATAACTCAAATTCAGGAGTCCAATCAAAGCTGGCCGTGAAAATCTAAAATCAAAGGTGTGTATATTCTTCAGTGAGACTCTAGAATGAATATTTCATTTTTGACCACAAAAACATTTTGGTGGTCATGTTGTCTTTTTCATAACTTTATATCCAAGATTGCCTGTTGTCTCGAACAGATTGTTATCTCCATGACAGTGTATAACTGAGGTGACATAAGACCATGGGTAATGTATGTAAAGTCCAAAATTACATCATTTACATCTGTTTCATAATATTCGTTTTTCTGAAACTATAATTCCACGCTTAAATTATCAATTACTTATCTTCGAACTTGGCTTAAGTTGGTTTCATTCAATTTCACCTTACCTAGTTCGACCTGATTTTTCTCTGAGGCTACCACACTTGACAGACTAGACCAATCCTGACCTGACCTAACCTTACCTGTGTCTGTTATTATTCTCATGTGAAACTAAGAGCACTTTTGGGTAAACAAATTAAGGCTTTGAAAGATGTTTTAATCAAAATGTAGCAATTGGTATCAATCACGATAAGCCAAGTATGGTGGGTTCAGTTTTGTAAATTTGAAATAAATTTCGACAGCTTTTTTCGACGAGAATACTGCTGGCTAGAAATGTGTTCGATAAAGCAGTTTTCCAGTTTTTTATATTCACTTTCTTTTTTTTATTTCTTCTTTTTTCTTTTACTTATTAGTGAATTTTTATTTTAAAAAATTCACTAATAGAGAGGTATCGATGGTGAGACTTAGCAAACAATTTTCAAATGAGCGCGATTTAAGACCCCTAGAATCCCTATCCGGGGTCAGTTTCAATTTATATATGTTTATATATATATATATATATATATATATATATATATATATATATATATATATATATATATATATATATATATATGTGTGTGTGTGTGTATGTATGTATACAACCGATAACTCAAAAAATAATTAACCGATTTCAATGAAACTGGGCAAGTGCCTTTCTTTTATTAATGGCTTGGATGAGTTCGTTAGCCAGGAAAATCTGACCAGGTTTTCTGGGAAAATTTTGAGTTTTCTTTCGGAAAAAAATTTTTTCTCCGCAATTTACAAAGCTAATGAAATTTGGTGAATATATTGTCTTGAGAAAGACCTTACTACATTCTAAAATTAAACTTTCTAAGTTTATATAAAATTGAGTTTTTCAAATTTTCAGTTTTCACTCGTCTGAAAAACAGATATTGAACAGAAAGTTCCCGTTATCAGCTATTCCTGCAGTCATAACTTCACAAAACTCCAGCCGCCGATCAAAATCATTTTCATTCAGTTGTTGTACAAGATGAATTTTATACGGGTGAAATTTATGATGCTTCAATATTTGCTGAATAGTTCTTCTTTTGATGTTTGAAACAGTGGCCAATTTTCTCGTGCTCAAAGTTGGGTCTGCAGCAATTTGTCCTAAAACTTCAATCTCGGTAGCCTCATTTCTAACCGGAAATTCACGTTCAGGATCCCGTTTTTTGTTGGCTACTGAACTACTTTGTCGAAACTTTGCAACTAACTCCAAAATGTATTTTCTGCTAACATGTCTGTTCGGATGTCGTTCATTAAACAAATTTGCGGTACGGTTGGCACAGTCATCGTTTTTGAAAAAAAAAAGAGTAATTATTTCAACTTTTTCTTCTACAGAATACACCATTGTGAAATTAATTTTCGGTAGTACTATCAAGTATAAAACCGACCGATAAACTGAAATAATAAACCGCATTTCTCTCATTCCGATAAGAAATGTTCTGATAGTCAATTTTTTGTTTACAAACCAACAAAACATTGACCCACAGCACATATCTCATCGCAATGAGTGAAATGCTTTTTGCATCTTCAACTGTGAATAATTTTTAAACAAGTTGATAAAACTTCCAAAAAAATTAGTGTGTTGAATTCAGAAAAGAAGGAGCTTTCAAATGATGTAACACTCGACCCATGTTCCCTATTTAAAATATAAGGGTTGTTATCACCACCCTTAAGAGGTTGATGTGACAAAGTTGAGTTTTATGTCAAAACATGTCCCCCTCAATATTAAAATTGACGTGTTTCAGCGTTTAAAAAAAAATTTTTCTCTGGACGCAAATTGCTCTGTTTGATTTTCAATGCCCCAATATTTAAACCTGTAGCATTTAGGAGTTCAACAGTTACTTGCTTTTAAACATATTACAATATTTAATGAGAAATCAGTTGCAGCGTTTTGCTATGTCATTTTTTTTCTGTTGATTCGAATTAACCGAAACATGGCTTGGATTTCCAAAAAAATCTAGTAACCCATTGACTCTAAAAGTCTTCTTGCAGCTAATCTGTTAAAGTTTAACCTAATACATCATAATGCGAAGATACATCTTGTCAAACAAAAGTAGCCGAATCGCTTGGAAAATGAAGATGTCGATTATAATTAAAGTAATAGCTACACACTTGTTTTCAAACTTACTGCAGAGAAATCAGCTGCAGGTTTTTGCTATGTCCGATTATTTTTCTCTGCTGATTCGAATTAGTCGAAACATAGTTTGATTCCAAATAATCCCACAAAACAATCTAGTGTGTAACAGAAATTTGTAATTATTAGTTTTTAGGCGATCATCTGTCTCTGCACCTTTGTAAACCTTTTGTTGTTATCCGTGGTACAGTCAGTTTGTGTGTATATAAAGGGCCCCTGGACGCAAAAGTGTCCTTGTCTGTCCCATATACATGATTTTTAAAAAACAAAAAAAACAAAAAAAGAAAAAAAAAGAAAACAAAAAAAATTGAAAAAAAGGAAAAAAATAAGAAAAAATAATAAGGAAAAAAAGAAAGCAAAAAGTAATAATATTTATAAAAAAGTTTAAATATTGTACATCTATATATAGGTAACATGATTCTGTTTTCTAGATAATTAATACAAAATAATCTGTAGGTATTTGTATATATTTGTGTATATAAAATAGCAAAAGTCTGTCGCTGATGGAATTACTGTTCCAAGATCATAAATACCTACACCACCACCACCACCACCAAAACAACGGCGGCAAACCCTTCTGGACTCTTGCTAAAGCTATTGGGAATAATTTCTGAAAAAGCACGTTCCCACCTCTTGTCTCAGGGGATGAAATTGTTTCTACCGCCCTGGGCAAGGCTGAACTTTTTGCTTCGTTGTTCGCCGGCAATTCTACTCTCAACCCACCTCCAAATGTTCAACCACCAACAGTTCCCAATGTCACGCATAAAATGACGGATATCATTTTCAAAACTAAAAAGGTACGAAAGATGCTTTCTTCTCTTAATACCAGGAGCGCCTCTGGCCTTGACGAGATCCCAGCAATTGTTCTCAAAAAATGCGCACCAGAACTTGCCCCTGCCTGACTCGTCTGTTTCAGATATCTTACAGTAAAGGCATATTCCCTAGTAACTGGAAAACTGCTCGAGTACAACCCATCCCCAAGAAGGGATCCAAAGCGCTTCCTAGCAACTACAGGCCTATTTCTCTCCTTTCAGTCGTCTCTAAAGTGATGTAAAAGTATATAAATACCGAATTACTAAAATTTCTTGAAAAACAGTCTAATCCACGACAGGCAGTATGGATTCCGTCAACGCAGATCGACTGCCGACCTCATTTCCTTTGTCACCCATTTTTGGAACAAGTCTATGGAACTACACGGTGAATCCCAGATTGTCGCTCTAGACATATCCAAAGCATTGGATTGTGGATGGCCATTCCTCTAAACTGTATCCAATTAATGCAGGAGTTCCTCAAGGTTCAGCTTTAGCCCGTACTTTGTTTCTTCTCCACATCAATGACCTCCTCTTTAGCACATCCAACCCACTTCACAGTTACGCGGACGACAGTACCCTCCACTCAAATATACAATATTCTAAGCCTGTCTCTTTAACCCAATTAGATGAGGATCGCAGACTCGTGGAGGGTTCTGTCTCCGTGGATCTCCAAAAAATATTAGACTGGGGAAGTAGAAATCTTGTACAATTCAACCCCACCAAATTTCAGTCTTGCTTTCTTTCTCATAAGAGATACACCAGCCCTAGACCCATCACAATGAACAACCAAGTTATTCAAAGTAATGAGTCCTTTACTTTTGTTGACATTTCTGTGGATCTAAATCTTAATTGGCACCAACATGTCAGATCAATTGCAGAAGCGTCTGCTAAGAAATTAGGTTTCCTCTTCCGGGCTCGCAAATACTTTTCACCAGCTAATCTCTATACCTTATATACTTCACAAATAAGGCTAAACCTCGAATACTGCTCCCACATCTGGGGTGCAGCTGCCCCTTCTACACTCGCTATCCTGGACTCCATTCAAAAGAAAGCTATACGTCTCATCGGTGACCCTACCCTCACCCCAAGGCCATCCCTTGCCCACCCACGTGCCGTTGGTGACCTCTCTTTCTCTTTTATGGATATCTGCACGGGCACTGCTCAGAGGAGCTTTCCTCCATAGTTGACCCACCTGCTGCCCCCAACAGATCTACCAGGGAAACAGAGCGAATGCACCCTTTTACTGTCCAGGTCACCAGACATAGAACATCTTGTTATGCCCGCTCTTTTGTCCCGAGGACTTCCAAGTTGTGGCATTCCTTGCCGGCACATGTTTTTCCTTCTCCTCCGAACCTTCAAACCTTCAAGTCCAGAATTAACAAGTTGCCTCTTTCCTCCTTGTCAACATCCACGGTACGATATAGGCTGTAAGCCCTCGTGGTGTGTTGTTGAAATTTAAAAAAAAAACAATCTAGTGACTTATTTGCTGTAAGGGTCTTCTTCTGAGTAGTCTGTTGAAGATGCATCTAAAATAGCATAATGCGAAGGTGCATCATTTTATCAACAAACAAAAATTATTTGGAAAATACAAATGTGTGGATTGTTAATTAAAATTATAACTTTAGTTATCAATTTTCATTGCCACGCATTAATTACCTATGCTGTGTAGACGAAGAATTGCAAACATTCAATTATTTCAAGTACTTTTGGTGAAGATAATGGCTCTATCGAATTATTACAAAGTTTCAGTATATTGGGTACCTTTCAACAAAATGATTGATCGGTGTTAATTATAGTGTTTAGCAATATTCTGTTTGGGCTGCAATTTTTATTGCCATATGTACTCCAATCCGACAACACTAGAACGAGATAACCCGTACCTGTATTCCTTTGTTGGTTCATTAAATAATCAGAATGATAAAAACACCAATACAAAGAAGACATATACATATATGTGTATGTGTGCTTGTGCCATTAACACTTTGTTTTTACTGTATCATGAAGGTAAATGTTTACTTGCGTTAATTAGCGTCGCCTCTTCACGACCGACTGTGTCTTTTTCTCTCGTTAACGATAAGTTACGCTGAGTTAATTCGTTGTTATAATTTGACTACCATAAGCTTTCGCATGTAGGTAATATTAGTTTTGTTGTTCTTGTTTGAATTGTGGCTTGCTTCTTTACTTTATTTTAACATTATGCTTAGCAAAAAATATGTGTGTTATTGATATAGCTTTAAAATACACTGGCCGTATCGTAGTTAGTTAAATAACAGTATTCGACATAATATGAGAGTAGATTTAGGTAAGCGTTATTAATATTAATATAGGTGTTAAAACTACTTGTAGTTTCGACAATATTAACCAACTGCTAGTGCCTAAATAGAAACATGAGTAATTTACATCTGATTAAATCGTTGTATTTTTTTTTATTACTGCATCGACAGTATAAATGATAATGCGATCATAATTTTACTAGTTCGAACGGCGCTGCCAAAATTATTTTAGATCCGGCGACGGTATTTGAACACGCAGATTCTCCTTGCCTAAAGTCAAACGCCCATAGTTCATAAACTATGCCACGACATTTTCGTCGTTGTCTATTTCTTGGACTATGTAGTAGTTTTAAATGTGTTTAATGCCTTCATAAACGGTTCTATGAGTATAGTTTTAATATTGAAAAGTATGTTATGATAGGGAGTGTTTATTAAACATTTTTGTAATAACTCTATTTTCCATTTACCCACACGCTCTAACACGCCCGAGGAGGTACAACCCCTTACATCAATGAAGTCCCAACGGACGTTTCCGGTTCTGGTGTATGAGTAGGTTTCCCTTATAAGCAAAAATGATGATGGCTCCTCCTTGTACAAAAGATTCCGGAGACAAAATACTCCTCCATTCGGATCTCCGGGAGAGGGGTGTGCAGGGGGCGCCGGCACAAAGATTTAACATATCCTTCTCAAATATATGTGGCCAAAATTCTAACCTTAACTCCGTCCACCATTTCCTTAACCGATGTGTAAAATTTGTTTTTCAAATACCGAAGCGTTTTTGAGATATTAGCGAAAAATGATAAAAAAATTAAAACTTAAGCACACTGTATCTCGAAAACTAAAGCTTTCAAGACGTATGTTTATATGAAAAAAGTCTTATTTTGACCCCAGGAATATGCCCTTAAAATATTTGTATTGAATTTTTTAGTCTATCCTTGTCTTATTTTCACATTGTCTTGTTTTCTAACCACCTGTATAGTTTTTCAGAATTTGAAAGATGGCTACGGACTTTTCAGACTAAGCATACTTTTTTATAAAGAATGAATTTTTTCTCTAATATGCAAAATAAGAAGCCTTACAAGTATAATTAGGTCCATATATACAGTGTGCCCACGCATGGACTTAATTATACTTGTAAAGTTTCTTATTTTGCATAATATATATATATATATATATATATATATATATATATATATATATATATATATATATATATATATATATATATATATATATATATATATATAGTGTTTCCATGGCTTGAGTTCACATGGGGATCAGCCCTGCTGGGTTTTGAACTAAAATATTGAAAAATTAGGCCAATCAATTATTATAGAGCGTGTTTTTAGAAGGAATTATTTAAAATTTACAAGAGTAAACTACCTTTTATTATACTAATTCATTACTTAACTAGTATAATAACAAATTAACAAACAATATGAAGGTCATTCAAATGTGCTACCACCATCCATTCGCATCGTTTAACGCGCTTGGTAAATGCTGTGTATGCGTTTTGGATTTCCTGATTTGGAATGGCTTTTCTTCTTTCTTTCTTTTAACTAATTTAAATCGTTATTCAACGGAGCCACGTAGACTTTCTGCTAAAGATGGCCTCATAAGTAAAAGTCCATGACAGTTAGATCAGTGCTTTTAGGAGGCCAAGGTATTTGGCCATTTCTCACAGGAAATCGACCATCTAACCATTCTCGAAAGATTCGCGTTAAATGCGCTGAGTGACCGTCTTCTTGGAAGTAAACAGCCTGTATATCGTTCAGAAGCATATTATGCAAATGGTCTAAGAGATAAGTGTCCCAACATTTCCAAGTAGCTGTGTTGGTTCATATTTCGATCAAAAAAATAAGAGCCGATAATTCCATTGGGTAAAGGTTTACTTTCCGTACATACGTTCGATTTTTATGAAATTTTGTATTCAGGCGTGTTTTAAGGTGTAGATGGGGTGTACAGGGGGCGCCGGCATCAAGATTAAACATATCCTTCTCGAATATATGTGGCCTAAATTCTAACCTGAAATCCGTCCACCATTTCCTCTAGGCTAATAGGCCCCAACTCCTCTTCCTCGCCGAAACCCAAATCAGTGCCAAAACAGCCACTAATCACCTTAATTTCCCGGGGTATGAGCTCCTTACTTCCTTCAGATTGCATGGAGGCGTGTGCGCATACGTCCGTAGCAATCTACCCTGCACCAAACTCCCCAATTTAGAAGCTGGAAAAAAAGACAATTTGGATGAAACTCTCTCTCAGGGCTGCAACTAAATTCATCTGTTGCATTTGGTCACCTTCTGTCAACAACTTTGTCCAGCTCTTCGACTACCTTTCTGAAAAAACCGACCATCGGATTTCTGAATATCCCTCCTCCGAGGTCACTATTCTTGGTGACTTCAATGTCCATAATAAGGAATGGCTTGGATCTTCAAAAACCGATCAACAAGGGAGGGCAGCGGAGGCCTTTGCAGTCAGCAATTCTTTAGCTAATATGGTTCAGCAACTTATTTACTTTCCTCGCATCCCAACACACAGCTCAAATTTGGATCTCCTTCTTACTACAAAACCTGAATGCTATAAGATATCAGTCACCGCCCCCCTTGGTCGCTCGGACCACGGCATGGTCACTGCTTCCTGCGCAATGCAACGCGAGCTCACACAGTCATCACACCTACGTATCGTTTGGCACTACAACTCCGCGAACTGGAATGAAATGCGGGATTGCTTTTCCTCATTTCCATTGTCTGCTTCTCTCATCCTGACCCCTCTGACATCTCACAAAACGTCACCGAAACTATCCAAGCTGGCATGGGATTATTTATTCCACGTACACAGAAAACCTCTTCAGCCAATCAAAAGCCCTGGTTCTCTAAATCCTGTGACAAGGCCAGACTGGAAATGGTCAAAGCTCACAAAACGCTTCTACAAAATCCCAGTGAAGAAAACCGTCCAGCATTTAACGAGTCAAGAAACTACTATGTCCGCATTCTTTCTGAGGGAAAAAACTCGTTTAATAACCACATCGAAAACAAAGTCCACTCAAGCTCCAACGGCAGTAAACCCTTTTGGAGTCTTGCTAAATTTATTGGGAAAATTTTCTACAAAAGCACGTTCCCACCTCTTGTTTCAGGGAATGAAATTGTTTCTACCGCCCTGGGCAAGACTGAACTTTTTGCCTCGTTGTTCGCCGACAATTCTACTCTCAACCAACCTCCAAATGTTCAACCTTCAACAGTCCCCAATATAGCGCATAAAATGACGGATGTCATTTCCAAAACTAAAAAGGTACGAAAGATGCTCTCTTCTCTTAATACCAGGAAAGCCTCTGGGCCTTGACGAGATCCCAGCAATTGTTCTCAAAAAATGCGCACCAGAACTTGATCCTGTTCTGACTCGTCTGTTTCAGACATCTGACAATAGAGGCATATTCCCTAGTAACTGGAAAACTGCTCGAGTACAACCCGTCCCCAAGAAAGGATCCAAAGCGCTTCCTAGCAACTACAGGCCTATTTCTCTCCTTTCAGCCGTCTCTTAAGTGATGGAAAAGTATATAAACACCGAATTAGTACAATTTCTTGAAAAACACAGTCTAATCCACGACAGACAGTATGGATTCCGTCAGCGCAGGTCAAATGCCGACCTCCTTGTCTTTGTCACCCATTCTTGGAACAAGTCTATGGAACTACACGGTGAATCCCAGATTGTCGCTCTAGACATATCCAAAGCATTCGACCAGGTCTGGCACGCAGTGCTGCCTAGTAAACTTCCAGCCTATGGCCTACCACCAAAACTCTGTACCTGGACAGCAAATTTCCTCTCCAACCGGAGCGTTTCTGTTGTCGTGGATGGCCATTGCTCTAAACTGTATCCAATTAATGCAGGAGTTCCTCAAGGTTCAACTTTAGCCCCTACTTTGTTTCTTCTCCACATCAATGACCTCCTCTTTAGCACATCCAACCCAGATCACAGTTGCGCGGACGCCAGCACCCTCCACTCAAATATACAATATTCTATGCCTGTCTCTTTAGCCAAATTAGATGAGGATCGCAGACTCATGGAGGGTTCTGTCTCCGTCGATCTCCTAAAAATATTAGACTGGGGAAGTAGAAATCTTGTACAATTCAACCCCATCAAATCTCAGTCTTGCTTTTTATCTCATAAGAGATACACCAGCCCTAGTCCCATCACAATGAACAACCAATTTATTCAAAGTAATTAGTCCTTTTCACTTGCTGGCATTTCTGTGGATCGAAATCTCAATTGGCACCAACATGTCACATCAATTGCAGAAGCGGCTGCTAAGAAATTAGGTTTCCTCTTCTGGGCTCGCAAATACTTTTCACCAGCTAATCTCTATACCTTATATACTTCACAAATAAGGCCAAACCTCGAATACTGCTCCCGCATCTGGGGTACCGCCGCCGCTTCTACGCTCGCTATCCTGGACTCCATTAGAAGAGAGCTATACGTCTCATCGGTGACCCTACGCTCAGCCAAAGGCTGCCATCCCTTACCCACCGACGTGTCATTGGTGACCTCTCTCTATCTCTCTTTTATAGATATCTGCGCGGGCACTGCTCAGAGGAGGTTTCTTCCATAGTTCTTCCACCTGCTGCCCCAAACAGATCTACCAGAGGAACAGAGCGAATGCACCTATTTACTGTCCAGGTCACCAGACATAGAACATCTTGTTATGCCCGCTCTTTTGTCCCGAGGACTTCCAAGTTAAAATCTGTGGCTAATGGACTTGAGCTTCCGAGGCCATCTAATTCATTTTAACTAACTAACTAACTTCCAAGTTGTGGAATTCCTTGCCGGCACATGTTTTTCCTTTTCCTCCGAACCTCCAAACCTTCAAGTCCAGAATTAACAAGTTGCCTCTTTCCTCCTTGTCGGCACCCACGGTACGATAGTATTTAGGCTATAAGTCCTCGTGGCGTGTTGTTAAAATATAACAAAAACAATACAAATATACTCATGTTGTGCTTTAGACCTTATTTCACTGAACATATTCAGTTTTCATGGTCTTCACGTTTTCAATTTTGTTTCTTAATCTATTCTGATTGAAAAAGCATTGTATTGCTAAAAACAATCCATAATCATTAGTTACCCTCTTTGTCTACATGTACGTACCTTATTTTATTCTCTTTTTTGAATTACTCTATATTTTTAAGTTTGTGGTATAAATTGAACTCAATTTTTTTACAGGATTTCTTAATAACATTACCGACATAATTATTTTTCAGAATTTTGATTGTCGTCTGAGATTAGCCAAATACAAAGGATTGTTCTCATTAAATGCTTTAAACTTTTTAGCACAAGGATTATAAACATTTAAATGTAAAACAGTAAAAAGTAAAAAAGTTAATAAATGAACGTTCAAATTTTCAGGCTGCTACCCTGTTAAAACGAACCGAAGGCCTCGTGACATTGGTTGTATCGAACCCTGGCAGAAAGGATAGGGAAAAAGAATCTCCAGGTACCCCAGGAACACTTACAGTCGATGGCAGCAGAACTCCAACAACCCTTAAACCAGTCGCACCTCCTTCCAGACCAGCCACACCTGTGCCAGGTACAGTCAAATTTCTTTTAATATTTTGACGTAGTAAGTAAAGCAAAATATCGTAGCAGAACTGCTGAAGCTATTGTGTCAATGAAATATTTTCACTAGAATACTTGGGCGTTCATGTTGACAGACATACGAGGTGGGATATTAATGTTAAAGAACTTCCAAAGAAGATTGGGGGATTTTTACCTAAATTTAGAGCTATAAATGACTTTGCTGGTGTAAAAAAGCTAAGAACTATGTACCTACTTCTCTTTGGTGCAGTCTTTATTGCAGGGTACCCAGCGACCTGGAAAACCTGAAAAATTAGGGAATTTGAAATAACCCCTAAAATGTCTGGGAAATTCGTGATTTTGCTCAAATGTCATTGAAATCGTTTAGTAGACCTGGAAATTATATATTTGTAAAATTGTGTCACTAGCAGATTTATTTTTATTTTTATTTCATATATTTATATTATATGAATATTTTTTTTACATAAATATTTTCTCCTATGGCTGCTGTTTGGTACATTAATTGAAGCCGCCAATGAACGCGCGACATGTCTTACGGCAATATAATATAGTGTCTTCTTTATGTATCTCAAACATGTCTCATTCGTTTATCTCACTTGGATTGCTCTTCCTTGAATGCATAAAATGCAAAATGCGTCCTAGCTATTGGCGGCATAAAGCTGCGTGAATGTGTTTATTATATTTTAACCTTTATGATTATGCAACATAGAGTTGAAGTTGGAGTGTAAATATTTGGTATTTGTATATGGGCATTTGTGTTGTAATCCAGAAGAGAAAAGTTTATCATTGCAACGCATTGTGTATGATAGTGTAAAGAAATTCTGAGAAGTGGGAAATATAGCAATCAACGATAAGCTGACGTGAACTTTCAATAATTCATACCATTATTTTCTTAAGTAGTTACTGCAGAAACGTGTAGTAATTTGACAGGTAGAAATTTATCACGTTTCTGTCCCCTGTGTGTCCGGGGACTAACTAAAAGAATAGGCCCAAGGTAACTCCTGCCTGTCATACGAGGCGACTAATCAGAGTAAATCAGGTGGTAGTGGATTTTTCCTTTACGTGATAGTAAATGATTTTTTCACGCCCGAGGGGGTACCACCGCTTGCATCAAGGGGGCGGTGAAGTCCCAACAGACGTTTCCGGTTCTGGTGTATGAGTCAGTTTCCCTTATAAACAAAAATGATGATGGCTCCTCCATGTACAAAAGATTCCGGAGATAAAATACCCCCCGTCCGGATCTACGAGAGAGGGGTGTACAGGGGGCGCCGGCATCAAAATTTAACATATCCTTTTCGAATATGTGTGGCCTAAATTCTAACCTGAACTCCGTCCACCAATTCCTCCAGGCTAATAGGCCCCAACTTCTCTTCCTCACCGAAACACAAATCTGCTAAAACGGCCACTAATCACCTTAATTTCCCGGGGTATAATCTCCTTACTTCCTTTAGATTGCATGGAGGCGTGTGCGCATACGTCTGTAGCAAGCTTCCCTGCACCAGACTCCCCAATTTAGAAGCTGGAAAAAAAGACATACTTTGGATGAAACTCTCTCTCTCAGGGCTGCAACTAAATTCACCTGTTGCATTTGGTTACCTTCTCACAACAACTTTGTCCAGCTCTTCGACTACCTTTCTAAAAAAAAAACGACCATCTGATTTCTGAATATCCTTCCTCCGAGGTCGCTATTCTTGGTGACTTCAATGTCCATAATAAGGAATGGCTAGGATCTTCAAAAACCGATCCACAACGAAGAGCAGCGGAGGCCTTTGCAGTCAGCAATTCTTTAGCCAATATGGTTCAGCAACCTACTTACTTTCCTCGCATCCCAACACAGAGCTCAAATTCCTTGGATCTCCTTCTTACTACAAAACCTGAATGCTATAAGATATCAGTCACCGCCCCCCTTGATCGCTCAGACCACGGCATGGTCACTGCTTCCTGCGCAATGCAACCCGAAGTTACACAGTCATCACACCCACGTATTGTTTGGCACTACAACTCCGCGAACTGGGACGAAATGCTGGATTACTTTTCTTCATTTCCATAAACGTCTCTCTGCTTCTCTCATCCTGACCTGACCTGACCCCTCTGACATCTCACAAAACGTCACCGAAACTATCTAAGCTGGCCTGGAATTATTTATTCCACGTACACAGAAAACTTCTTCAGCCACTCAAAAGCCCTGGTTTTCTAAATCATGTGACAAGGCCTGACTTGAAAAGGTCAAAGCTCACAAAACACTTTTACACAATCCCAGTCAAGAAAACCTTCAAGCATTTAACGACGCAAGAAACCGCTATGTCCGCATTCTTTCTGAGGCAGAAAAACTCGTTTAATAACCACATCAAAAACAAAGTCCTCTCAAGCTCCGACGGTAGCAAACACTTCTGGACTCTGCAATGAGGTGTCGCTGGTATGGATACCGGGTCACTCGGACCATGATGGTAATGCAGCGGCCGACGCGCTTCCAGGGGTGGTGCCCGGGAGGACTTCATCGGACCAGAACCTGTACTGGGGATATCATCGTACACACACCTTAAAGACCTGGACAGACAGAATGACAATCCAGCAATGGCAAAATCTGCCAGGATCGGCTCACTCTACGGCCTTCATAAATGGCCTGTTAGAGTCAAGGGCTAAAAAACTTCTAAAACTAAACAGACAACAACTGAGTACTCTAGTCAGCCTGTATACAGGAGACTGCCGCTTGCGTCACCACATGCACCGAATTGGAGTCTGTCAGGAAAGTGAATGCCGGCTGTGTATGGAGAGTGACGAAACAGCAGAGCATGTGCTGTGTTCCTGTCCAGCTGCGGACGGGACAAGACACCCGCAAGTTGAAATTGACATTTGACATATAAAGCCAACTTAATGTCAAATGTTAATTTCAACTTAGGATCGGTTATACGATGAAAAGAAGGGTAATTTTCAGAGACACATAAACAATTAAGGGGGTGCACTAACTATGTGTAAATGAATTAGAATAGTGGAATACACCCTGCTTTAGCTTGATATAAAACGAACGGCCCCCAAATGTGTAAAATATGACAAAAACATGTCGCAAAAGTGAGTTCAACTTACGTTTTTCCCACAAAAATGTCTAAATAACTCCAAAACTTTGCTTCTGTCCTCGTTTTTATTGTGATTTTCGTCATCTACACACTAAAACACGTCTATATACAAAATTTCATAAAAATCGAACACGCGCCCCGAAAGTAAACCTTTACCGTAAAAAGTAATAATAACTCAGTCAATACATTTACTCTTTCTGCTTAAGCTTTACACATGACATCACAATTGAAAAAAATATAAAATTATCATGTCTTGTAGAGTTATTATGTCAAAGCAACTCAAATTCTGTATCAATAAATCACGATTGAACACACTTCAAACGCAGCCACTAACACAGCTGTATATTCGGGAACGATATCGCTTGTCTATCCTTGAATCCTTGTCTTAATACAGGCAGAGACAACCTGGCAAGGGTTCAACCATCTTCTTAATTTGTATATCCAAGTGTGGATTACATTTTTCGTATTTTCAACTTGTAATGATAAAGTTACTTTTAATTGTTGGTATACTGACGGCTCCAAAACCAATAGAGCCGGCGCATATGGGGGCAACACCGGTGCTAGTCTATCAACTAGCAACAACTAGCGGAAAGTACGCAACCATACACCAGGCAGAAGTGTATGCCATCGAGATGTGTGCAAGGGAAAGTATACAAAACCAGCGCACCCACAAATCGATAAAGATATATTCAGATAACCCCGCTGCAATAAAGGTTCTTGGTTCCTATCGTTCCAATTCAAAAACGGTATGGAGTTGTAAATCTGCCCTCCACGAACAGGGCAACTGCAATGAGGTGTCGCTGGTCTAGATAGCGGGTCACTCGGACCATGATGGCAATGTTGCGGCCGACGCACTTACCAGGAGTGGTGCCCAGGTGGACTTCATCGGACCAGAACTTGTGCTGGGGATATCATCATGCACAGCAAAACGTACCTTAAAGACCTGAACAGAAAGGATGACAATCCAGCAATGGCAAAATCTGCCAGGTTTAGCTCACTCTAAGGCCTTCATAAATGGCCTGTCAGAGTCAAGGGCTAAAAAACTTCCAGAGCTAAACAGACAACAACTGAGTACTCTAGTTGGCCTTTATACAGGACACTGCCGCTTGCACCGCTACATGCACCGAATTGGAGTCGGTCAGGAAACTGAGTGCCGGTTGTGTATGGAGAGTGACGAAACAACAGAGCACCTACTGTGTTGCTGTCCGGCGGCGGACCGGACTAGTTACCTGCTCTTTGGCAAGGCAAAGCGTGCTCCAGAAGATCTGGATCAACTTTCACCCACAAAGATTAGTGACCTCTGCAGGAGGCTGGCTTTGTTGGGCGAAATATATACTATTAGGCGTGAGCCACAATAGACCTTATTGTCGCGGTGAAGGGACCAGTATGGCCCACTAACAAACAAACCTAACCTAACCTAACCTACTTTTAATTTGAATCAGGTCAGACTGCCATACAAAAGACGCCAAAATCTTCTTTGAGTGAACGTGTACTTACAGCTTTAGTTATAGGTACTGTTTTTTTTTCAGAACCACCAGCTGACCCTGCAACTTGCCAGTTAGTACCAGGCCGTGATACTAATATAGAAATTGTTACCGACAACAAGGGCTTGGGAATTTATTTTATTGGTGGAAAAGATACCCTTATATCTGTGAGTTTTATGCCAATCTAAACTTTTGAAGACTATTTTGGCACTTATGTAATTTGATGTTACTATTTGTCTTTTCCAGAATGGTATCGTAATTGTTGAAGTTTATCCAGGTGGATCAGCAGATAAAGACGGAAGACTGCAACCAGGAGATCAACTAATAGACGTCAATGCGACACCGTTTAAGGATGTCTCTTACACTACTGCTTCCCAAGCTATTCGCCAAACACTGCCAAAGGTAATTTTCTAGAAGTCATTTCCCGCATTATGTCATGTTTTATTTACAGTGGAAGACACAACATATGGCATCTCAAAATAACTATAAAATTATAATAAATAAATACCTCTCAATTAATTAATTGGGTGTTACCCTGCATTGGTAAAACTGTTCCAAACTAAATACCAGATACTTTTTTCTCTTGCATCAAAATAGCTTATCTTCCCTGCAATCGGTTTTGCATTTTACGGCATGGTCAGGCAGAAGAAAATTGAAAACATACTTTATATATGTAGTATATATTATATGCACTCATGACATTTATTAATAAAAATCCGTTGCTACATTAGAGTATTCTGATCAAAAAAAATAAAAATTTAAAATAAAATAAAATGACAGATTACATCTTAAAATATACAGGTGTGACAATTAAAGCTCACAAAACGCTTCTACACGATCCCAGTCAAGAAAACCGTCAAGAATTTAACGACGCAAGAAACCCCTATGTCCGCATTCTTTCTGAAGCAAAAAGCTCGTTTAATAACCACAACAAAAACAAGCTCCAACGGCAGCAAACCCTTCTGGACTCTTGCTAAATCTATTGGGAATAATTTCTGCAAGAGCACGTACCCACCTCTTGTCTCAGGGGATGAAATTGTTTCTACCGCCCTGGGCAAGGCTGAACTTTTAGCCTCGTTGTTCGCCGGCAATTCTACTCTCAACCCACCTCCAAATATTTAACCACCAACAGTCCCCAATGTCGGGCATAAAATGACGGATATCATTTTAAAAACTAAAAAGGTACATAAGATGCACTCTTCTCTTAATACCAGAAAAGCCTCTGACCTTGACGAGATCCCAGAAATTGTTCTCAAAAAATGTCCACCAGAACTTGCTCCTGTCCTGACTCGTCTGTTTCAGACATCTTACAATAGAGGCATATTCCTAGTAACTGGAAAACTGCTCGAGTACAACCCGTCCCCAAGAATGGATCCAAAGCGCTTCCTAGCAACTACAGGCCTATTTCTCTCCTTTCAGTCGTCTCTAAAGTGGTGGAAAAGTATATAAACACCGAATTACTAAAATGTCTTGAAGAACACAGTCTAATCCACGACTGGCACTATGGATTCCTTCAGCGCAGATCAACTGCTGACCTCCTTTCCTTTGTCACCCATTTTTGGAACAAGTCTATGGTACTAAACGGTGAATCCCAGATTCTCGCTCTAGACATATCCAAAGCATTCGACCAGGTCTGGCACGCAGCGCTGCTTAATAAACTTCCGTCCTATGGCCTACCGCCAAAACTCTGTACCTGGACAGCAAATTTCCTCTCCAACCGGAGCATTTCTGTTGTCGTGGATGGCCATTCCTAAACTGTATGCAATTAATGCAGGAGTCCCTCAAGGTTCAGCTTTAGCCCCTAGTTTGTTTCTTCTCCACATCAATGACCTCCGCTCTAGCACATCCAACCCAGTTCACAGTTACGCGGATGACAGCACCCTTCACTCAAATATACAATATTCTAAGGCTGTCTCTTTAGCTCAATTAGTTGAGGATCACAGACTCATGGAGGGTTCTGTCTCTGTATATCTCCAAAAAATATTAGACTGGGGAAGTATAAATCTTGTACAATTCAACTCCACCAAATATCAGTCTTGCTTTCTATCTCATAAAAGATACAACAGCCCTAGACCCATCACAATGAACAACCAAGTTATTCAAAGTAATGAGTCCCTTTCATTTGTTGACATTTCTGTGGATCAAAATCTCAATTGGCACCAACATGTCACGTCAATTGCAGAAGCGGCTGCTAAGAAATTAGGTTTCTCGTCCGGGCTCGCAAATACTTTTCACCAGCTAATCTCTATACCTTATAAAGTTCACAAATAAGGCCAAACCTCGAATACTGCTCCCACATCTGCGGTGCCGCTGCACTCGCTATCCTTTCATTCAGAAGAGAGCTATACGTCTCATCAGTGACCCTACCCTCACCCCAAGACTGCCATCTCTTGCCCACAGACGTGCCGTTCGTAACCTCTCTCTCTTTTATAGATATCTGCACAGGCACTGCTCAGAGGAGCTTTCCTCCATAGTTCCCCCACCTGCTGCCCCCACAGATCTACCAGGGCAACAGAGCGAATGCACCCTTTTACTGTCACCAGACATAGAACATCTTGTTATGCCCGGTCTTTTGTCCCGAGGACTTTCAAGTTGTGGAATTCCTTACCGGCACGTTTTCCTTCTCCTCCAAACCTTCAAGTCCAGAATTAACAAGTTGCCTCTTTCCTCCTTGTCAACAGCCACGATCCTACTTCCTCCTCCTCGTAAATGGTATGACAGTTGCTTTCTCGGGGCTCAACCCGAGCCCTTGACCAACCGTCCACCCTTCCACCACCTTCAGTGCTGTCTGCATGCGCTTCCACACTGACTGTGTAACCTTTCCTCGAACTATGATGACAATGTCGTCCGCATAGCCCTGTACCTCATACCCCCTCCCGGGAGCCTCCCCAGCAGGCCGTCTACGACTAGGCACCAGAGCAAGGGAGACAGACCTCTCCCCTGCGGACACCCCGCCAGCAGAGTCCCTCCCGCGAGAGAGGTGAACACCGTCCTGTCCCTGAGCATGGCACCGATCCACCTGCAGCAGGTCTCCTCTATTCCACGCTCCCTGACAACTGCTAGAACTGATCCGAATGAAGTGTTGCTTAAGGCCACCTCTATCTCTAGGAAGGCCACCAGTGCCACCTCCCTGTTCTCCAGCGTATTCTCCAGCTTCAGTGCCAGTTGGTGCAGTGCTGTTTCTGTTGAGAATCCTGCTCTGTATGCATATTCTCTGCAGTGTAGGGGATATGCTTCCAGAACACCACCCCTAATATGCCGGTCGAACAGTTTTTCCACTGTTTTTAGCAAGAAGGACATGAGACTTATTGGCCTCAGGGACTTTGCCTGGTCTGTTGGACGCCAAGGTTTAGGAATAAATACAACCCTGGCCAGTCTCCATGCCCTCGGAATGTACCCTAGAGCCAGGCTGGCCCTCATAATGAGCGCCAGTATATCTATCCCCTGTTGGAGCATGATGGGCATTATTCCATCGGGAATTTGTATGGGTTAAAGCTGTTAATAGCCCATCTGATTTTGCTCCAAGTAACCACCTCTTTAGCGACTGTCCAGTCTACTCTAGATGCCCGCCTATAAGGCGCCTCTATTTCTGAGTGTTCCCAGTACGGAGGTGATTGGTTTGTTATGTTACAGCCGGAGTTACCGTCTGGAGTAAAATTTCCATAGTTTCCTCCCCCGAACTTGTAAAGTCTTCCGTGGATGTTCTAAGGGAGCCTATGTCGGTCTGAGTGCCCTTGGACAGGATCTTGTGTAGTCGAACGCTCTTGGGCGTGTTCTCCACTTCCTCGCAGTGCCTCCTCCACGACTTCTTCTTGGCGTCCCTCAGTCTTTTGTTATAGGTCGTTAGGACCTGTCTATATTCATCCCATGCTCCCGACCTTTTGGCCGCGTTCAGAATGTTAAAAAATAGAGACTGTGTACAACTAACTAACAATTTAGTAAATTGTCAGTCCTGGCCCATTTCTTTCTTACATATTTTGTCCCTATATTGGGGAAGAAATGGGCCAGGGCTGTCAATTTACTAAATTGTTAGTTGCTTCTATACAGTCTCTATTTTTTAACATTCTGTGTTATTTGGAGCTGCTGTGACAACATACTACTTGGTTCCGCAATGCGATGGTGACACGTGTAAAAAGCATGTCTTTCGTCTCAGTTAGTTTTGCGAGGCTGGCTACCATAGCCATATTACTTTATAGGTGTATTTTCGCTGCAATTAGTATGCCGTACTGACGAGCTCAAATTAGAGTGAAACCGGTCTGCGGTTCTAATTGTGGTGAGAATACATCTAGCCTTACAGCTATTCTGGTGTTAAATGTTTATTTTTCTTCGCATAAAGTTTCTGAAATTCCAATTTTCCTGTAATTATCACCAAAGTTATTGTTGCTGTAGGTGGTACTTATAATTGCAATGGTTTTTTTTTCAGATGAAAATGATTGTATATAGACCTGAACACATTGAATACACTACATTAGATGTTGACCTTGTAAAGAAAACTGGTAAAGGCCTTGGACTTAGTGTGATAGCAAGAAAATCAGGGAAAGGTGTATATATAGCCGATATTGTAAGTACGACTTAGTAGAGACTATAAATACCAATGTGTTAATATGATTTTCTTAGTTTATTCATTTCACATGTTAAATCTTTTTTATTTTAACAATCGTTGGCACTGCCAGCTTTGCATATTAAGTGAACCAATTTTTTTATAGTCTACTTACCCATCCCATTACTTACTTAACAATTCAATTACTTTTTCGTTGTTATAATAAGGAATTTGCAGAATTTTTCTTATGTTTTCTATCTTATTGTTCACAATAAAAGGAACATTTTGATCTATCACATAATAACATGTACAATAAATAAACAATATGCATTCTGTGAGAAACTCACCCCTAATTCCAGAAAACAATTAACACAACACTAAACTTCTTATGCACTAAGCAGGGTTAACTATATAATGCTAATGAGTTATTTATAAACTAAATGATGAAGAAGTGAATCCCCTAGAATGTTTCCTTGAACCTGTTCTCAAGTTTTTAGATAAATACAGTATAAATAGTGCGAGGCCCTTGAATCTAAGAGAGCTATATTATTAAGACGCTATATGAACTACATTGTAACTCCACAGCATGTGTGTCCTGACATAAACAATTTTTAAACATGCAGCGCTTAATTACAAACTTTAGGTCTAATGGGGCAGTACTCTTAAAACTTGTTCACATGATAATGTGTCTATTAATACGTACAGAGTGTTTTCATATTAAAAAAAAATTATATATATATATATATATATATATATATATATATATATATATATATATATATATATATATACATATATATATATATATATATATATATATATATATATATATATATATATATCATTAATCAGCCCTCTGCGTCCACTGCTGGACATAGGCCTTCCCTAGTTGAGTCCATTCTTTTCTGTCTTGAACGCTACAAATCCAGTTTTTTGTATTTTTTGTAATGTCATCTGTCCAGTGAGTTGGTGGTCTTCCTTTGTCTCTTTTATCGGATCTAGGTCTCCATTCAAGTAATCGTTTTGTCCACCTGTCATCTTGCATGCGGGCCACATGTCCCGTCCACTTCCATTTGAGTTTTGCCACATGTACGACCACATCAGTCACACCTGTTCTTCTGCGTAATTCTTCATTTCTAATGTGGTCACATAACGAAACGCCAAGCATCGATCTCTCCATTTTGCGCTGTGCTACTTTTAGTTTCTTAGCAGAAGCATTGGTAAGGGTTAATGTTTCGGCGCCGTAGGTCATAACCGGTAGAACACATTGGTTGAAAACTTTTCTTTTCAACCATATTGGAAGGTCGCCTCTGAAAACGTCTCCAAGTTTGCCGTTAGCCGCCCAGGAGAGTATAACTCTTCTGTTTATCTCGCATGTTTGGTTGGCTTTGGATATGCTTATCTCGTGGCCCAAATATGTGTATTTAACTACCCATTCCACCTCAGAGTTTTCAAGAATTAGGTTGTTACTATGGACGAGGTTTGTCATAAATTTTGTTTTTCCTATGTTCATTTTTAGACCTACTGTTGCACAGGCCTCCTGAAGTTCCGGTAGCATCACTCTAATATCTTCCAAGTTGTCAGCCAGTAAGACAATGTCGACAGACTTTGGCCATCTATTCTTAGACCTTTCTGATCCCAATCTAGCTTCTTGAACACATATTCCAGGACTGTGATAAACAATTTTGGAGACATCGTATCTCCCTGGCGTACTCCTCTCTCAATTTTTATAGGATTCGTGTTTTCATGTAGTTTTAGCACAAGAGTAGCATTTTTATATATATTGTAAATTAGTTTGGTGTAGCGATAGGCAATACGGCATACTTCTAGGAGCTGCAACACTGCGTCCAGCTCCACAGTGTTGAAAGCCTTATGGAAATCCACAAAAGCAGGCACAAGAGGTCTGCCATATTCGATGGTCTTTTCAATCACTGTTTTGACGCTCTGGAGACGATCATTGGTTCCAAATCCACTTCGAAAACCGGCTTGTTCCACTGGCTGGACGAAGTCCAACTTTTTTTCAAGTCGTGTGGTAATTATTCTAGTAAATAATTTGTAAAGGTGGCTAAGTATACTTATGGGCCTGTAATTTTCTAGGTTCGAGATGTCTCCTTTCTTGTGGATTAGTATTACGATAGTGTTGTGCCACTTTTCTGGTATCGTACTATTGAAGAGACAAAGGTTGAAAAGAGATTTGATTTTTTGGAGCAACCAAGGACCACCAATCTTTATCGCATCGGAAATCACGCAGTTTTCTCCGGGCGATTTTTTGTTTTTCATCTTTTTCAGGGCCAGTTTAATCTCATCTAGTGATATTTCCATCAGTATTTCCGAGCCTTGGTTAACCACACCTTTTTACGGGTTAGTATGTCAGATTCTGGATGTAGACTTACATCACTTTGGCTTTTATATAGCATTCCATAAAACTCTTCCACTATATTAAGAATATATTTCCTGTTCATTGATGCGTGCCCTTGTGCATTTTTAAGTTTTATTATTTGTCTCTTTCCATTGTCAAGCTTTCTACGTAGAGCTTTCATACCCTTGTTCTCTATGGTATCTTTGATTTGGTTGTGTCTAAAAGAACTTACGTCGCGTCAGATGCCTTTTGAGATTTATTTATTTATTTCTCGTAATTCTTCTTCAGACGCATAGCTTTTTGACCTCATATCCCTTCTTTTTTCTATGAGCAGTTTGGTCTCCCTGCTTAGTTTTTCTTCCCTTTGATTTGTTGAGCAGTGCCGACTTTGAACATATATATATATATATATATATATATATATATATATATATATATATATATATATATATATATTTATTTATATATATATATATATATATATATATATATATATATATATATATAGGGTGGCGCATTGAAAACAAAACAGACCGATTTGCGTCCAGAGAAAAAAAAATTTTAAGAAACGCTGAAACACTTCAAATTTAATATTGAGCGGGAAATGTTTTGGCATAAAACTCAACTTTGTCACATCAACCCCTTAAGGGTGGTGATAACAACCCTTATATTTTAAATAGGGAACATGGGTCGAGTGTTGCATCATTTGAAAGCTCTTTCTTTTCTGAATTCAGCACACTAATTTTTTTGGAAGTTTTATCAACTCGTTTAAAAATTATTCACAGTTGGACTTGCAAGAACGTATTTCATTCATTGTGATAAGAAATGCACTAATTAGTCAATTTTTCGTAAAAAAAAACAACTAAAAAACAAAACCAAACGTTCAAAAATGTTTATTCAGTTAAGTAAGTGTTCAAAATGTTGACCACCAGCTTCCATACAAAAGTACAAATTTTGTTCAAAATGAGCTCTGACATATGGAGCATTTGTGGAGTTATTAGACGGCTTTCTTCAACAATGCGTCGTCGTAATTCTTCTAGAGACTTCGGTTCTGTTGTGTAAATTCTACTCTTTAAATGGCCCCATAGAAAGAAATCTAAAGGAGTTAAATCCGGTGATCTAGGGGGCCACTCAATAGCACCTCTACCCCCAATGCATTGTCCTGGAAACTCTCTGTACAAAAACTTCCCAACACGTTGTGAAAAATGCGGAGAAGCTCCACCTTGTTGAAACAATAATTGATTTTCTTGATAGCGATCAACAATGTCAATTATTAGAGGGTAAACGATATCTTCTAGTAACTCCAAATGCGTTTCGCCACTCAAATTGCCATCAAGAAAAATTGGTCCGATTAAACGGTCTCCAAAAATGCCAGTCCAGACATTCAATTTCTGTGGAGTTTGAGTGTGGACTTCGTGATAATTTCTTGGATTATTATCTGCCCATTAACGACAATTATGACGATTGACTGTAGAGTTTAATAAAAACGTACACTCGTCTGAAAAACAGATATTGAACAGAAAGTTCCCGTTATCAGCTATTCGTGCAGTCATAACTTCACAAAACTCCAGCCTCCGATCAAAATCATCTTCATTCAGTTGTTGTACAAGATGAATTTTATACGGGTGAAATTTTGATGTTTGAAACAGTGGCCAATTTTCTCGTGTTCAAAGTTGGGTCTGCAGCAATTTGTCCTAAAACTTCAATCTCAGTAGTTTCATTTCTAACCGGAAATTCGCGTTCAGGATCCCGTTTTTTTTTTTTTTTGTTGGCTACTGAACCACTTTGTCGAAACTTTGCAACTAACTCCAAAATGTATTTTCTGTTAACATGTCTGTTCGGATGTCGTTCATTAAACAAATTTGCGGTACGGTTGCCACAGTCATCGTTTTTGAAAAAAGGAGTAATTATTTCAACTCTTTCTTCTACAGAATACAGCATTGTGAAATTAATTTTCGGTAGCACCATCAAGTATCAAACCGACCGATAAACTGAAATAATAAACCGCATTTCTCTCATTCCGATAAGAAATGTTCTGATAGTCAATTTTTTGTTTACATATCAACAAAACATTGACTATCAGCACATTTCTTATCGAAATGAGTGAAATGTGTTTTTGCATCTTCAACTGTGAATAATTGTTAAACGAGCTGATAAAACTTCCAAAAAAATTTGTGTGCTGAATTCAGAAAAGAAAGAGCTTTCAAGTGGTGCAACACTCGACCCATGTTCCTTACTTAAAATATAAGGGTTGTAATCACCACCCTTAAGGGGTTGATGTGACAAAGTTGAGTTTTATGTCAAAACATGTCCCCCTCAATATTAAAATTGCCGTGTTTCAGCGTTTTTTAAAAAAAATTCTCTGGACACAAATCGGTCTGTTTCGTTTTCAATACCCCACCCTATATATATATATATATATATATATATATATATATATATATATATATATATATATATATATATATATATATATATATAAAAACATATAAAAAATTTAACAGACCTTGGTGTCGGGTTCTAAAAATTTGAAAAATCTCACTATTGACACCTCTCTATGGGCAATTTTCTTTAAATAAAAATTCGCTAAAAAGTATAGACTATTTTTATGAAAATTCACTACCATAACGCACTTGCTACGTGCAGACTCTTTCTTATCTTTTTTCCTTTACTGTTCTGTTTTTTTAATGTATTTATGACATTATTTATTTTATGAACTACACTGTAAAAATTACTTCTTGTTTCAGTTAAGTGGTGGTATAGCTGATGTGGATGGTCGAATAATGAAAGGAGATCTCTTGATATCTGTGAACGGCCAAACCGTAGAGAATGCATCAGGTGAAGAAGTGGGAATAATACTAAAGACAGTAGTAGGCAAAGTGTCACTTAAATTACATAGATATAAACCAATCGCCAGATAATTGACAGTGAAAAAATAATTTTAAAATCAGTTACTCAGTGTTTTCATAATTACTTTAAATTATTTTGCACACCTTTGCTTCAGTAATTATGGCACGTCGCTGTATCTTCGTTTATAATATCAGACATCAGGAATCTTATGTCAATGGATCATCGTACCATATGAGATTAAATAGGCAATAATGGAAGCTGAGTTAGTTAATAAAATATAGAATTATCTTAATCATAATTAAACATTGAAAAAGGAACCAATTAACTCTTAAATCTTTGATACATTCATATTTTTTCAAAGCAATTCTTTACGTGGCTGATTCGTTGCATTTATTGATGCTTTATGATGATGAAATATTATATGCTAACCTTTTATCTAGTCAAAAATAATAAGTTATTGTCGTTACTTAATTTATTATTATTATATAAATGTATATGTATTTTAGTGAATTAGCATTTACCTGCTTCGATTGTGATAAAACTTACTAAAGTCCTAAAGTAAAGGATTAGTTAATTGATATAATTTATAAACGAAATATTTTAATAATAAATGATTATAGATTTAAACCATTAAGCATTTCTGTTGAGGACAACGTGATATTTTAATAAGAATGCCCCGTTTTGTTTAAGTATTATAAAAATTTACAGGTTTAAATGGTATTTCCACCAAAATATCCCAGTTTCTAATAATTATTGTAAAACTTTATGGCACAAGTTGATATTTTAGCTTAAAATAAGTCTTCTTTAAGTCCTACAAAATTCACTATTTCCTCACTATGTGTACCTGGTGGGGATAAAATGATTTTTAGATGTAAAAAAATAATCATAATTGAATCGTTTATTTCAGAAACCACTTAAGTGCGCTTTTTTCAACTTTAAAAAAACTAAAAAAAACTGTTTTGCAGCTTGTAGGTAGGTTTGTATGTGAGTGGGCCATATCGGCCCTCCACCGCGACCTTAAGGTCTATTGTGGCTCACGCCTAAAGTCTATATTTCGCCCAACAAATCCAGCCTCCTACAGAGGTCGATAATCTTTGTGGGCGAAAGTTCATCCAGGTCTTCTGGAGCAAGCTTTACCTTGCCAAAGAGCAGGTATCTAGTCCTGTCCGCAGCCGGACAGTAACACAGCACGTGCTCTGCTGTTTCTTCATTCTCCATACACAGCCGGCACTCGGTCTCCTGACCGACCCCAATACGGTGCATGTGGTGCCACAAGCGGCAGTGTCCTGTATACAGGCCGACTAGAGTTCTCAGTTGTTGTCTGTTCAACTCTAGAAGCTTTTTAGCCCTTGACTCAGACAGGCCATTTATGAAGGCCTTAGAGTGGGCTAATCCTGGAAGATTTTGCCAATATTGGATTGTCATTCGTTCTGTCCAGGTCTTTAAGGTGCGTTTTGCTGTGCAAGATGTTATCCCCAGCACCGGTTCTGGTCCAACAAAGTCACTCTGGGCCCCACTCTTGGCAAGCACGTCGGCCGCAACATTGCCGTCATGGTCCGAGTGACCCGGTATCCAGACCAGCGACACCTCATTACAGCTGCCCAATTCGTTAAGGGCAGATTTACAACTCCATACCGTCTTTGAATTGCACCGGTAGGAACCAAGAGCCTTTATTGCAGCTTGGCTATCTGCATATATCTTTATCGATTTGTTTGTGCACAGGTCTTTTAAACTTTCCCTTGCACACATCTAGATGGCATACACTTCTGCCTGGTGTATGGTTGCGTACTTGCCGAGGCTAGCTGATAGTCTAGCATCAGTGCTGCCCCTATATGCGCCGGCTCCTACTCCCAAATTGGTTTTGGAGCCGTCAGAGTACCAGCAGAGGTCCGCTCTCAACAGGGTCGATTAATTCCGGTCCCAGTCCTCCCTTTCCGGGAGGACGGTCTTGAAAGACAGGTCTCTGCTGATTTTTGTAGGCATCAAGTCTGAGACCATTCCCAGTATCCTGTAACAATCACTGTCATCAAGGAGACCGGACCCTCTCAGATTGACTTCCCTCGGCATGTTATCTGCCGTTTGTTTTAGTCTGTACGTTGTCCACCTCGCCACCCTCTCCAACCATATGTGAAGTGGGGGAATATTGAGGAGGACCTCCAGAGTGGCTGATGGTGCGGTGCGTATCGCTCCCGTTATCATCAGACAAGCTTGTCTCTGTAGATGAGCCAGTTTGGCCCTCGCGATACCACGAAGTACCCTAGGCCACCAAACTATGGCTCCATATGTTATCATTGGCCTGATAACCACTACATAGAGCCAGTACATCTGTTGGGGGTTTGTTCCCCAGTTGTTACCACAGATTCTCCGGCAGGTCCACAGGGACAGTTTTGCCCTGCGGATAACGTTTTCTAACTGTATGTCCCAGTTGAGCTTCTTATCTAGGATAACTCCCAGATATTTTGCTTGGTTCGAAAATAGAATGGTTTCTCCCATGAGAATAGGTAGTTTTAATTTGTCCAACCTTCTTCTTTTGGTAAATGGAACAATGATCGTTTTACGAGGGTTCACAGACATCTGTTCCCTCCGGCACCAATCATTGATTACATTTAGTGCTTCCTGAAGAGTACTAGCCAGTTCCTCCTCAGATTTGCCTCTAACCATTATGACGAGATCATCAGCATACCCCTGGACCTCAACCTCCCACAGCCTCGGGATAGCCAGCAAATCGTCCACAAAGAGGGACCACAGCAGGGGGGATAGAACCTCCCCCTGAGGGAACCCCCTCGCAGCCCTGAAGCTGACCACCTCCCCCTGCAGTGAGGTAATAACGGTCCGATTGTGAAGCATGCTTCCGATCCAGCCACAAATGGTAGGTTTCACCCCTCTAGCGATAGTGTATTCGTAGAGGGAGATAGGTAATGCATTGCTGAATGCACCTTTAATGTCTAGAAATGCAGCAACCGCCACCTCCCCGTTATCCAGGGAGTGTGTGATCTTCTCGCCGAGGTTATTGTGTGCTAACTCAGTAGATTTGCCAGTTTGGTAGGCAGCTTAAGTATAGGTCTAGTCTCCTTCAAATATTTTTTTACCAAATCAAGAACATGCTATTGGAATAATCTATTTTGTTAATTTTTTTTTCCTTCAAGTTTTTGAGTTATAAATTTTTGAAAATTTTTCACTTAGGTGGTTTTTGCAATAAATTAGTGTAATCCAAAGTGATTTTTTAAAAATTAATATTGAAATTAAGTCAAACGATTAATTTTTACCTGTTTTGGTATCAAAGGTAAGAGTAACAGACACACTTAAGTATAAACAAGAGTGTTTTTATTAGGCATTAAACGGAAAATACTCGTACAAGTAGACTACACGCTACAGTATGTCTATATTATACAAAAGATGTGGTCTATTCAGCTTCTGGCATGTCTTCTGGCAACTCGTGGTCAGTTGTTGGCCATTGGATGGTGGTGTCGTAGAAGGCTTCATATCCAACAGTGTACTCCATTAACTTTTTAATATCGTCAATCTTTTTTTGGTTGATTGGGACCTAAAAACAAAAATCTCACTGTGCAAAACCCGATAAATTTTAAAATTTGTTAGGTATGTCCTACAAAAATGTGTAGCTTAAAGTAAAAATATAAACGTTTGAAATGACCTTGGTAAAATAAAAGTAAACATACCTTCCCCAAAGGATAAGCTTTCTCTATTGGTAGTTCCGGAGGGTTGGCAGTTTTTAGCAATGTGAAGGTAGATGTTGTTATTCCTCCAATGTATTCGCTTGCGACCAATTTTCCCTTGTTGTAGAGAAACTGCTTGTGCTTGGACACTTTGAGTGGCTGCTTATTTTCTTTGGGTACGTTCCTGCCTGAAGTTTCGTCCGAATTTGTCATTTTCTTATATGATTTGGGCCACCACTTTTTGAAACTGAGAACATTGTCTGATGTGAGATGATATACAGTAAATCGGCCACACTTACTAGCTTTTAGCATGAGCTCTGCATATTCATCAGGAGTATAAATCCTGTCCGTCTTTCTCAAGAGACGCTTTATACTTCCAAAATCTCTGTCACATGTCGAAAATGAGTGGCCACGTACAGGGAAGTTGTGAGTTATTGTTTTAAACCGTCCTGAGTCACAGAGGTTTAGTAAAAAACGCACGACTGCATGATTCTTATTTTGGCCTGATGGGCCATCACAAAACAGTATGAGATGCTTCACATTAACTGGAATGTCATTGAAATAGTTCAGTAGCATTGAACATACTTCATCTGGGCCTTTGTTTGCTTCGCCCTCATGATAGACATATAGTTTGGAAGCATTAGTTTTCAAATCGTGTAACGAAAACACATTTACCCAGAGCTGCCTCATATAAAAAACCTCCTGTACAGGTATGTGTGGCAAGGGTAAGTTTTGCATATAGTCTAAGGCTAGTGCGACCGTGTCGTCATCTTTGTTTTTGCTTGCCTCATCCATAGCTTTGTAAAACTTCTTAGCTTGCCTTGAGTGTACCATTTTTTCAGCAGCTACATTTCTTTTAGCATTGTCACTTAAACCCTTGTCTTTCAGTTTGGCCGACAGTCTTTCTCAAGTTGAACACACATCAACTTGTGGCCTACCAAAACAGTAGGCAAAGTTCTCTTTGTAGTATTTGTTGTAGAAACTATACTTTATTTTATTTTTTAGATCAGGGTTGTCTAAAATAAACATTGCATGCATTTTTGCGACATCAAGCCTAGCGTCAAGATATTTTTTAGGTTTTCCCCCATAATGGGTTTCCTTGACATCAAATTTCTCAATGTGCTGCTGTATTCTCACACAAACGTTACCTGGAAGTGCGTTTCCACTTCTAGATTTTTCCCTCATATCTAAAGGGCTTTTGTGAAGGACAGAACATTTATTTATTCTTTTGACTCTATTGTCAGAAATTTGAAACACTTTCAAGAAAACACCTCTACAAACTTGAGTAAGAACACCATTTACTTTCAAGTTATACTTGTATGAATGGGATTTTCGGTTTGCCAAGTCACCAGTAGGCACGTCAGGGTTTTCTTGAGCTTGCTCATTATTTTCATTAGGGCTGCGGTTTTTGCGTCTACGTTTCACAGGCATAACCTCCATTAAAGCTTGGAGGTACGTGTCTTGGGTGTTTTTACTTTCCAAAGAGTAAAATGTTTCCCATTGTTCTCGTATTATTTCATCCGTAAGTTTCAAATAACATTTCAAATGGCACTTACAGTTTACATCATTCAGCGGGGCTTTGCTGGGAACTTCTTTTCCTTTGTACGAGACGTACTGCAATCCTTTGAGCCTAGCATTCCGAATAATGTTCCGTTGGTATTTTTCTTCCTGCACAACTCCACGCCTACGCTTGGGATTAGGTTCATCATCCGAACTATCAGACATGGCTTAAGAACTATAATAATGTATGATAAACCACAAAATAACACCTTATTTTTCACCGAAAACGCACGAAAAATAATATTATCCACTCAGTGTTTAGATGTCGGTAACCTTTGATACAAACTACAAACAAAACAGCGAGCCACGGAACACGTGACAGGTGTCGTCAAGGCCGCCAACCGTCGCGAGTGAAATCTAGCGCAGAAAGAACCTATGGGACGGCGCTTGGGTTTTGTCTGAAATAAACGGATTCTTTTCAAGGCTGCCAAATAGCATCGGTGATATGGAACAAAGGTTATTTCTGCGCTAAACGATGTATTCACCTCCGAAGTGAACGGTACCAACAAAACAACATTTTTGGAATTTTTGTCGCTTAGGTGGTTTCTGAAATAAACGATTCAATTAAAATTGTTACACCTAAATCATCCAAGAAGATGAACATTTCTCCACCTGAAAGCATTACTAAAATGGAATATGTGATGCGACTGTTTTTAAAGTTGTCATCATCATCACAATAGAGTAAAGGTAATGTTGCATTGTCATCGCAAACATTACACTTAGTCTCCTGCAAAAAAAAATCATTTCATTACAGTGTTTGTAGTTTATTGATTTGTTCAAGTGTCCCAGAAGTGTTTTCTTGGGGTGTATTTTTATTGTTTTTTCGAACTTTCGTGTGTTGACTGCAGAGTACCCCAGGGCTCAGTTTTGGGACCTCTATTGTTCATAATGTGTATACTCTGGGTATTCTATATTTTATTTCTATTTGCGAAAATCACTCTCCCAGAGATGGTGTAATAGGCGCGCTTTTGCCCTTGTTAAATGATTTAGGTTTATTCAGCCTTAACTGACCTAAGAAAATGGATTAATGGAATGAATACTGTAGAGCATGGGGATGTTTTATTGAAAGCCCCGATTTTACTATACACCTACAGTACCATATACCCCGCAACCACTCTTTGTCGCCCTCGTACGAGGTTTCAATATGACTTGAAATATAGGGTGGTTGGTTTACTATATCTAGAAAAATAAAATGCAATCGTTTGTTTATCAAACTAATTTAATATAAATTGATTGAATATAACACACCCGATTTTACAAAAAAAAAAAAAAAAAGAAATGGAAACCTTAAAGTACAGTATTTGATAATATGGCCTTACGCTATTGTGCCCCTTCGGAAGGAAGCGTAAATTCTTGCGCAAAGGCGCCTTAAAAGAACAGTGGATCTATGTATCCCTTCAATAATTTACCAGACCTTGCTTGTCTTGAAGTAAGAGACCCTTTCTGATAAGTAGGGTTAAATTTTGTTGTGAACTAAAAAAAATATTTTGTTTTATGCTTTCTTTTAGTCATTTCTGCTCTGTTCGCAATGTCTGTGAAATACGAAATTAAGTGAGTACAAAACTGCCAATTTTTACTTATGGATTTCTGACCCCTTAGGTAGGTTGCGCATATGCTTAGTCAAACCTTGTTGCCATCAGACAACTCACCAACATCTGATCCAGATCTCACTGTGCATCACTTTAAGTAGCTGGATTGCTCTGCGCACAGAGTTTAACCTCTCGGCGGAAATCTTTTGTCCTTTACTCAAACTCATTACATTCTGTATGACAAAGGGAGTAGACACTCATATACTTCCAGACCGACTGCTGTTTCAACTGTCGATTTCATTCGTTAAATGTCAAGCTTTTTATGGCTCCTCACTGACTGCATGACTGTCCGTGTTTTTTATGCTGTCAAGCTGACTAATAAACCACCTAATTTATGTGGTTTTTCCCTGTACGCAAATTTTTGTTTGAAAGATATTCCGGTCCAACGAGAGAAAAATGATATCACATTTTGCGCCGTTAGACATTATTGCAAAGGAAGGTTTTCCGTCTTTGATGTTAAATATTTTTGTGACATACCTTTTGAAAATGTTTAAGCGGGGTCAGCGGTGTACTACGATAGGAAAAATAATAGCGAACTTTCATATAATTTTTATTTCGATGGTTCATTCGCTATTCAATATTAAAAAGATGTAATGGCCATTAAAATTTCCTCAGACATTTTGTAGAATTAGCAAAATGGTACGGTAGCTGAAAAGTCGACTGTAACAAATTATGTACGAAAAAAGCGTACTTAATACAGTTTTGTTCAGGAAAAAACGTTTGTTTCATTTATTCTGCATCATTAGTCAATTGGTTCGTTTCGAATTTCTGACAATAAATTCATTAAGCCATTTTTCTCTATGTACTTTGTCCGCCAAGTCGTGGTATATGTGCGTAATCGCAATATCCTTCAACTGCTTTTTCTGGTGTTGTTGACCTTTAAACACACACAGCAGGTCTTCTGTGTGTAGAAAACAGACACTTAATATACTCCTGCTTTTTGGCTTGTTTGTATGTCCCCTCAATCATACATGGGGTGAAAATCAACTAGTTTTATTAAATTTAAAAGAGGTGTTTTTAGCTAAAATATCAACTTGTTCTGTAATACTTTTTAATATTTAGAATCTGCGGTATTTTGGTTAATGCATCACTTTGTTCTGTATTTTTTTGTAATACCTAAATCCCGGGCTATTTTGCTTGAGATATCGCTTTGTCCTCAACAGAAATACTTAATATTATTGAATGTATTTTGAATGTGAAATTTGTTTGAATTACTATTTTATTAGTTAATGTGTACACGTAAGGATCATAGGTTAATTACCTTATCGAAACAAATATCTAGATGATATTTATAAGGATGCATGTATTATTATTTTTAGCATATAACTTGCAATAGTCTTTAGGATGATTATATTATGTATTGGAAAGGACTGTAATAATTTGTATATATCATTATCTCTTTGCAAAGTTCACTACTGTATTAAATCTAGATCTATTTTGTAAATAGCGTTATGCAATGTTGCATGCTAGAATTTTAATAAAATTCACTTTATCTCTTGTTGGTTATTTTTGTTCATCATTCTAATGTTTCATGATTCACATACCTACAACAATAAAAAAAGTATGGATGCAGCAAGTGCGTTATGGTAGAGAAGTTTCGTAAAAATGTTTTTAATGGCAAATACTTCTTGTTTTTAAAAGAAGGACATTTGATTGGCAGTATAACCTATATAGTACTAACAATATACCATATTTCATTAAAATTACAAACAAAAAGCTCTCTGAATGCGTTATTTCCCTGGGGCTCCGCTTTCTATTGAGAAAAACGTCGTATTACAATTTGTGATGTGTTTGAAATATGTGCCAAAAACGTGAAAAGTTGCAAAACAATTGAAATAACTCAAAAATGATGAACGATATCAATTTTTTTTCATACAAACATGCATTATAATTCGATGGAAAACACAAAAATGCAATAACATAAGGGGGTGTGCTATTAAAAAAAGAAAGTGTGTATAACCAAAAACTTATGGGCCACCCTGTTACTATCAAAATAGGTTTGTAAGATGCAGCTCATCTTGTATACTAACGGATATATTGAGCTTTACCGTAGAAATGCGTTACCCTGTATATGTGTAAACACACCAAAACTACCATATGGGTTGTAGCGGTTCTAGTTTGCGCTCATTTGAAGAAATCTTTAAAATTCATGTCGTGGTCCTCTCAATAACGAATTTTTTCTATGAAAATTTGCTAAAATATAGAGTATTAAACCATAAACTCTATAGCTGAAACTACTACCGAAGCATCAGAAAAAATTCTAGTGACGCAGCAAGTGCGTTATGGTAGAGAATTTTCTTTAAAATATTTTTAATAGCAAATGCCTTTCTTTGATGAAAGCAGGCATCAAACTTGGTTGCCTATATAGTAGAAACAATGTACCATATTTCATTGAAATAAATTTATTGTTTGAAAATATATAAACATTTTTCAAAAGTCTAGATGCAGCAAATAATGTGTTATGGAAGTGAATTTCCATAAAAATGTTTTTAATAGCAAATGCGAGCAGGCATCAATCTGATTACCGGTATAGCCTATGTAGTAGAAACAATGTACTATATTTTATCGAAATTACCTATAGTTTGAAAATTTTCCGAAAATAAACTTAAATGTTGGTTTTCTAACCAACAAAGCTTACGTTAATAGCAAATTGAGTTATTGAAATTTGAAGAATTTAATGAAAATCCGGTAAATGTGCAGATTAGCTCCCGAACGCTTTTGAACAAGTTGTTTCCAGAAACATTACTAGGACCCCACCTGGATGCACAAACCACAAGAAAAATTTCTTGTTTACACCCCATAAGGAAGTTACGGGACTGGGAGTGAATAGGGGTGCTGTGCAGGGTTTAAGGGGGATATGGCTTCAAGATGTGAAAAAGACAGCTTTCAAGGCCGCTTTATTCGACTTTTCTGGTGATATTTCCTTTTTACTACCTACCCCGCCCAGCACCCCCACTCACTCCTGGTCCCGTAAGTTTCTTGGGGGGTGTGAACAAGAAATTTTTCTTGGGGTTTGTGGATGGGGGGGGGGGGGCTAGGCAGGTTTCTGAAAACAGTTTTTTGAAAAGCGTTTGGGGGCTAAACTGCAAGTTTACCGAAAATTCGTTACCAAAACGCACTTACTGCGTCCAGATTTTTTTCTTACAAACGCATCATATTTCGAAAAAAAATGCATTAATGAATTTGTTCTACGAAATTTAGCTTAAAAAAATTATACACCCCTACTCACTCCTGGTCTCGTAACTTCCTTGGGGAGTGTGAACAAGAAATTTTTCTTGGGGTTTGTGGAGCTAGGGGAGGCCCTAAGCAGGTTTCTGAAAACAGTGTTTTGAAAAGCGTTCGGGAGCTAAACTGTAAAACACTGTGTTTTGTTAGGCAACACATAGAGAACCTCGAAGAAGGGAGTAGCTATATATATATATATATATATATATATATATATATATATATATATATATATATATATATATATATATATATATATATATATATATATATATATATATATATATATATATATATATATATATATATATATATATATATATATATATATATATTGTCACACCCGTCTACCTTTTTTACCCACCGGTTGTAAAGTGTGTTGGTATCAGCGAACACTATGGAGTGATATTCCTAGAAGGGACCAGATGTGACAGGCGTAGAGCAGTGTAAAAGACGAGCGTCTCGCCACAGTAATCACCAGCTGCGTTGATCATGCGCACTTCGCAAAATATTTTAAGTAACGCAATAAAAGTCTTCCCTGACGTGCTGTTTACACACAATCTTCCCAACTGACCTTCCTTACCTGCCCTGACATCAGTGTGTCCAATTAAAAGCTAAACGGGCAAGAAAAATCAACCCTGCCATTCATGTGAGCATAATGTACTTTTCCTTCTTTTAGCTTTTGATTAGGCAAACTGATGTCAGGGCAAGTCAGTTGGGAGGATTGTGTGTAAGCAGCACTCCAAAGAGGTCTTTTATTTCGTTACTTGAAATATTCTGCAAAGTGCGCATGGTTAGTGCAGCCGGGTCATTACTGTGGTGAGAGGCTCATTGTAAAAGGTCTAGAATCTGTATGGACAGTATAATTGGACGAGCGGCACACAAAGTAAGCGATCATAGAAGGCGGGTAGTGGAATATACTTCTATGGACACTTAGTAATAGAGAGAAATATTTTAGTTGATAGTGGTGTTGGAAAATAGTAGTGATGGGCAAAACCGTTATTTTCTATTAACAGTTGAAGCCCTTTACGTTATTTCAAAATAACCGTTGAAAATTACAACTTCAGTTATTTAACTGTTATTTTGAACTGGATAGTCGATCGATAGTATCCTACATTCCCAAAGCTGTGAGCGAGAGCGAGCACACTAGTATAAATAACGTGTTACCTGTTAAGTAATATGTTATGAAGTAAACTCCGCTTTATACTGCATAGCATACCCATACATATTTATTATCATTCCCAGTCGCATGTCCATTCTTCCCGTTAAATAGTTAAATTTAACAGTTGCCGAAGTAGACCGATGTTTATTCATCGAATCTAGTTGCAGTGGAACTGAAACAGATACGAGTCCGAATTCTAGTTTAGTGTAAAAAGCGTTATTTTGGACCTGTTATTTGTATAAATCCATAACTGGTCGTTACCGTTGCGGCTCGAGAACCGTTTAAAAATAACAGAGAATTAAATAACGACCCATCACTAGAAAATAGTTGGTTATAATAAATTAGTAGTTTAAAAAGCTGTGTTTTGTTAGTCAACAAATTCAGAACCCAGTAGGACGTAAATATATATATATATATATATATATATATATATATATATATATATATATATATATATATATATATATATATATATATATATATATATATATATTTGTGTTTTATTTCGGAAAAAATGTATATCACACATGTGTACCACACCGATAACTCAAAAAATAATGGGACGTAAATATATATATATATATATATATATATATATATATATATATATATATATATATATATATTTGTGTGTTTTATTTCGGAAAAAATGTATATCCCCGGAAGTAACAAAGTAAGGGCAACAAAATTTGGTACGCGTATTTGTATTATAAAGAGTGTACCATGTAAAAAAATTTAGGTCTGTAAGTTTAAAGGTTTAAAGACAGAAACGTTATGGCCATTTAAAGAAAAAATTGAGGTTTTCCTCAAAACGTCAAAGTGCCGATTTGAAACGTCAAAATTGGCAACATTTAGGCAAAGAAAGTAGGTAACACCCCGATTGAGACCCGATTGAGACCCTCTACCCCCAGCAATCCGGCTCTCTGATTGGTCCACGTGACCCACCACCCAGAATCCCTGCTCTCTGATTGGTCGAAACCCGACCACGTGACCCATTGTAGGGGGAATCCCCCAAATTTTTGTGCTCACGGCCGTCACACAGCCTGGTCTCCAGATGTGAATTTCACAATAATATCTGCGCTCGGGGGCCACTCTGGCCAGACAGGTAGTGGGGGTAGGAGTGGGGGTACCCCCTCCCCTCCCCTAGTGGGCGGAGTCCCACCCCTTATGGGTGTGGCCACGCCCCCCCCCAAGATGGCGTCCAAGATGGCTTCCAATGTAACCTGCATTCTAAGGTCATTGACCATGTCTAGGAAACTTTGGCCAGACAGTGACGTCACACGACTTGGGCCAGACAGTCACATGCAAACATTCCAAAGTGTCTAACCTATTACTTCAAATTATTCTAAGGATATTTTGAAAAAAAACCATTTGGAGCAGGTGAGTTTCGAACCCGGGACATTCAGATGAGGAACGACTACCTTAACCGTCGCGGCTAATCAAGCACTTGTTAATTTATTGTTTCAGATTTGTATATATATACGACTTTTAATTAAAACAAACCATACATGTAACATATTTAAATATTTTATTATTATTAGACAATTGAATGATTCACAAAATAAGAATTAATATGTTTTAATATTATATAAATGTGAGCTGGAAGATAAAGCCCTTCTTACATTTAATGAGGGAATATCAAATCTGTAAAAATAACACACAGAGGTCGTTGGCAAACAAAAGAAGGAAGTTCAGAAACAAAATAGACAACAGGTTCAAATAGGAAACCAAACTTAAATATCGTAGAGACAATAGAGGTCGCTGGCAAAACAAAGAAGGAAGCTCAGAAACAAAATGGACAACAGGTTCAACTCTTAAAAATAGGAACTTTTTTAGCCTTATGTGTGGGCGCGGCAAGTAGTTGATTTTATTTTGAAAGAGATACAGGTTCGATTCCTGATATATGCTCCTTGATATGGTAGCGTCAAACAAATACAAAGAGGTACTGAATAACTAAACAGTAAGCTTAGAAACAATGGTTGGTTACAGGTTCAATTCCTTTCTACCCCCACGTGTTTAGTGTCATGTTACTCGTCTAAGTAAGCAGAATTAAAAAATGGCGACTAAAATAAGATAAAAAACTTCAAACCCTTATCGCGGAAGATCCGTGAGATGTACGATAGAATCAACACATGCACGGTGTTAAGGAGGTCAAATCAAAGTGGAATATACAATAAAATGACCACTTCCGGTCTAAACTTTAAATCGTTATATCTTTTGAACGGAAAGTGATAGAAAGGAACTGACTTTAAAAATATATCGTTTCATAACAAGCTCTACAAGAAACTGAGATAAAAAACTTTAAACCCTTATCGCGGAAGATCCGTGAGATGTACGAGAGAACCAATACATGCACGGTGTTAAGGAGGCCAAACCAAATTGGAATATACAATAAAATGGCCACTTCCGGTCTAAACTTTAAATCGTTATATCTTTTGAACGACAAGTGATAGAAAGGAACCGACTTTAAAAATGTATGTTTCGTAACAAGGTCTACAAGAAAATGAGATAAAAAACTTCAAATCCTTATCGCGGAAGATCGGTGAGATGTACGATAGAACCAATACATGCACGGTGTTAAGGAGGCCAAATCAAATTGGAATATACAATAAAATGGCCACTTCCGGTCTAAACGTTAAATCGTTATATCTTTTCAACGGAAAGTGATAGAAAGGAACCGACTTCAAAAATGTATGTTTCGTAACAAGGTCTACAAGAAACTGAGATAAAAAACTTCAAATCCTTATCGCGGAAGATCGGTGAGATGTACGATAGAACCAATACATGCACGGTGTTAAGGAGGCCAAAGCAAATTGGAATATACAATAAAATGGCCACTTCCGGTCTAAACTTTAAATCGTTATATCTTTTGAACGGAAAGTGATAGAAAGGAGCCGACTTCAAAAATGTATGTTTCGTAACAAGGTCTACAAGAAACTGAGATAAAAAACTTAAAACCCTTATCGCAGAAGATCCGTGAGATGTACTATAGAACCAATACATACACGCTGTTCAGCAAACCAATAAAATCAATAAAAATGTTACTTCCGGTAGACACTTCCGGTATAGCCAGTCTTAGAGCTACATACATGTGTGACACCTCAAAATCATCGTCTTGTTGAACAGAAGAAATATAATATTTAAGTAAGTCAGAACAAGCTGTGTTAACACCTAAAAACAACACACTCTCTCTTAGACTTAATGAAGTTACTTTCAGAGAAAATTTCAACCATACGAGAAAGAACAGTATTCAATAGCGTGTTTAAATGTTGACTACATCAAGTGATGCGTGCTACAGACAAATTTTAGTACACCCTCTTAGACTTATTGAAGTTGACGGTACAGGCAGCTGTCAAGCGTACCTAACAAACCAAAGTAAATATGTCTTGAAGAACAGTCTTCAATTGCCCTAAACCAACACATCTCTATCATTTCAGAGTAATCTTAGCCATGTGACCAGTTAAACTAAGTATCTTGAAGTGTAGCTTTTATGTTTATGAGATATAAAATAACAAAACTAAAGAGTTAATTGTCTATTAAAACAACAAGCAGAAGGGGTTGACTTGGTACCTACAGCTGCTACATACTTGGTAAAAATGGGTGCCACTAGCATTTCAGAGTAATTTTAATCACACAACACTCTAACTAACTGTCTTGAGATGTGGCTTTATGTGTTAATGGGTGGAAATAACAAAACTAAAGAGTTGATTGTCTATTACAACTGTCAGCTAAAGAAGCATTTAGGTAGCCGGAATACCGATATCCTAAATATTTCAAGAGTAATCTTAGTCATACAACACTCTTAACTAACTGTCTTGAGATGTGGCTTTATGTGTCATTGGTTGGAAAATAAGAAAACTAAAGAGTTGATTGCCTATTACAACAGTCAGCTGAAGGAACATTTGGGTTATCGGAATACCGATATGCCAAATGTTCCAACCGAAGGAGCCCACTGAGAGACATCTCCAGGGGCTCGGAATACCGATGCCCTAGAAGTGTCGGAAGCAACATTTCAATTAACACCAACAACCGCTAAATACTTGTTGGACTTTAGTATGTTTGATATTAAATTCGATTTGCTACATAACCATTCATTTTTATGAAAAACTCAACAATGTTTATTTCTGCGTAAGCGAATTTAATCAGAAATATAGAACCAATCTTCAAGGAACCGAAGTAAAATGATAAGAACATTAAGAACAAACATTCCGATACCGAAGTGATCCTAAACACACCATATGATGCAAATTCTGTAAATCTCTTTAACAGAAGAAAAACAGAAGTGAAACACCGTAAGACAAATAGAACCGACGTACATAACAGATGTGTCTGAGGAGAAACGTATTCAGAACCTTATTGAGTTTACTAAGTTTTAAGTATACGAACATAACAGTCTATGTACCAACCAACCAACCAACCAACTGTTTTTGAGGTGTACCCTTTATGTATGTATGTAATTTAATTTTCGATAGTGTAAAATAAAATTAAAAAGTGTGATATATGAAAAAATAAGAAAACTAAAGAGTTGATTACCTATTACAACGGTCCGCTGAAGAAACATTTAGGTAGCCAGAATACCGATAGCCTAAATATTTCAACCGAAGGAGTCCACTTAAAGTCATCTCCAGGGAGCCGGAATACCGGCCCCCTAGAAGTGTCGGAAGCAACATCTCAAGTAACACCTAGAACTGCAACATACTTGGTAAAAATGGGTGGAGCTCAGATTGTAAACGACTTGATAGGTTGTACATATGTTTGCAAAGATTTCATTCTAAATTTAGCCTGTTGGATATCCAATCATTTCTATGAAAAGTGCAACCAACCAACTAACCAACCACCCAACCAACCAACCAACGTTGAGGGGCGTAGAGATAGCAAGCTATCTACAAGTGGACCCCTCTGAACCTATGATGTTAATAATGGATTAAGAGATTGAATTGGTACGTGTTTATATTGAAGGCTTGCAAGCTACGTACAAGTGTCTGAATATATGATGGTAATGATGGGTTAAGATATTTAATTGACATGTATTAAAGGCTTAGCGGTTTTCACTTGAGTCATCGTCATTCGAAAACTATTAGAACGAAAACCAGGTCCTTTACTCTGGTATATCTTACTCAGTAGGAACCAAATGTCTTCGAAAACAACATTCTTTGCTTTTCTGAAAGGCAAGTGAGCAGCCCCCTTGTCGAACCCCTCCGAGCTAAAGGTAAACCCCACTCTGTCTTCGGGATCGACATCATGGACTATATGACTCACAATATCTTTAATACGATCTTTGACCCACTTCTCTGGATCGTTGACATCGTCAGGTATATCTTGTAGTCTAAAGCATACGCTTCGTCTATCAAGTTTAAACTTCTTATTGGAGGTCACTGTATCTTCAAGTATTTGGAATGCCATTGTTTCGTGCTACACAACTGACTGTGTTGGTTAAAGGACCGAAGTTTAGCCTCGTGTTTATTAAAGACTAAAGTTTAGCAGGTACTATTTGTTTTCACCTTCACTGCTGGCTACCGACTGAACCTTAGCGGACGCTCCTCGTCTTAATATTCGACAAAACAAGACAGACAACACAACTTATTGTTTTCACCTTCACTGTTGGTTAACGACTGAACCTTAGTGGACACTTCACGTCTTAATATTCAACAGACAACAACGACAGCTGTCATACAGCTGTCTGACATGACAGACAGCTGTCTAACAGCTGTCTAACACAGCTGTCTAACACAGCTGTCTAACACAGCTGTCTAACACAGCTGTCTAATACAGCTGTCTAACACAGCTGTCTAATACAGCTGTCTAACACAGCTGTCTAATAGGGCAGACATATTTCTAACACATGTCTAGCAGATGGGTAACAGTCACTCTTTTGCGGAACATAAACTGAATGTTTTTAAGTCAAACAAGAAGAAAACAATTTAAAACACATCTACGATGACCATGAGGCAGCCTACATGGATTTTGAACAATTTTTAAAAATAGATGCGGCCAGGTTAGTTGATTAACCATCCAGGTCAGTCACAGCTGACGCTATAAATAAAAACGATGCTGGAAGCGAGTGACGTCACAAGAACCGGTGGTGCATGTGCCCAGGTTAGACCTCTATCTGGCGCAAGTCATGTGACGTCACTGGGCCACGCCCACAAGGGGGTGGGGCTCCGCCCACTAGGGGTGGGGCTCCGCCCACTAGGGGTGGGGCTCCGCCCCTAGGGGTAGGGGTGGGGGTACCCCCACTCCCACCCCCACTACCTGTCTGCCTCAAGTGCCCTATTACCTACGATTTTTTCGAAATAGATATCGCAATGCCCTTTAGCAAATAGGATCTTGGAGACGACAAAAATAATGATAAATCCACTGAGGATGTAGACCGCACAGACGTTCGCGCCGAGCGCAGATATTATTGTGAAATTCACATCTGGAGACCAGGCTGTGTGACGGCCGTGAGCACAAAAATTTGGGGGATTCCCCCTACAATGGGTCACGTGGTCGGGTTTCGACCAATCAGAGAGCAGGGATTCTGGGTGGTGGGTCACGTGGACCAATCAGAGAGCCGGATTGCTGGGGGTAGAGGGTCTCAATCGGGTCTCAATCGGGGTGTTACCTACTAAAGAACCTGTAACAAATACGGATTATGTAAAGAAAATGTCGCAAGAGGAGTATTCTGCAAACCCTTAAGTTTCAGCTTCAACCGTCATTTATTATTATTCATTTTACTAAAATATTTATAGAAATTTCATTTTAAATAGACTCTTTCTCTGATGCTTTGGCGGTAGTGTTAGCTAAGTTTATGGTTTAATGGTCTATAATTTTTAACTAATTTTCGTTGAAAAATTCGTTGAGGAGACCGCGACTGTTAAATTTAAAGAAGATTTCTTCAAATGAGCGCAAACTAGGCCCCGTAGAATCCATATCCGGGTTTAGTTTCAGTTTTTATCTGTTTGCATATGTATATATATATATATATATATATATATATATATATATATATATATATATATATATATATATATATATATATATATATAGGGTGACACATTTCGACGGTAAAGTTCAATATAATTGTTATTATACAAGCTACTAGAAAATGTTGTATACGTTAATTATATGGTGTCTTGAGCTGCATCTTATAAAATTATTTTGACAATCACAGGCTGGCCCATAAGTCGTTGGTGATACCTACAAAAAAATTTCGAACACCCTTATATTATTGCATTCTTGCATTTTTTTATCGAAATATGATGCCTTTTGTAAGAAAATAAAACGAGATGCAGTAAGTGCGTTTTTGTAGCGAATTCTCATTAAATGTTTCAAATTTCAATAACTCAATTTGCTATTATTAACCCAAGGTTTGTTGGCTAGGAAACCAGTTTTCTGTGAAACATTTTAAGTTTATTTTCGGAAAAATTGTTACGTTTTCAAACAATAAGTTATTTTGATAAAATATGGTACATTGTTTCTCCTATATATAGGTTATACCGGTAACCAGATTGATGCCTGCTTGTATTAGAGAGACATATATCTGCTTTTAAAAAGATTTTTCTGAAAATTTACTTCCATAACGCACTTGCTGCGTCCAGACTTTTTTATATATTTGTCTGTTTTTTTAAAGATACACACTTTTTAAAAAGTGAATATTTCAAAGGCTCCTTTTTCTGCCGTTGCCTGCACTTAAACAATATTGATTTTATTACTAACCTAGTTCTTAATAGTGCCATTTATATAAAATTGTTTTAGTACATATCTTAATTAGGCACTAAGATCAAACATAAGTTAATTAATTTTATTGATGATAATGCAAGAATGATCCAAATTAAAAAATCTAAATGCAGATTATATTACAAACCGCGGTTATTCAGCTAGTGGATGTATTCTGTTGCACCAGAATAACAGTTATAACGTTATTTTGACCACAAACATAATTTTAATACGGTTTACATCTTCGTTAGAATGTTTTTTGTACATTTGCTGAAATTAAACATATAAATATGTACCTACGTACAAGTGGATAGATACTTGAAAAATTTTGCCTCGATTAAAATTACAACATTACAAAATCTGGAATGTATACAATGTGATGGATACTCCAGCTGATCAATAACTACAATAATAGTATTCCTAAAACTTGATGCAGTGTGCTGTGATTTTTTAGTTGGACCAAAGCTTTTGCTACTACTTACGTACATAAAATCTTAAGTCCACCTGGAAAAAATTATTCAAATTGAAAACCAGAGTATGCCATCTGCAATGGTACACTGAAGATCAACCCAGGCTTCAGGGGCCACTGCAAAATTCAGGCGATCGTGAATGAGCCCATGCTTGAAATGAGGTCAGACTTCGCGAGCCCGCGAATCTGCAGGGTAAACAACTTTACAGTGAAAATCCCCGACCGCGAGGCATATCGGGAGGAGACGCCGCGCATACCAAGGGGCGCGCTCGTCTGGTTCACGGACGGACCGGCGGGGAACGTGGGACGGAGACAGGTGTTTATTCGGAAGAACCGAGAGTGTCATAGTATTTCCCTCGGAGCCCATGCAACGGTCATCCTGCACTGTGTGCGGGAGAACAAGAGGAGGGGCTACACCAACCAGCGGATCCTTATAGCCACCGACAGCCAGGCAGCCGTAAGTGGCCCACAGGTAAATTCCTGGCTGGTGAGTAAGTGCCGAGCCGAGACGAGCGACCTGGCTGAGCAGAATGAGGTCACCCTCATCTAGGTGCCAGGTCACTCGAGGGTCAAAGGCAATAAAGAAGCTGACAGTCTCGCTAAGAGAGTCAGCAGAACCATTTATGGGACCGGAACCGGTTCTGGGAGTGACAAAGAGGACTGCCAGGGGAGCCATTAAGTCCTGGGTCAGAAACCAACACAAGGGTGTACTGGGCAGACTGTCCAGGGCTCAGACTTGGGAAGTCAATAATTGACGAACCCAGTTCAAAAAGAGCTTTGAAGCTGCTAAATCTTAGCAGAGGACAGCTCAGAAACATATCAGGTCTCTTGACGGGACACATGGCCGTCAAGAAACACCTGCATAAAATGGGGCGGTTCGAAGGGGACCTCGCATGCAGATTCTGCGGCGAGGGGGAGGAATCAGCCCAGCACATCTTGTGCGAGTGTAAAGCTCTGAACCGCAAAAGACAACTGATCTACGGTCAGTCTAGACCAGAGACAGAGCATTGTAAAACTTCACCCTACCAATCGCTGTGCAGACTAGTTCAAGGCAGTGATTTTGGAATGGGTGGAGTAAACAGACTAAGGGCATGCAGAATAAGCCAAAGGTTGCAGTGCTATCGGGGCGGCAAAGCCGCGGGCGAGCCCCGAGGGAGAAAAAATGCATAAGCAATTTATTTTCTACCCCTAAGCTGTATAAATTATTTATTATGGAGCCTTAAAGTATTTTATGAATTTTTGGTGTGCATTTCGAACCATGAAACAAGTAATCAACAAAATATTGTGAGACGCCTTACAGTTACAAGTTTGACAATTGCAAAAAGCCCAGAATTAATCCACTACAGTGAAAATCTAAAATCATTAATGATGGCAATCACCATGTTTATACAAATAATCAAAAAATATTAAAATATCTTTATTTATCAAAACAAATCTCATGTATCATCAAAGACAAACAGGTCGAGCAAGACATACCAGACGTTATATATATACATACTGGAAAATTTACAAAACAAACATGGTAAAATCCTACGATTAAAAAATGAAATCTAATTCTCTCCTTCATTATCCGCTTCCTCTTCTTCGTCAAATTCACCCTCCTCTTCAGCTGTGGCATCTTGGTACTGTTGGTATTCTGAGACCAAATCGTTCATGTTACTCTCAGCTTCTGTAAATTCCATTTCATCCATGCCTTCACCAGTGTACCAATGCAAGAAAGCTTTACGTCTAAACATGGCCGTGAACTGCTCTGATATCCTCTTGAATAGCTCTTGAATGCAAGTTGAATTTCCTATAAATGTCGATGACATCTTGAGCCCGCGAGGTGGAATATCACACACTGCTGTCTTCACGTTATTAGGAATCCACTCAACGAAGTAACTACTATTTTTGTTCTGTATATTTAACATTTGTTCATCGACTTCTTTCATTGACATCCTCCCTCGAAATATCGCAGCCACTGTCAAGTATCTACCATGCCTAGGATCGCACGCCGCCATCATATTTTTGGCATCAAACATTTGTAGCACTAATTCTGGAACTGTGAGAGCACGATACTGTTGACTTCCGCGAGAAGTCAATGGTGCAAATCCAGGCATAAAAAAATGTAGTCGAGGAAAGGGTACCATGTTGACGGCCAATTTTCTTAAATCTGAATTCAGCTGACCAGGAAATCGTAAACATGTGGTAACTCCAGACATTGTGGCCGATACTAAATGATTTAAATCTCCATAAGTAGGTGTGGTCAGTTTCAGTGTCCTAAAGCAAATATCATATAACGCTTCATTATCTATACAATAAGTTTCATCAGTATTTTCTACCAGCTGATGGACGGAAAGTGTTGCGTTGTATGGCTCTACTACTGTATCGGACACTTTGGGCGAGGGGACTACAGAGAACGTATTCATTATCCTATCTGGATATTCTTCTCGAATTTTCGAAATCAGTAACGTCCCTAAGCCGGATCCTGTACCTCCACCTAACGAGTGTGTTAGCTGGAAGCCTTGCATACAGTCACAGCCTTCAGCTTCTTTACGCACTACATCTAATACTGAATCTACAAGTTCGGCGCCTTCTGTATAATGCCCTTTGGCCCAATTATTACCTGCTCCGCTCTGGCCAAACACGAAATTATCAGGTCTAAATATTTGTCCAAAAGGTCCTGATCTGACTGAGTCCATGGTACCTGGTTCAAGGTCGACGAGCACAGCTCTGGGGACATATTTTCCGCCTGTCGCTTCATTATAATATACATTTATTCGTTCTAACTGTAAATCTGAGTCTCCGTGATATGTTCCTGTCGGATCTATCCCATGTTCGTCTGAAATTACCTCCCAGAACTGGAAAATACGAGGAAATCAGTATTTCTATTTTAAATTAAAAATAATTAAAGCATCTACCTTTGCTCCAATTTGGTTACCACATTGACCTGCTTGAATATGTACAATTTCTCGCATCTTACTCTATTTTGTGTAATTTTTAATAAACATGTACCAAAAAATATGGCAAATGTTTACGAATTTCTAAACAAGTTTTTGTTACCAAGTGCCAAGGGTTTTGTTTCGAAACTAGCGCCTTCTCAATTTCAAATTAATTTTCATTCGATTGGTTAATCGATGGCGCCAAAAACGTTATATAGGTACCAAGTTTAATTAAAAAATTTGGGTTGTAGCAAAGTTTTGTTAAAAAGTAGGCTACTGGCCTAAAAATAAAGACCAAGACTTTGAAGTTTGTCAATCGTTAGAATTTCTGTTAATTCGATATTTAACTGCTTATTCATTATTCTTATCAGTATTATTTTAGCGGTTTTCAAATATTGACATCCCCTCCATTTCAACGCTGTCTAATCCGCGCATTCTTTCAAACAACTTTATTCAATTTTCTAACCTCACAAAATATCACTTTTGGGAACTCATGCAGCGGCATTTAACAAAATTATGGGGAATTTAAAAACTCACGTTAAAAAATTTCTAATAGTTTTATTTCTATTACTTTCAGGTGTAATTAGTTCTAAATTAAACGTACCACGAGTTCTATTACCAATATTTAGCGATTTTTCAACAAAGTTTACGTTAGAAGCCACCGACGGAGGTTGTTACAAATGGTGAGTTTAACGTCTTTTTTTAGTTGTAAAATGATTATCAAATTATATAACGGTTCCTTTTATTCTTAGGACAACCACTCGTGCTGATATCATTCAACTAACTACTATTAATGAAAATACTGAATCAGAATGCTCAACCAAAGTGATTGTTAGTACAGTTACCAAAGAAGAAGCTAGAAATTTAGCTGTAGTCTTAGCAGAAGACGTACATACTAATCAGACTTTAAGATGTGATGTTATAGTTGATATCATTAATGCTTTGTCAATTGTGACAACAACTCGGGAACTTTTTATGGAAGAGGCTCCAGAAGCGTTCGAAGTTCGAGCATATGACGATCAAGGTATGTAATTACGTTCATTTTGTCAAATGGTTGCCTTTTTAATTTATCTTTCTGGTAGGAAATGAGTTTTCTACATTGGAAGATGTAGAACTTGAGTGGAAGATTGTTTCTTCTAGTCCTACTAAGCAAGCAACCGTCTTAAGATATATGACATTTAATGATTCTCCCTATGAAGCACCACCGGCAATAGCTTGCCTAGAAGAGCAGAACAAGAAGGGGTACATGGTACTGCTGGAAGGAGTGAAAACTGGTTCTTCAAAAGTATGTTTTTATAGTTGATTTCACTCTATGATATTATATAATCTTGTTTTCTTTAAGGTATCTGTTCGTTTGCCTTATCCAGAATATAAGCATGTGCAGCCAATAGAAGTGCAACTGACTGTAGTAGCAAATCTCATATTATGTCCAGGCGAAGTGTACCTGATGGCTGGAGATGTTGTAACCTTCAAATTGTTTTATGTAGGTATAATTAGGTTATTTTTTCAACATGTGCTCTACCTTAGCTTAAAAGATCAGCCAGGATTCTATTTATTTTTGAAAGTTTCTTATGGAATAAAACCAATTTTAGTTTTATTATTAAAATCAACTTAGGCTTTAAAGTTTGTATAGTAGACAACATATTTTTGCCTCACAATTGCTTAAAAAATTATACAAGTTAGGTCAACATTGCAGAACAATGAGTTAAACATTATCACCTCATTCTTGACAGAAACTTCTGCTCATTAATAGTGACTGCTAAAAAAATATCGTTCGTCAGTTAAATATTGACCATATTGTTTTACAGTTTTAATTTTGTAAACCCATTGCAGATGAATAATGGTAGAATGGACGAAATCAAATTACCAGATGCCCAGTATTATTTAGAAAGTGAGGACAAGGCGATGGCACAAACGGATAAAAAAACTCCTGACGTGACTGCCTTAAAAGAAGGAAAGACAAGAATACTTCTTCATGACAAGAATGTGGATAAAAATGATCTAGCCTTGAAATTACCTTCTGCCACAATACATATTGTGCAACCCTCATATATGACTATAACTGTTATGCCTCATAAGAATTGGGCCATCCTTATTGGTGATCAGCATGACATTGTTGTTGAAATATTTTCCAAGTAGGTATTGTGTTCTTAAATCATGGATTATTATTAATTTTATGCTCAAAAGTTTTTTAAATGCATACTTGTTAATTGTTTTTTTAACTATATAGGTGTCTGTAATAATAAAATAACTATGTATCTGTAATAGCGCTGCTTAGCCTATATTTTTCGGTTAAGCTAAAGTTTTTTATTCAAGATCCACCATAATTTTAATTTTTTTATTCTCTCAAATTCGCTTAGTACAACTACAAAAAAAGTCTAGTTATGTTGCGCCACAGTTGGCAATATATTTTTATATGGTAAGATATAATTTGCAAGCCCCTGATCTCCCGAATCGAATGTTATGCATGCCCTAACACGTAGCGCATTACATGTTACAGACTGTTACAGAGCAACTGATGACTGAGCCAGATTCGTTTAAACACAAATGCTGCATCGATTTCTTATCGGTTGCATGCGATGGTTGCCATGGCAACGGCAAGTGCACATATGGGTTGGTGTTTATTAAAACAACAAAGTGATGCAGAGTTCTAAACTTGCTTCCAAGGGTAGTTCCGTCGTTAATTTTGATTTAAGATTTAGTCTGATCGTTGGACGACGCATATATTTTTTTTTATTATGTTGCGGTTAAATGATCCGGTATGTATTTTATTAGAAACGCCATTTTCAAGGTGGAATGACAACGATAAGAAACACTTCTTAAGTTCTGAAAAATCTATGCCTTTATTAGATGTTAATAAAGTAGCAAATTCTATAATCGAAACTTTAAAAAATCGTGGTATTCCGAGTTCGAGTAGTTGTGTGGTAATTATTACTTAAATAAACTTTTCTGCGTGCCATGTATAATTATCGGTGTTAAATCAAATGTGTGGAATAAAAATGGTTTCAATGATTTTGGTAATGTTATTCGTGCTGTGCATAAACATGAGAGTTCCTGTGAACATATGCGTTGTGCATTAAGCTTTTCAAAATTGAGGAAAAATTTAATTAGCATTGAGGATGCTTTAAAAGAAAAATTGAAACTGTATATTAAACAAATCATCGAAAATTTTCAACTTAACAGACGTTTCACGCAATTGCCTATTCGCGTGGTGCTCTACGGTGGCAAACAAGAACTAGCATTTCACGGTCATGAGTATCGTCTATTAATCGCGGTAACTTCAAAGAACTGCTGGAAGCATTTATTTTGGTAAAAAGGTAGAGGTAAGATGCTTACTGGCAATTAGGCCATTGCTGACCCTTTTTGCTCATCTAAACTAACCTACCCTCCACCTTGAGCTCGATCTTAATGACGACAGTGATTTGAAAAATCATCTGCCTCCGGTGAGGTTTGTATGTGAGTGGGCCATATCGGCCCTCCACCGCGACCTTAAGGTCTATTGTGGCGCCTCCGGTGAGTCTCGAACCGTCACCCCTGAGTCCGTATTGGAAAGTCTGAATCGACTTTCCCGCACGGCCACGGAGGCGCTTATTTATTTCGGTAAGCTCAGTAGACGTTTAAGAGCACTATAAAAAAATCACGCCTGTGTTTGCTAGCAATTGTAAGGCGATTCAAAATGAACTAATGAACTGCATCTCCCATTATATTGAAGAACATGTTGAAAAAGAAATAGCAGATTCGAAATTTTATTCGATTCAAGTGGAAGATATACTGACATACAAAAATCTCAGTGCAGCATCATTATTAGATATGTAATTTCTAGGGGAAAATTGGTGTAAAGATTTTTGGGATTTCATGATGTTAGTTCAGCCGGACCACAGAGACATTGTTTAACGTTGTATCAAGGTGCCTGGAAAAATACGACTATAATTCAAAACTTATTAGACAATGTTTTGACGGAGCAAGCGTTATGTAAGTGCAGTTAAATGTTCATCAGTCAACAATCAAAGAAGATGTGCCACAAGCAATTTTTGTTCATTGTTTGGCCCATCGTTTGAGTTTAGTGCTGCTGAATTTGTCATTTTGGTTGTTGTGTTTAATTATATTTTTGGACTCCCTGATGTGCTCTTCGATGTGCTTACAAAGTCGTTTGACATTATTTGTGCATCTCACAAATTAGAAAGACATAGATGCTCTTAAACAACCAAAAAAATGAAAATACATTTAAGGAAAGTTTCGAATTTTTTTTTTATTATTTTTTTTTTTTTCAACAACACACCACGAGGGCTTACAGCCTAAATACTATCGTACCGTGGGTGTCGACAAGAAGGAAAGAGGCAACTTGTTAATTCTGGACTTGAAGGTTTGGAGGTTCGGGGGAGAAGGAAAAACATGTGCCGGCAAGGAATTCCACAACTTGGAAGTCCTCGGGACAAAAGAGCGAGCATAACAAAATGTTCTATGTCTGGTGACCTAGACAGTAAAAGGGTGCATTCGCTCTGTTCCCCTGGTAGATCTGTTGGGGGCAGCAGGTGGAGGAACTATGGAAGAAAGCTCCTCTGAGCAGTGCCCGTGCAGATATCTATAAAAGATAGAGAGAGAGAGAGAGGTCACCAACGGCACATCGGTGGGCAAGTGATGGCAGCCTTTGGGTGACCCGAGATGTATAGCCCTCTTCTGAATGGAGTCCAGGATAGCGAGTGTAGAAGTGGCAGCAGCACCCCAGATGTGGGAACAGTATTCGAGGATTGGTCTTATTTGTGAAGTATATAAGGTATAGAGATTAGCTGGTGAAAAGTATTTGCGAGCCCGGAAGAGGAAACCTAATTTCTTAGCAGCTGCTTCTGCAATTGATGTGACATATTGGTGCCAATTGAGATTTCGATCCACAGAAATGCCAACAAGTGAAAAGGACTCATTACTTCAAATAACTTGGTTGTTTATTCTGATGGGTCTAGGGCTGGTGTATCTCTTATGAGAAAGAAATCAAGACTGTGATTTGGGGGGGTTGAATTGTACAAGATTTCTACTTCCCCAGTCTAATATTTCTTGGAGATCCACGGAGACAGAACCCTCCATGAGTCTGCGATCCTTATCTAATTGGGCTAAAGAGACAGGTTTAGAATATTGTATATTTGAGTGGAGGATGCTGTCGTCCGTGTAACTGTGAACTGGGTTGGATGTGCTAGAGAGGACGTCATTGATGTGGAGAAGAAACAAAGTAGGGACTAAAGCTGAACCTTGAGGAACCCCTGCATTAATTGGATACAGTTTAGAGGAATGGCCATCCACGACAACAGAAATGCTCCGGTTGGAGAGGAAATTTGCTGTCCAGGTATAGAGTTTTGGTGGTCGGACATAGGCCGGAAGTCTATTAAGCAGCGCTGCGTGCCAGACCTGGTCGAATACAATGTTCCAAGAATGGGTGACAAAGAAAGGTCAGCAGTTGATCTGCTCTGACAGAATCCACACTGCCTGTCGTGGATTAAACTGTTTTTCAAGAAATTTTAGTAATTCTGTGTTTATATACTTTTTCATCACTTTAGAGGCGACTGAAAGGAGAGAAATAGGCCTGTAGTTGCTAGGGTGCGCTTTGGATCCTTTCTTGGGGACGGGTTGTATTCGAGCAGTTTTCCAGTTACTAGGGAATATGCCTCTATTGTAAGATGTCTGAAACAGACGAGTCAGGACAGGAGCAAGTTCTGGTGTGTATTTTTTGAGAACAATTGCTGGGATCACGTCAAGGCCAGAGGCTTTCCTGGTATTAAGAGAAGAGAGCATCTTTCGTACCTTTTTAGTTTTGAAAGTGATATCCGTCATTTTATGTGCGACATTGGGGACTGTTGGTGGTTGAACATTTGGAGGTGGGTTGAGAGTAGAATTTCCGGTGAAGAATGAGAAGAAAAGTCCAGTCTTGCCCAGGGCGGTAGAAACAATTTCATGCCCTGAGACAAGAGGTGGAAACGTGCTCTTGCAGAATTTATTCCCAATAGATTTAGCAAGAGTCCAGAAGGGTTGGCTGCCGCTGGAGCTTAAGAGGACTTTGTTTTTGATGTGGTTATTAAACGAGTTTTTTTGCCTCTGAAAGAATGCGGACATATGGGTTTCTTGCGTCGTTAAATGCTTGACGGTTTTCTTCACTGGGATTGTGTAGAAGCTTTTTGTGAGCTTTGACCTTTTCAAGTCTGGGCTTGTCACAGGATTTAGAGAACCAGGACTTTTGAGTGGCAACAATAGCACAGGACAGACTTACAAATTTGGCAGAAATTTTAATGGAAAAGGAGTTTCTGAACGAGTTAATAAGTGCAATCGATGAAGGCATTATTGATAAACTTGCAAGTTTGAAAGAGAGAAGGATAGACCTTATATTCCAGAAATAAACATAAGCAAACTTTGAAGCGAAGTGACTATATAAAATTTAATTTAGTATTAAGGAACCATTTTTTATACATTTACAGACTTTGAAAAGCCGGATTTTTCATGTTTCTTTTTGGTAACTGCGGAATTGATTTGTTTATTATCACATCTAAAATAATAATTTCAAAATAATAAAATGTTAGATATAAAAAAAAAGAAGGGCCTTGAATTTAGAAAAAAAATGCTTGTAGCTCGTCCCACTAGAAACAGAATTTCGTAATATGTGCCGTTATATATTACTGTAGCGTGCGCATACGATGTGACAAAAAGAAAGTAAATAATAATAAATTTATATATTTGTCTTCTCATCGAGTATTCGTAGTCATTATTCTGAAAATTATTCCATGTGAAACCATATTTTTGTACAAATGAATTTTTCATTTAAATTCTGAGGTGTCAGGAAATCGTGTGACCTTGAAAATTTTAAAAAATTTCGCCCGTGGTGCCAAGGGGTGCCTGAGTTACGCGTTTGGGGCAGCACAGTTTCTGCTTTACCCACTCCCAAAACCACGAGCCGCCACTGATCTTTAATAATAAAGTGCATGTTTCTTCCAGGAGTGATCACAAGTTACATATTGGTTCAGGCGTTGAGATACACACGAGTGTTGCAGAACCTTTCCATGTGGAGGAACGTTCTAAGAACGGTAGCTGGATATTTGGTTGGGGTGTAAAGGAAGGTCCAGCTCCTGTAACTGCAACACTTGTTAGTATTGTACATGCTCATTTGGGCAGGTTTAAATTAGATAGCCCTGTAATTGCCAAAGGTGATCTCTTGATATATCCAAGGATTCAGATTACACCTTCCGAAGTTATATTACCATGGGATCCACAGAACAAACCCAAGTGAGTATTTATGTTTTCTAGTCCAGCACATTTAAATGTAACCTGTATAGTTAGACTTTTGAGTTTAAAAGTTATGTTGGTCTGCAATTTAAACAATTTAACAGGCCATTTAAAATTAAAAATAGTGCTTCAACTTGAATCATAACTTCTACATAGTTGTGATACTCTACTCTCCTCAGAAAGACATTCTCATAAAATAAATTTAGGGTCCATGACTTGACCACAAAGAAAATATTCGTATTCCTTTGCCCATAAACTTCTGAAACGTTATATTACTCGAGTTTTAACGAACAAATGTAAATTTGTACCAAAATACCCCTCATTTATCCCCTATCCCCTGAAGCGATCTTATCCAAAAACAATTCGAAGCGTTCCTTTGTCAGGTGCTAACTAGATACCAAATTTGAAGATGATATTTCAATTCGTTTGAAAGCTATTGCGCCTACTAACAGACAGATGTACATACTGACTGACTGACCAATCTACAGACAACAATAATTTCATTTGCTTTGAGACTTTCCGCCGTTCTAGCAAAAAAAAAATCAAAATTTCTGTCACCGATATTCCACCTCCCACACATTCAACCCCTAATTTAATTTCAGCACAGATAACCAGATTTTTGGATGAAATTGAAAGTTTTCTAATGAACAAACTCTAAAACGTTATATCACTCGAGTTTTAACGGAAAAATGTCAATTTTTACCAAATCACCTCTCCTACCCCTAGAGCGTTTTTACCCAAAAACAATCTGAACCGTTCGTTTGTCATGTGCTAACTGTATACATCGATTTGAAAATTGATATCTCAATTCGTTCTAAAGTTATCATGGCTAGTAGTAGTAGTAGCAATAGTGGGGAGGCTAATGCCAAGCAAGTAGGCACAATGGACCCTTTTTGCCAACCCCAGCAACCATGCTCTACTCCTCCTCAGTTCCATCACCAAACCGCCTCGACCTTGAAATGAGGGCCGTGACAGTCTTCAATTAGACGGTACTTACCTGATTCCTCTCCAGAGTCCTTGAACCAAACAATTCTGCTCGAAGACTCCCAAAAGCCATGCATTCACACAGGTAGTGGTAAGACGTGTCTTCATCCTCGCCGCATTCCTGGCAAATGGGATCCCTGTCTACGCCTATCAATGTGAGGTGTCTTCTAAGGGCGCAGTGTTAGCACCCCAAGGATGCGGCAAAGCGGAAGTCGACTCCTACTGAGTAACCAGGCAGCTTTATCTCTGTTCGGCACCTCCACGAATTCCCTCGCCTGCCTACAACCACCAACCGACCCCCATTGCCTCTCCATGGCTTCCTCAGTCCACCTGTCTAAGGCGACACAGACTGTCTTCCTACTTATGCCCATCGCAGGCTCCGGGCCACAGAACGCCCGCCGGAAGCCAAGCCTTGCAAGATTATTCGCCACCTCATTCCCCGCAGCGCCACAGTGTCCCGGAACCCACACCAGTTGCACCTCCTTTGTCCTGGTTAGTCCTTTGAGGGCATCAGGGCACTCCTGAACCAGTGTTGACCTGATTCTGGCCGCACGGACTGCCCGGAGTGCCCCCTGGCTATCCGAGCATATGTATTCACATTTCTCGGGGCTCCTCCTGACATCCTGTCTATTGGCCACAGACAGGATAGTGTACACCTCTGTTTCGAATGCCGTGGTATATGCACCCAGAGCATAACTCTCGCGCACCCCCAGGCCCTCGATGTATATTCCTGCCCCGGAGGATTGTTGATCCTCCAGCTGCGATATGTCGGTAAAACAGACCAGGCTTGCAGGCTGGAATGCAACCTCATTTTTCCTCCACTGATCCCTACTGGGTATCCTGAGGGTATATGGCCTAGTCGACCTAATATCGTCCTCGGCATTCCGCACCTTGATGACAGAAATCGGAATTTCCTTTTCCACCTCCTTGGCGACTCTTGCATGCCCCATGCAGTGTAAATCCAGTGAAGGATCCGAGGATTAAGTCCCCAGGTCCTCCCTAACACTCGACGCAGCTGCCAGAGGGTCGCTACTCCCTTCCTCACTACTCATTCTATTTGCGACCCCCATGTTAGTTTGGAGCCCAGACCACCCCCAGATATTTAACCTCCCGCACTAAAGCTAAAGGTTTTCCAAACATCACGGGCGCCCTGAACCCCTCCCCATTCCTCTTACCTCTTATAGTGGCTACAAACAGACAGACCGACACAGACAAAAGAAATTTCGTTCCCAAATCATGTTTTTTATGTTTTCACACTTTTTACGATGTTTAAGCCAAAAAAAATTCCCAAATTTTTGTCGCCGATGCCATATTCACGATGTGGAAGTAATAATATATTAATTCTAATTAACTGAAAAATTGTAGACTGCATTCAGTATTTCCGATTGATGAATACCTATTTAATTTTTTTGAGCAATGCTACTAGAACCAAACCAAACTCCACTGGACACAATTCAGTTTGAACAAAACATGGGTTCGCACACCTCTAGATTTTAGTGTCCATTTTTTTGTACAATTTGAGAAAAATTCGTATTACGTTATTAATTTTGCTCAGCCATCGGCAATACATGTGGAAGTATGGTATCGGTGACAGAAATTAAAAAAAAATGTTTTGCTTGAATGACCTAAAAAGTGTCAAAACATATAGAAAACATAATTGGGGACGAAACATTTTTTGGTCTATATGTCTGTTTGTAGCCATGGTAACTTCAGAACGAAGTGAAATATGATCTTTAAATTTGGTACACAGTTAGCACCCGACAAACGAAAGGTTCGGATGTTTTTGAGTTTTTGGTTAAAATCGCTCCAGGGTTAAGAGATAAATGAGGAATGATTTGGTGAAAATTGACTTTTTTTGTTTGTTAAAACTCAAGTAATATAATGTTTTAGGGTTTGTTCATTAGAAAAGTTTCAATTTCATTAAGCATCTGGTATTCTGTCCTTAAATTAAATTAGGGGTGGAATATCAGTGACAGAAATTTCACTAAATCAGTCCAAAAGTACAGAGCAGATCATTCAGTCTGATGTCAGACAGTTCTGGTCTTTCGTTAATTCCTTGAGGAAGGAGTCTGGGATTTCGAGAATGAGTTTTAATAATGTAATGTATAATAATGAGTCTGATATAGCAGACGCCTTTGCTGCACATTTTCAATCCTGTTATTCTGACCATGGTTCCATTGTAGTTGACTTTTGTGATGTATCTAATATACGGTCTGCACATAACCTTTCTATGCATATTTTTACAATTGAGGAAATCGAGGATAAAATTGACTCACTAGATACCAAAAAACGAGCTGGTTTGGATGGTATTCCTTCTTCATTCTTGAAAAATTGTCGACACTCTTTGAGCGGCCCTTTGTGTAGTATCTTTCAAAGGTTTTTCAATGCCGGTTTTTGCCCCTCACTCTGGAAGTTGTCTACTCTGATCCCCATTCACAAATCAGGTGATAAGACACAAGTTGTCAATTATAGAGGTGTTTCAATTGAACCTGTAATACCGAAACTATTTGAATCTGTTATTGCGGATGAGATTTCCAATACCTTGAAACACAATATTGTTGAAGAGCAGCATATTTTCTGTAGTGGAAGGTCAACGGTCACTAATCTCGCCATTTTTCAATCTTACGTGACTGATGCATTGGAGGCTGGTAAACAAGTTGATGTTGTATACACTGATGTATCAAAGGCTTTTGACAGTGTGTGTCATACCCTTCTTCTGCAAAAATTGTTTGCAATGGGCATCTGTGGTTGTTATCTTTCGTGGATTCCATCTTACCTGTCTGACAGAAAGCAATTTGTTAGCATTGGTGGTGCTCTATCAGATGTGGTCCTCGTCTTGTCTGTGGTACCACAGGGATCACATATAGGTCCCGACCTCTTCAATCTTTTTATTAATGATGTTGTGAGTTGTTTTGAGTAATCGAAATATTTATTGTATGCAGATGACTTGAAGGTTTTTTCGGAAGTTGTCCATGGTGTCAACACTTTGCAACATGATCTCGACAACTTGAATCGCTGGTACAGTTCAAACTTGTCGCTTAATGTGGGTAAATGTAAGGTTGTGAGCTATTTTAGGGGTCAGAATCGGATTGTTCATAGCTATACCATTTATAACACAGTGTTGGACGTTGTCACTTCAGTTGCAGATCTTGGTGTAATTTTCAAGAATGACTTGTCATTTAATCTGCATATTGATGCTGTGGTTGTGAAATGTTGCAGACTTTTGGGGTTTGTTAAAAGACACACTAAACATATGACTGACATAAGGGCAATCACTGGTTTGTATACATCCTTGGTTCGAAGTAATATTGAGTATTGTTGTGTTGTATGGTTTCCATCCTATGCTTGCCATATTAATCGTATTGAAAGGGTACAAAACAAATTTGTTAAGTACCTTCTTTATAAGCATCACTTTCCTTGCCAAGATATGGGGTATGATGTCAGATTGCTTCTTTGTGGTATGGTCACTCTCAAAGCGCGACATGAGTATCTTTCATTGGTGTTTATATATATATATATAAGTTAATTAATGGTCACATTGACTGTAATGATCTGTTCGAATTGGTCCTTTTCCATGTTCTACCACGCTCAACTCGCCAACAGCAACTTTTTTTTGAGCGAACACACAGGACCAACTATAGATGTAACAGTTTCATGGACAGATTGTTGCATAATTATAATGCTAATTTTTCTAATTGTGATATCTTTTATATTGCTATGTCTAGGATGAAAACTGTCTTAAGACAGTGATTTTGTTACTTTGAGGTTTTTTTTCTTTTTTCTTTTTAAGTACCATTTGGAATTGTTTAATTCTGTAGGTGCAAATTTGAATAAATAAATAAATAAAAAGTCTGAAAACATATAGAAAACTTGATTCTGGAACGAACCTTGTCAAACGAAGTCTGTCTGTTAATAGGCGCAATAGCTTTCGAACGAATTGAGTTATCTTCAAATTTGGTATACAGTTAGCAACCGGCAGAGGAACGATTCGAATTGTTTTTGGGTAACATCGCTTCAGGGCGAGTGATCAATCAAAGTCATCTGCATGTCAAACGCTCATATTTCGATTTACATATGAAAAGTTTCAAACACAAGGCTTCAAAATTTTTCCTAAATTCATTTCACGAGAATGTCTTTCTGAAGAGAGTAAATTATCATAGCTATGTGGAAGTTACGATTCAATTTGCAGCACTATTTTTAGAGCTAATGAAAATAAGTTGTAAGTTTTCCGTCGCTATGTGAAATCATCGATACATTTAAACCACAGTTCCAAATTTATATCTATTTCTAGGTATGAAGTAGATCTTGTTGCGACTGGAGGCGATGGAAGATTCTTATGGACCAGCACTGATCATTCAAAAGCAGCCGTTACTCAATCAGGTCATGTAAAAACCCATTCGCATGGTTTCTTTGAAATATCAGCTGCTATGTTGCGTAACCATCACAACAGACAGGCTGCTAAATTCCTGATATTACCCCCAACGAGATTGGAGATTGTAGAATTTGTCATGGAAGGAGAAGTTGGCAGTACAATTTATTTACATGTTGCTTTATATGCGGAAAAGCCAGGTGCAGAAGGCTCCGATACTGAGTCTTTCATTCCATTTACACAATGCCAGAGGTTACCATTCCAAATTAAGCAGTCTGACAATAAATTCAAACATAACAGAACTGATGTTATACCTCCAGTTGGGATATCCTGTGGAAACATTGCAATGGTCGCGCTTGCAGTTGGAACGAGCAAAATTACCGTATCTTACAGTTTTGATGGGAGAACCCTAGAGGATTCAGTCACCCTGACAGCTTATATGCCACTAAAACTCTTAGAACCGAAACAGGATGTAGTTCTTGCTGTTGGCAGTTCAATCAATCTAGTTTTCACTGGTGGCCCACGGCCTTCTATTGGTAGACCTTCTGACCATTCACGAATAGTTGTTAGCAGTAATGATACAATCGCACAGGCATTTGATGTCACTGAAAAACACATTCTGCCAAATGATGACCTTACAGTGGTCAATGTGCTTTGTCGGCAACTTGGGGTGACTCACATTAAACTTACCATCAGCAACATACCTTCAGTACCGAACTGTAAGAGTAAAAGTAGCAGTGTGATTGGCTGCGTGGTTTGTGGTAAGCCTAGAAGAATTGCTATCCAACCTGAAATTAAAGTGGCTGATGCAGAATCTTGTCCAATGGATTTAAGCGCAGATAGAGTGATAGTTCAAAGCAACTACGATATAGAATTAGATATTTCACTGCAAGATGAAGTAGGAAGGAGGTTCTTGAACTTTTCCAGTCTTCAGTTGGTATGGTTGCTTGAGCCTGAAGGATTAGCAAAGTTCACAACAAAAGAACAAATGATACCCAGACCAATTGAGATTGGTACCGTAGAAGTTGCTCATAAAACATATCAGGTACGTTGTTTAGATTTTTGATATTGTAATACGACCTTTTACAAAAACCGACAATAAAACTTATTGGTATGTTCTTTGAAATGCATATTTTTGTTGAAGGTTAGAGAATAGTGCTTAGAATCTTTTTTTTTTCAACAACACACCACGGGGGTCACAGCCTAAAATACTATCGTACCGTGGGTGTCGACAAGGGGGAAAGAGGCAACTTGTTAATTCTGGACTTGGAGGTTCGGAGGAGAAGGAAAAACATGTGTCGGCAAGGAATTCCACAACTTGGAAGTCCTCGAGACAAAAGAGCGGACATAACAAGATGTTCTATGTCTGGTGACCTGGACAGTAAAAGGGTGAATTCACTCTGTTCCCCTGGTAGATCTGTTGGGGGCAGCAGGTGGAGGAACTATGGAAGAAAGCTCCTCTGAGCATTGCCCATGCAGATATCTATAAAAGAGAGAGAGAGAGGTCACCAACGGCACATCGGTGGGCAAGGGATGGCAGCCTTTGGGTGAGGGTAGGGTCACCGATGAGACGTATAGCTCTCTTCTGAATGGAGTCCAGGATAGCGAGTGTAGAAGCGGCAGCAGCACCCCAGATGTGGGAGCAGTATTCGAGGTTTGGCGTTATTTGTGAAATATATAAGGTATAGAGATTAGCTGGTGAAAAGTATTTGCGAGCCCGGAAGAGGAAACCTAATTTCTTAGCAGCCGCTTCTGCAATTGATGCGACATGTTGGTGCCAATTGAGATTTCGATCCGCAGAAATGCCAACAAGTGAAAAGGACTCATTACTTTGAATAACTTGGTTGTTCATTGTGATGGGTCTATGACTGGTGTATCTATTATAAGATAGAAAGCGAGACTGAGATTTGGTGGAGTTGAATTGTACAAGATTTCTACTTTCCCAGTCTAATATTTTTTGGAGATCCACAAAGACAGAAACCTCCGTGAGTCTGCGATCCTCATCTAATTGGGCTAAAGAGACTGACTTAGAATATTGTATATTTGAGTGGAGCGTGCTGTCATCCGTGTAACTGTGAACTGGTTTGAATGTGCTAGACAGAGGTCATTGATGTGGAGATGAAACAAAGTAGGGGCTAAAGGTGAACCTTGAGGGACTCCTGCATTAATTGGATACAGTTAAGAGGAATGGCCATCCACGACAACAGAAATGCTCCGGTTGGAGAGGAAATTTGCTGTCCAGGTACAGAGTTTTGGTGGTAGGCCATAGGCCGGAAGTTTATTAAGCAGCGCTGTCAGTGCCAGACCTGGTCGAATGCTTTGGATATGTCTAGAGCCACCATATGGGATTCACTGTGTAGTTGCATAGACTTGTTCCAAGAATGGGTGACAAAGGAAAGGAGGTCGGCAGTTGATCTGCGCTGACGGAATCCATATTGCCTGTCGTGGATTAGACTGTGTTTTTCAAGAAATTTTAGTAATTCATTGTTTATATACTTTTCCATCACTGACGACTGAAAGGAGAGAAATAGGCCTGTAGTTGCTAGGAAGCGCTTTGGATCCTTTGTTGGGGACGGGTTGTACTCCAGCAGTTTTCCAGTTACTAGGGAATATTGTAAGATGTCTGAAAAAGACGAGTCAGGACAGGAGCAAGTTCTGGTGCGCATTTTTTGAGAACAATTGCTGGGAGCTTGTCAAGGCCAGTGGCTTTCCTGGTATTAAGAGAAGAGAGTATCTTTCGTACCCTTTTAGTTTTGAAACTGATATCCGTCATTTAATGTGCAACATTGGTGGTTGAACATTTGGAGGTGGGTTGAGAGTAGAGTTGTCGGCGAACAACGCGGCAACAAGTTCAGCATTGCTCAGGGCGGTAGAAACAATTTCATCCTCTGAAACAAGAGGTGGGAACGTGCTCTTGCAGAATTTATTCCCAATAGATTTAGCAAGAGTCCAGAAGGGTTTGCTGCCGTTGAAGCTTGAGAGGACTTTGTTTTTGATGTGGTTATTAAACAAGTTTTTTGCGTCAGAAAGAATGTGGACATAGCGGTTTCTTGCGTCGTCAAATGCTTAACGGTTTTCTTGACTGAGATTGCGTAGAAGCGTTTTGTGAGCTTTGACCTTTTCAAGTCTGGCCTTGTCGCAGGATTTAGTGAACCAGGGCCTTTGAGTGGCTGAAAAGATTTTCTGTGTATGTGGAATAAATAATTCCATGCCAGCTTGGGTGATTTCGGTGACGTTTTGTGAGATATCAGAGGGGTCAGGATGAGAGAAGCAGACAGACGCCCATGAAAATGAGGAAAAGTAATCCCGCATTTTGTCCCAGTTCGCGGAGTTGTAGTGCCAAACGATGCGTGGGTGTGATGACTGTGTGACCTCGGGTTGCATTGCGCAGGAAGCAGTGACCATGCCGTGGTCTGACCGACCAAGAGGTGGCGGTGACTGATGTCTTATAGCATTCAGGTTTTGTAGTAAGAAGGAGATCCAAGGGATTTGAGCTGTGCATTGGGATGCGAAGGCCTCCGCTGTTCTCCCTTGTGGATTGGTTTTTGAAAATCCTAGCCATTCCTTATGGACCTTGAAGTCACCAAGAATAGTGACCTCGGAGGAAGGATATTCAGAAATCAAATGGTCGGTTTTTTCCGAAAAGTAGTCGAAGAGCTGGACAAAGTTGTTGTCAGAAGGTGGCCTGTAAATGCAACAGATAAATTTAGTTGCAGCCCTGAGAGAGAGTTTCATCCAAAGTATGTCTTTTCTTCCAGCTTCCAAATCGGGGAGTCTGGTGCAGGGTAAATTGCTACGGACGTATGCGCACACACCTCCATGCAATCTAAAGGAAGTAAGGAGCTCATACCCTGGGAAATTAAGGTGATTAGTGGCTGTTTTGGCACTGATTTGGGTTTCGGTGAGGAAGAGGAATTGGGGCTTATTAGCCTGGAGCAAATGGTGGACGGAGTTCAGGTTAGAATTTAAGCCACATATATTTGAGAAGGATATGTTAAATCTTGATGCCGGCGCGCCCCCTGCACACCCCTCTACCGGAGATCGGAATGGAGGGGTATTTTATCTCCGGAATCTTTTGTGCAAGGAGGAGCCATCATCATTTTTGTTGATAAGGGGAACTGACTCATACACCAGAACCGGAAATGTCCTTTGGGACTTCACCGGCCCCTTGATGTAAGGGGTGGTACCTCCCCGGGCATGAAAAAAATTATTTACTATTAAGTAAAGGAAAAGTCCACCATCACCTACCATTCATGTACTTGACAGCATAGGTAGCTAACTATTTCCAGTTATTCAGTTTGTAAATTGATTATTTTTTTGCAGGTTATCAAGGCCCTGCAAGATCAAGGTCTCATTGAAGCTAATGTTACTGTTCGAGGGTATAACACAGCTGTATTGAAGAAAAATAAGATAACGTCAGAAAAGCCAGCCTTCATTTCGGAAGATGAAAACGTTAAAGAATTTGAGAAGATAACTGCAAAAATCGGTCTCTATCTAGTGGAGGATATCATAGTATCACCTAAAAGTATAAACATATACAACCATCCAGGAAATAAGCAAAAAATTTCAATTAAACAAGGTTCTGGATACTATGAGCTGAATTTAAACGTTGAAGACATCATATCTGTAACTTACTTGGAAGTAGCCAAGGAAATCGAAATAACCCCGCTGAAATCAGGCGAAGTGACTTTGCAAGTGCTTGATCTGTGTTTGATGTCGAAACCTGCATTTGTTTTGGTGAATGTGGTATCTGTAGGGATACTGCGGGTTGAAATGTCTGATAAAGTAGAGATCAACCGTTGCATATCGTGTATAGTACGTTTGTATGACGAGAATGATAACCTTATGTCGCTGCCAGACTTGGATTTGGTCGAACTGGAAGGCAAAAGCGATTTGAATATTGTAACAATTCAAAGAGTTATTCAGGAAGAACCTTTTCCTACTGGTGAAATACATTATGTCATCACAGGTCTTGAATTGGGCGACACAAAAATCACATTCCAAATATATAACGGTGAAGAGGATATCAAAAGTACTCCAGCAGATCTCCAGGTGTTTCCGCCTCTGAAGCTGTATCCACGAAATGGTACTATACTTATCGGGGCTACTCTACAGTTAACGACAAAAGGTGGTCCAAAACCAGAAAGTACAGTTGAGTATGCTATCAGTACGGATAAAACTGCAGGTGAGTTAGTGGTGGGAATTTGTATTTCTTTATTTATTGGTAATTTGGTAATTTCAGTTAATTTTGTTTGATTTCTTGTCCATATTTCTGGTAAGGACATGTTTATTTGTAATTATTTCTTTTGTTTTTAGAGGTAAACACAAGAGGTATAGTGCTGGGCAAAACAGTTGGAAAATCCACCATTACAGCAAAGTCCATTGGTATCCATCCCACTACTGGACATCGAGTGGTGTATTCAGAGGTACTATCTTAAATAATAACAATAGGTAATAGTGTATTTCCCATCACGTTTTACATGGGTGAAATATAAAATGTAAAATCGCAAAACAACCATAATATAAACACGATAATATAAACCCTGATAAAATATGTATAGATAAGACATATCATTATAGTCCAAAGCATTAAATAACACATAAAATAAGCATATGTTAAAAGTCAACAAAAAAAAAAGAAGATAAAATTAACTATCACAGTTTTAAGCGTTTTAGCTTTTTGGGGCAACGTGACACCACAAATATATTTCAGATGATATAGCCGCGAAATACAGTCTTAAATTGTCAAAGTAATCATGCAAATGATAAGAAAATTATCGTGGACTGATATATCAAAACAGAAACAAAAACATGGTACCCTCATGAACTCTTCCAATGTGTAAACTGGTGTTTTCAGTAGGATCTGTTTCAGTGCCTTATGAAATTGCTGCATTGGTTTCTTTAGCTCCATCGGCATCCTATTATACAGTTTAGGACTCCAATAGTCCACTTCCTGCTGTGTCTGAGACAGTCTATGAAGTGGTGTTCTTAGACTATCCTTACTTCGGGTGTCGAAATGGTGCTATTGATTGTTCGTTGGAAATTTGTCCAGGTTATTATGCACATAGTTCACACACTGAAATACATACAGTGCCGGAAGTGTCCAAATTCCTTCAAACCTAAAAGCCTCCCTACAACTGGCAGTAGGCTTCAAGCCCACCAGTGCCCTCACAGCCCTCTTCTGCATGATAAAAACCCCCCTTGCAGCAGATGAATTGTCCCACAGAAGTATTCCATATGCAAGTGCACTATGACAGTGTGCAAAGTATGCTGCTTTTGCAGCCTCCTTCGTACTAAACTGCTTCACCATTGTATATCCCTGTGGTCACCTTTCCCGTTATACATTCGACATGTATGTTCCAGGTAAGTCGGCTATCAATATTAATGCCCAAAAATTTAAGATGTTGTCGCTCGCTAGTTCTCTTAAAATTTAAATAGTGTGTCTTCTTTCCATTAATTTTCAATTTGTTATCACTGAACCACTTTTTTGATTTCTCTAGTGTATCCCATTTTCTTTTTTCTAGTTCGTCTTTCTCAGACGATTTGAGAAAAATCGAGGCATCATCCGCATAAAGGTGGGTGGAAGCTGTCTCACTCACTATATTTAAGTCATTGATATACATTATGAACAAAATCGGTCCCAATACAGATCCTTGTGGTACTCCATGGATAATACTTGTTTCATCAGATAGCCTGCCCCCCAACAAAACAAATTGTTTCCTTTGCTGATGGTAAGATGCGATAAGTTCCAATGGTGGACCTCTCACTCCATAATACACCAATTTTTGCAGCAGTATCTCATGGCTAATAGAATCAAAAGCCTTTGACAGATGTGTTGATATGATTTCAGCGTGCTCATTATTGTCTGTAGATTTTATAATCTGATCCACTATTTCAATAAGAGCTGTTGTTGTAGAGCGTTTAGTTCGATAACCGTGTTAACTGTTGTTAAATAACTTCTTTTCTTCAAAGTAGTTGGTTAATCTTACCTTTATGATTTCTTCAAAAACCTAACACCTGCAGAATTGCTAGAGGTCTATAGTTATCCGGATCCATCCAATCTCCCCCTTTATGTATCGGAATGACTTTGGCTCGCTTCAATTTTCCGTTAGACACTTATGTATTATTATTGTCAGTAGGGTCACCAGTTCTTCCCTCAGTGCTTTGATCGAGGTAGTCATCATTCCGTATACATCTTTGGTGTTTTTGCTTTTTATCTTCCTGATAACCCTTCCAATCTCCCCTTCCGAAGTCGGAATAAAAAATGCGGAACCAACGCTCCTTACTTCAATAATAGAATTGTCATAAAATGTCCAATTTTTACTTTCTTACACATAAAGCGAACTATGAGGAATTATGCTAACTGTAAAATTTTCATCCCCATGTTTTTTATTAATCTTTATTTATTTATTTATTTATTAAATACACCATCTAACAGCACGAAACAAATTTAAGGATGGGGACATACAAGACATATAAAACAATACATCACTAATACGTACAGAAACAATTCTTTTTGAGAGAGACAGAACAGCAGAATATATCCAGGCTGCCCTGCAAATTAGAGTAATTTCTACACATATAATAGACTGGAGGCGAGCTCAACAGCTCCATATGTACCTTCGGTAGATAAAACCTGTTGGGATACCCCGATCCATTTTTTTTCCCTTGGGGCTCGTCCGTGTCTTTGCCGCCCCGATAGCACCGCAGTCTTTGGCCTTATTGTGCATGCCCTTTGTATTTTCTACTCCACTAATTCCAAAATAACTGTGCCTTGAACTAGTCTGCACAGCAATTGGTAAGGTGAAGTTTTACATTGCTCTGTCTCCGGTCTAGGCTGTCCGTAGATCAGTTGTCTTTTGCTGTCCAGAGCTTTACACTCGCACAAGATATGCTGGGCTGATTCCTCCCCCTCGCCGCAGAGTCTGCATGCCAGGTCCCCTCGAACTGCCCCATTTGATGCAGGTGTTTCTTGACAACCATGTGTCCCGTCAAGAGTCCTGTTATGTTCCTGAGCTGTCCTTTGCTAAGATTTAGCAGCTCCACAGCTCTCTTTGAACTGGGATCCCGAATTAGTGTCTTACCATGTCTGAGCCCTGGACAATCTGCCCTGGTCCCTGTCCCAGGACTTGAGGGTTCCCCTGGCTGTGCCTTTCGATATGCCCAGGACCGGTTCTGGTCCCATAAATGGTTCTGCTGATCCTCTCTTTGAGAGCTTCTTCGTTGCCTTTGACCGCCGAGTGACTCGGCATCCAAACGAGGGTGACCTCATTCTGCCCAGCCAGGTTGCTCGTCTTGTCTCGGCATTCACTAACCAGCCTGGAATTTACCTGTTGGCTACTTAGGGCCTTAAGGGCTGCCTGTGGCTATGAGTATCCGCTTGTTCGTGTAGCTCCTCCTCTTGTTTTCTCGCACGCAGTGCAAGATTACATACATTGCGGCCTGAAACACTGTTGAATGAGCCCAGATGGAAAGACTGTGACTTACCCTCAGTCCTTCCGAATAAACGCCGTCCCACGCTCCCCGCCGGATTCATCTGTGAACCAGACGAGCACGTCCCGTGGTAGGGCCGACCTCTCCCCCCTCCAAGCCTCGCGGTCGGGGATTTCCACTGTAAAGTTCTTTTCCCTACAGATTCACAAGCTCGCGAAGTTTGACCTCATTTCAAGCATGGGCTCCTTTACGATCTCCTGAATCTTGCAGTGGCCCCTGCAGCCTGAGTTGACCTTTACTCCTATCAGTGCAAGTTAGTCTGTATAGTCCTATCCTAGCCTCCCCCATGATAAGTAAGTGTAGCGGGGGTGGGGGGGTGGATCAGATCCAGCAACACTTCCATGGTGGCTGTTGGGGTTGAGGTTACTGCGATCTATATGAGTCAATAAAATTTTATGTTCCACATACTGTGATCTATATGTGGAACATTCAATTTTATTGATTCAGGTAGAGAGGGGCAATCAAGAGCTGAACTGACAGTTTTAAAAAGAAACACAATGCAGCTGCACCATCTCCTGTCCTTCAGGCTAGGCAAGTTAAAACGCTTTAATAAATCACTCTGTGGATAGCCAATGCACGGGTATTGACCATCAATTGAAAAACTAATGAACCTCATAAACTTTCTCTGAATGTGCACCAAGTACGCCCGAGACCAAACTACCGAAGCATATTTAAGACGAGGCCTCACCAGTGCCTAAAAGAGGTGGATCAATGTTTTGTGAGATGTAAAATCCCTCTTGCTCCTAATTATAAAACCCATGGTTTTATACACAGAGTTTATAGAATTCATGATGATGCCAAAATGAGAGCATTGGGTCGAAAATCACTCCAAGTTCACGGACTGTGTCAGGACGTATCAACCTATGTCCCTGCAATTGGTAATCAAATAAAATTGGCTCTTTGTTCCGACTAAAGGACATTACACAGTACTTAGCAACATTTAAAGTAAGAGCATTATCCCAGCACCACCCAGAAAACTTAAAAAGATGCTCTGTAGGTGTATGAACACCCCGAACTTCTGAATACATTTTGATGTCATCAGCATAAATTAGGAAGACGCATGTAATATCTGTGACAATTGGTCAATAAAAATATTAAAGAGAAGAGGACCCAGAATGGACCCCTGGGGACTCCAGATGGTATGTCATAAGGTTCAGATTTAAAGCCTCGAATCTGAACTAATTGTTTCCAACCACTCAAATAAGACCCTAATGTTTGTATCAATTGGTTACTGAAACTGTAGTAATGACGTCTATTTATAAGAATAGAGTGATGGACTCTGTCAAAGGCCTTTGACAGGTCCGTGTATATAACATCTACCTGCGGAGAGCCCCCAAGTTGATCAGCAACAAACTGGCTAAAAGTCGCCAAATTTGTAATTGTAGATCTACCAGAAATAAAGCCGTGCTGATGCAATGAGAGTTTAGATTTCATATGAAAAATTATATGTTCATACGGGCATTCGTCGAACATCTTACAAAAATTACACAATCACAGTTGTCCCCTGATTTGAACACAGGTATTACACGTGAAATCTTCCATTTGTTGGGCAGCGTTCCCATTGTAAGAATCAAATTGAATATTTTCTTTAAAAAAGGGTATAAACAATCCCTAACAAGAAATCCCAGCAGGAGGTCTGGGCCGGGGGAGAAATCTGGCTTAATGTTCTTAGCAGCTGCGATGATCTCGTCATCAGTAAAATGCTCAATGGTCAATACAGCCGAGAAGCCCAGATCATAATTGGAAGCCATATTATTTATTTATTTATTTACGGGCCAGGAGCCCATTTTAGATAAGTACAAAAAGAAAAAATATATACAATAAAAGCAGTTAATAAAGCATACAAAATGGTTACAAGTTAGACAAAATGAAAAAATAAAAATAGGCAATATAGGCAAAATATAGGCAATAAATATTAAGTACCGATTAACTAAACTTACAAAGTGACAGTTGTTTTAAGAAAACTCATTTTCTTGTGAAAAAGTCAAGTTCATCAGACAATTTGTTGGCCAACACTGAGCATCTAATTAAATAAGAGTTGTGACTGTAGTTGGTACGATGAAAAGTGACAAGAAATGAACTCTTTGAACGAGTTACTCTTGGTGGAACAAAGAAGTTGATCATAGAAAGTAAGTGAGGACAAGATACCTCGAAGTTAATTATATTATAAAAAAAGTTTTAAATCTTTTTGTTTACGTCGAACATCAAGAGGCATGATATTAAAATATGTTAGTAAATCATCGATACCACCACAGTCATGGTGGCTTTTGAAAGCAAGAAACTTTAAAAATTTGCACTGTACTTGTTCAAGACTGACTGAATGACATGCATAGTAGGGAGACCATACAGAAGAGGGATATTCAAGATGAGGACGTACAAGAGAAAAATAAAGAATTTTAACAGATCTGATGTTGGTGAAATCAGAGGTACATCTTTTAACAAAGCCAAGCAACTTCAGAGACTTAGAAATCACATTAGAAACATGAGGAATAAATGAAAAAGATGAATCAAATGTAACACCCAAATCTCTAACTAATTCAACAGACTTCAATGGTACACCGTTGATGTAATAGGTATGTTCAAGTCTGTTCCTTCCTCTATAAAAAGAAATTGATTGGCATTTAGATGGATTGAGTTCCATCCCATTGTTAAGACACCAGCTTATTAAGTTGTCAATGTCGTACTGAATCTTAAAAGTCTGAGGGACCTGTAATCCCGGAGAATAATTTCAGATCGTCAGCAAACAACAAAAATCTACAATGAGAAAAACACTCATGAATATCATTAATGCAGATATTAAATAGCAAGGGCCCCAAGTGAGAACCTTGTGGCACACCAGACAAAACCTTTATCCCATTGGACATAAAATTCCCTATCCGCACCACCTGATATCTGTCAGAAAGGTAACTACCTATCCAGCTGAGAAGAGGGTCGCCAACACCAAACTTATGTAGCTTATGGATTAAGAGGTTATGGTTCACTCTGTCAAAGGCCTTGGAAAAGTCGGTATAAACAGAGTCAACCTGAATACCCGCCGCCAAGGACTCTGACAAGTAGGCACTGTACACCAACAGATTTAGGTCAGCAGAACGACCTGATATAAATCCATATTGCTGGTCAATGATTGAACCTCTAAGGAGCGAAGTAAGAGTCTCACACAGAAGATCCTCAAAAATTTTAGGAATAACGCTAAGAATACTTATCGGTCGGTAGTTCTCAACAAGACCTCTGTCACCAGATTTAAAAATTGGAAGAATGAAACTAAGTTTCCAGCATGTAGAGAAAACACCCATTTCCAGAGATAAATTAAAGATGAACCATAAAGGTATAGACAAATTAAAACTACAGCACCTAAGAAGAGATGCATGAATTATATGCAGATTTAGTGTTAAAGCATTTAGGAAAATAGGATGCAAACCCATTAGCAAAAGCCTGCTGACCACCTGCATCGATAGTGGGACAATGCCGACGATCCCTATATGAAGCATAGCTCCAGAACTTTTTAGGACACAGTTTATGGTTTTAAGCATCCAAAAATTATTTTGGTTGTTTAAATAATCACAGAGAATTTAATAATAATATTAATAATATATTATATTTAGCAAACAAATTTCATTATGAAAATTCGCTAAAAGCCCGAATCCATCGGATCCATCGTATAATCCAAGTGACGTCGAACACACAAATAAAAATGAAGACTCAAGTATTATTATTTATTGATTAAAAATGGCTTTATATAATGCAAAGTGTTATATATGAAAATGATTGCCTGCGGCAGTTATTATTGAAATTTAAAGTGAAAACAAAGAAAGCAGATGAACCAAGTACGTAACTTTTGCTTCCGAGGTGGTGTTTCGTAGATGCCCAATAGAGATGCAGAGTTTGTTGCTGTTCAGGGCCAGCGGGACCGCTCAAAAGGTTGTGGGGCTGTTCGGGATTGCCCAGACTGCCGATAGACTATGACAGGGCTCTGCTTGGCTCTAGTGGCTCCAAGTCCTGGATGGCTCATTTCTGCTGTTCGTGTTACATTTGCCAGGCGGAACATCGCAATAGCAAAAACAGGTGTTTTCATCAAGGTGTCTTTAACAGTTGTCTCATAATGAAGACAAAAAAGGTGCCCTCCAAAAAGAAAAAAAAGGTAGCCCATATGGCCATCCTGCTTCCTCTCTTAGCCCATAATTACTTCGGCCATTTTAATTTTGAGAATGATTTAGTGGGAAGAGAGTTCCATTGGAGACGACGTGATTTATATAGACCTTTTTATATAGAGTGCGAATGTAAACGCGAGTCGAATTTAAGAATTGTCAACTGAGAGCCCGAAGAGAATGTCTCAGTTTCTATGGCCAGCTTTGAGAATATTCTGAAGTCCATTAAATAAGAAAGTGGCATTTCAGTGACTACGACACTGATAAATCGATGTCGCTGAATTTCATCGACTAACAAGATATTATTAACCGAGAAAGAGAAGGTGCAGTCATGCAGCAATGGTGTTATTTAACTAATTCTAATGAATCTGTAGGTTGTAAGACGTGTAACACGTTACAACGAGATGAACAGTTTAATTATAAAATTATCTATAGCATAGAATAAACTAATGTGCAAGAAAGTCTACTGACTTTCACATGTCACCAATTTTACAATCTGCTTTTATTGTAACTTTTGCTTTTTATTTTTAATTTGTTTAAAATAGTCATGCTTCACCGAGCATTTGGAAGTATCTCTAAGCTGTAGTCTTCAAAAGTGGTGAACAGTGAGAAACTAAAAATTAGGATTATAATTATTTATATTTTTTTAATCATTTAAGTATGTACTTTCTGTTCAGTGATAATTTACCTTTGTTCTAGGATACTGCAGAGGTGCAGGTCATCCAATTAAGCGGCATCAAAATTGCGGCACCACTGACCAGGTTTAAAGCTGGTGCAACTGTACCTTTCTGGGCTTTCGGAATACCTGATCAGATATCACCACTAATATTGGGCACAATAGATGACCAGTACATTAATTTTGATTGGTATGTTGAAGACGGGGAAATTGCTGAGATTCGAGGAGTCTTTCATCCAGTTGGTTAGTATCTACTATAAAAACTACATATTGTGCTGTGTGTAATGATAATACATCTGGACGTCCAGGAAATGATCTTGCTTGTTCATTCGTAAAAATCTCGTACATAATTTTTGAAGAGAAATAGAGAATATCATCACAGTCACTAATAAATTTTGACATACAAAGTTTTTCAAATTTTGATCTGAATTCTTATTTCTCCATCTTAAATTGCACCCAATGATTGGATCATTTATAAATATTTTTTTCATTTATTATATTTCCCAAAATTACTTACAAAAGCCATATCAGGAATATATAGCTCCAGTAAACAATTTGGTAGAACACAAATATTCCAAAAAAAATTAAATATAAACAGCAACTTTATAATTCATGAATTCGTACAATACTTCATTTCTTAAAGTTTAGGTTTTAAATGTCTTATTTATCAGAAATTCTTCCACTTTTTTTGTAAATTTCACTATTTTATCACCTTCTTTAATGTTTGTTGGAAGGTCATTAAACCACCTGGCAGCTTGGAACCTAACTTTCATTTTTCTATGTTAGTTGCTGTAGATAGCAGATAAATTTCCTGCGGTTTCCTTGTTTGATAATTATGTATATCATAATAATAATTAAATTTAACATAGTTTCCTATTAAATTATTTTTCAGTTTGTATATTAGTTTAACACTGTCTAAAAAGATCAACTCATTTATATCAAAAATTTTCAGTTGGGGTGGGTCCAGGGACTAACTAAAAGAATAGGCCAAAGGTAACTCCTGCCTGTCGTACGAGGCGACTAATCGAGTCAAGCAGGTGGTAGTGGACTTTTCCTTTATGTGATAGTGAAGGATTTTTTCACGCCCGAGGAGGTACCACCCCTTACATCAAGGGGCCGGTGAAGTCCAAAGGACGTTTCCGGTTCTGGTGTATGAGTCGGTTCGTCTTATAAACAAAAATTATGATGGCTCCTCCATGTACAAAAGATTCCGGAGATAAAATACCCCTCCATTCGGATCTCCGGGAGAGGGGTGTACAGGGGGCGCCGGCATCAATATTTAACATATCCTCGAATATATGTGGCCTAAATTGAACTGCGTCCACCATTTCCTCCAGGTTAATAGGCCCCAACTCCTCTTCCTCACCGAAACCCAAATCAGTGCCAAAACAGCCACTAATCACCTTAATTTCCCGGGGTATGAGCTCCTTACTTCCTTCAGATTGCATGGAGGCGTGTGTGCATACGTCCGTAGCCATCTACCCTGCACAAGACTCCGCAATTTAGAAACTGAAAGAAGAGACATACTTTGGATGACTCTCTTTCTCAGGGCTGAACTAAATTCATCTGTTGCATTTACCGGTCACCTTCTGACAACAACTTTGTCCAGCTCTTCGACTACCTTTCTGAAAAAACCGACCATCTGATTTCTGAATATCCTTCCTTCGATGTCACTATTCTTGGTGACTTCAATGTCCATAATAAGGAATGGCTAGGATCTTCAAAAACCGATCCACAAGGGAGAGCAGCGGAGGCCTTTGCAGTCAGCAATTCTTTCGCCAATATGGTTCAGCAACCCACTTACTTTCGTCGCATCCCAACACACAGCTCAAATCCCTTGGATCTCCTTCTTACTACAAATCGTGACTGCTATAAGATATCAGTCACCGCCCCCCTTGGTTGCTCAGACCACGGCATGGTCACTGCTTCCTGCGCAATGCAACGCGAGGTCACACAGTTATCAGACCCACGTATCGTTTGGCACTACAACTCCGCAAACTGGGACGAAATGTGTGATTACTTCTCCTCATTTCCATGGGCGTCTGTCTGCTTTTCTCATCGTGACCCCTCTGATATCTCACAAAACGTCACCGAAACTATCCAAGCTGGCATGGAATTATTTATTCCACGTACACAGAAAACCTCTTCAGCCACTCAAAAGCCCTGGTTCTCTAAATCCTGTGACAAGGCCAGATTTGAAAAGGTCAAAGCTCACAAAACGCTTCTACACAATCCCAGTCAAGAAAACCGTCAAGCATTTAACAACACAAGAAACCGCTATGTCTGCATTCTTTCTGAGGCAAAAAACTCTTGCTAAATCTATTGGGAATAATTTCTGCAAGAGCACGTTCCCACCTCTTGTTTCAGGGGATAAAATTGTTTCTACCGCCCTGGGCAGTGCTGAACTTTTTGCCTCGTTGTTCGCCAGCAATTCTACTCTCAACCCACCTCCAAATGTTCAACCACCAACAGTCCCCAATGTCACGCATAAAATGACGGATATAATTTTCAAAACTAAAAAGGTATGAAATATGCTCTCTTCTCTTAATGCCAGGAAAGCCGAGATCCCAGCAATTGTTCTCAAAAAATGTGCACCAGAACTTGCTCCTGTCCTGACTCGTCTGTTTCAGACATCTTACAATAGAGGCATATTCCCTAGTAACTGGAAAACTGCTCGAGTAAAACCCGTCCCCAAGAAAGGATCCAAAGCGCTTCCTAGCAACTACAGACCTATTTCTCTCCTTTCGGTCATCTCTAAAGTGATGGAGAAGTATATAAACACCGAATTACTAAAATTTCTTGAAAAACAGTCTGATGACAGGCATGGCCATTCCTCTAAACTGTATCCAATTAATGCAGGAGTTCCTCAAGGTTCAGCTTTAGCCCCTACTTTGTTTCTTCTCCACATCAGTGACCTCTCACATCCAACGCTGTTCACAATTACGCGGATGACAGCACCCTCCACACAAATATACAATATTCTAAGCCTGTCTCTTGAGCCCAATTAAATGAGGATCGCAGACTCATGGAGGGTTCTGTCTCTGTGGATCTCCAAAAAATATTAGACTGGGGAAGTAGAAATCTTGTACAATTCAACTCCACCAAATCTCAGTCTTGCTTTCTTTCTCATAAGAGATACACCAGCCCTAGACCCATCACAATGAACAACCAAGTTATTCAAAGCAATGAGTCCTTTTCACTTGTTGGCATTTATGTGGCTCGAAATCTCAATTGGCACCAACATGTCACATCAATTGCAGAAGCAGCTGCTAAGAAATTAGGTTTCCTCTTCCAGGCTCGCAAATACTTTTCACCAGCTAATCTCTATACCATATATACTTCACAAATAAGGCCAAACCTCGAATACTGCTTCGCGCTGCCGTTTCTATACTCGCTATCCTGGACTTCATTCAGAAGAGAGCTATATGTTTCATCAGTGACCCTACCCTCACCCAAAGGCTACCATCCCTTGCCCACTGACATGCCGTTGGTGACCTCTCTCTCTCTTTTATAGATATCTGCACAGGCACTGCTCAGAGGAGCTTTCTTCCATAGTTCCTCCGCCTGCTGCCCCCAACAGATCTACCAGGGGAACAGAGCGAATGCACCCCTTTACTGTCCAGGTCATCAGACATAGAACATCTTGTTATGCCCGCTCTTTTGTCCTGAGGACTTCATGTGGAATTCCTTGCCGGCACATGTTTTTCCTTCTCCTCCGAACCTCCAAACCTTCAAGTCCAGAATTAACAAGTTGCCTCTTTCCTCCTTGTCGACACCCACAGTACAATAGTATTTAAGCTGTGAGCGCTCATGGTGTGTTGTTGAAATAAAATAAATAAATAAAAAAACAGCTGCCGCAAATTGACTCCATTTTGTTATATCTGAATATATTGTTATATATTGAAAGCTGTATGAAAAGTTATTAACGAAAAATCCTTTTTTTTTACAGGTGTATTTTATAAAACACCGGACCAGGTAACAGTAAGGATATCAGGTCTATCACCAGGTCGTACCAAAGTAGTTTTGAAGACAACTCTCACAGGAATGACAGTTGGATTACCAAAAAAACCCAATGTCACTTTCACTACCAGCACAGACATAGAAGTGTTTGAACCACTTATTTTAACGAACCCTCCAAAACTAAATGGGCAGTCTATTCTTATGTCTCCCTATTCCAGTTTGCAGTTGGAGACAAATCTCGATTCTTATTCCAGGATTACATACAGGTAATAAATAATCTAATTATTCATATCGTGACTTTGACACACCAATTTGATAACAAATTCTGTACACCATCATATCTCACGATACACTTGTGCTTACCAAATGAAGTCCAAATGTATATAAATTTTGTTAATGTGTTATATTTTTCAAGAAAAAACAAATCATTTTCATATTACACAGTAGTTTCTTATTTTTTTTTTCTTTGGTGTTTAGTGTTCCTGGCGACGATATGTCCAAAGATAGTTCATCTGACCGTTCTCTCACTGTTGTCAATGATGTTGTTACTGTATCAAGGACTGGTTTCTTACAAACAGGTGAAAACTTGGGACATGCCATGTTGATAATTTCCGCTCGCGATGATTATGGCTTGAAACAAACACTTAGTTTTGTCATTGAGGTAAGTTAACATTTTATTTATTAGAACTGCTCCATAGATTTCTACAAGATATCGGAAATAGTCAAAACACAAAAAACAGCTAATCAACGCTGAAATTTGAAATTAAAATATTTATCCACAGAATAAAAAGAATGCTCTCTAAAAAACCATTTAAAATCAAGCTTAAATTGCCTGAGGCTGCACAAATTTTTGACGCTGTCAGGTAAATGATTATATAAGCGTATTGCAGTGTTACGAGGTGCCCGATTAATCTGTTCAATCGTATAAGGGGGAACATACAAATATTTAGCCTGTCTTGTTTCATACGCTGTAATATTACCGCAGGTACTAAAAATTGCATTATTTTTTCTAACATAACAAAGCGCCTCAAGCATATACAGGGTGGTCCTCCGGGAGGTCCCACGATCGATTGCGGGAACACTATCAATAGGAAAAACCTGAAAATTGGACATTACACTAAAGTCGTTGGGGGCCACAGGTTAAAAATATTTACAAGATGGAGGCACTTCCGGTTATACCGGAAGTAGATGTCAATTCGCTTATTTTAAATGGAACACCCTATATTTTATTGCAGTTTCAGATGCTACAATAAATTCTGAACACTTTTTATAAATAATGTTCTATACCTATCTTCAACTGCCCAGAAGATGTTTAGACTTTAAGATAAAATTTGACATTTACGGCCAGTCATATAGATACCGATATTTTTATAATAAGAACATATTTCGTTACGATTTTTAGAATTATCTTCAAAGATATTTCACTTCATCTATTTCCACATCGAGACTAATGATAGAGTATACAGAGTGTCCAAAGAAAAATTCTTGAAGTTTGCAATGAGAAATTGCGAAAATCTCGCGATTTTCAAATTGGAACCCCCTTTTTTTTATAACACTATCGTGTTAAACTCAAAAAATCACTGACACTTTGTATGTAATTACCTATACCTAAATTAAACGGTTTTCATTTTATTTTGAAAAAACTCATTTCAAAGCCAGATATTTTGATAAATTTCTTACCATAAGCGTTAGACATGGAAAGTAAATTGTCGAATGTGTTTCTATCGAAACTTTGACAGTTTGTTGATTAACTAGCTAATAATGGCATGGTTAAATTACACACACGAAGATTATTTAAATTTTATTTACTATTTATGGACAATGTAATAAAGTAATTTCACGAACGTGTGATACATTTGCTGATAGATATCCAGATAAACAGAAACCGTCACATGAAACCGTCAAAAGAATAGTAGACAATTTCAAAAACTGCGGATCTGTCAAGAAAAAGGTGCATAGGGCTAAACCCGTTGTTAACAACGAACAAATTGAGACAGCAATTTTTAGGTATTTTGCCATATAACCTTATATAAAACCATCAAACAGATAATACAAATTAAAAAAAAATAATTCACACACAACATGGACTGAATAAAATGAAACAAAAATTAACGTCCTATGTGTTCAAATTGACGACCTCTGGCGTCAAGACATTTTTCACACCTACGTGTCAATCCCTCATGTGTGGCCCTTCTTATTGAATCCGGATCCAATTCACGAAATGATTCGCGAACCCGCTGCATGCAATCTTCTTTAGTAGAAACTGCAGTGTTGTAGATTTTATTTTTTATAGTACCCCATATAAAAAAATCGAGAACAAATAAGTCAGGCAATCGAGGCGGCCAGAGGTGTGGCCCATTGTTGGCAATCCATTGGTCAGCAAATAGAGATTGTAAAATATTGTTAACCAGGTGACCATTATGAGGAGGGGCCCCATCATGTTGGTAAAATATTTGCCTATATTCATTCAAAGGAAGGTTGTCCAAATAAGTTACTTCCAAATAACGCTCACCTGCAAATAAATAAATCATAATAAACAACGTATTTTATGAATTTCGGATTAATTCTCACCATTCAAATTATCGTCGTATATTTCTAGGGCAACGACGCCGTCATTCCTTATAGCACAATAAACTGCCAGCTTTCCTGAAAATGTCCTTCCCTAGAAGGATGAACATTTGTGTCACTCCAATAGTGAGAATTTCTACGATTGAAAAGTCCATTTTTTGAAAATTTTGCTTTATCCGTCCATATGATGTTATCTAAAAACTGCTCGTTTTCTTGGAATCGCATTAAAATAAATTCATAGAACTCCACCCTTCTGGTAAAATCAGTTTCCTTCAAATGTTGCACAACTGAAAAAGCATAAGGATGGAACTTATGTTTACGTAAAATTCGCAGAACGGAGGTTTTGGACAATCCTGACTCCAGTGCTACTTGCCTCATTGACTTTGTAGGGTATGCGGCAAAATATCCCAAAATTGCTGTCTCAATTTGTTCATTGTTAACAACGGGTTTAACCCTATGCACATTTTTCTTGACAGATCCGCAGTTTTTGAAATTGTCTACTATTCGTTTTACGTGACGGTCTCTGTTTATATGGATATCTATCAGCAAATGTATCACACATTCGCGAAACTACTTTATTACATTCTCCATAAATAGTAAATAAATTAAAATAATCTTTGTGTGTGTAATTTAACCGTGCCATTTATAGCTAGTTAATCAACAAACTGTCAAAGTTTCCATAGAAACACACTCGGTAATTTATTTTCCATGTCTAACGCTTATGGTAAGAAATTTATCAAAATATCTGGCTTTGAAATGAGTTTTTTCAAAATAAAATAAAAACCGTTTGATATGGGTATAGGTAATTACATACATGATAGTGTTATAAAAAAAGGGGGTTCCAATTTGAAAATCGCGAGATTTTCGCAATTTCTCATTGCAAACTTCAAGAATTTTTTTTGGACACTCTGTATACTCTATCGTTAGTCTCGATGTGGAAATAGATGGAGTGAAATATCTTTCAAGATAATTCTAAAAATCGTAACAAAATATGTTCTTATTATAAAAATATCGGTATCTTTATGACTGGCCGTAAATGTCAAATTTTATCTTAAAGTCTAAATATCTTCTGGGCAGTTGATGATAGGTATAGAACATTATTTATAAAAAGTGTTCAGAATTTATTGTAGCATCTGAAACTGCAATAAAATATAGGATATTCCATTTAAAATAAGCGAATTGACATCTACTTCCGGTATAACCGGAAGTGCCTCCATCTTGAAAATATTTTCAACCTGTGGCCCCCAACGACTTTAGTGTAATATCCAATTTTCAGGTTTTTCCTATTGATAGTTTTCCCGCAATCGATCGTGGGACCTCCCGGAGGACCACCCGGTATAGGCACGTCACTGTTAAAATGCCATACTGTATAAATAATGGTCTACAAGATGCGGAAGACGGCAGGCCAAACACGGTGCGGACAATTCTCTTCTGCATCAACAGAACCCTCCCCAGATGCACACAGCCGCCCCAACACAGCAAACCATATGACACGAGACAGTTGACACTACCATAGTAGCATGTCAACAACGCCTGACTACTCAAGGAATCCCTCAGCTGCAGCAACGCGTAATTCCTAGATGCAAGAGAGGCCACCACATGGGGACATTCCATGATAAGTTAGAATCCAGATGGATCCCCAAAAAGTTTACAGACGTGCCCATTGAACCATTCTCAGATCTTACATATAGGCTCAGATTCGGATGCACACCCGTCGGAGAAAAAAGAAGCTTTTCAGTCTTCTGCATGTTAAGAACCAGATCATTTCGCGAACACCAGGATGGCACCTGAGACACACACATTAGCTGCAGCACCAAGATCTTCAAAACTTTCCCCTGAGATTGCAGCATACAAAGTTAAGTGGTATTGTTGGAGATCATAAACAATATCGTTAAGAAAATTTTTAAATAAAACAGGGCCCAATATGCAGCCCTGCGGCACGCCGCTCGTCACGACTGAAAATCCAGACATATAGTTCTTACCTGCCTGTCGTATCCTGACAGCCTGACTTCTCCCAGACAGGTAGCTTTTTAGCCATAAATATGCATTTCCTCTTATGCCATAATGCTCCAATTTTTGCAATAAAAGGGAATGCTTGACCGCATCAAACGCTTTCGAAATGTCGAAGAACAGCCCGGCGGACTTGGACCCACAATTTATGTGATCCAAGACTCTCAGATAAGTGCTAAGCACGGCATCCTTGAGTTGACAGCTGCCCACGAAAGCCAAATTGGCACGGAGACAGCAAATTGTATCTCTCCAAAAACAACCAGAGTCTTAGCAGGAGTGTCTTCTCAAAGATAATAGAAAAAACCGAAAGCAACGCAATCGCCCTGTAGTTGTCCAAAAGACGTGGATCTCCCTTCTTAATGAGAGAGACAACAATGGCCATCTTCAGACGCTCAGGAAAACAACCAATTTCAAACGACACATTTATAAGGTGAGTTAGTGAAGCCACGACAGGATGAGCTACCCTGCCAAGAAGACTACATGGTATTTCATCTATTCCTGATGAATTAACTGAAACTAATTTTATGATCTCTAATACATCGTCCTCTGAGACAGGATATAAAAACATAGAATAGGGATTAGAGCTATTTTTCAATACACAATTTATGTCGCAGTTTTTGTCAGATACTTAACAGGGTCGACAACTGCGCATTGAGACTGTCAGCAATCATATTAGGATCTGTCATAACGACTCCGTCACCAGACAGAATACTCAGATTTGCCGCCTTGCTGTTCATCTTCCCCACGATGACATTTAATTGCTTCCCACATAGCTTTATTTCGGTTTGAAGGCTTAGAGATTTTATTTTCATAGTATTTTTTCTTGGTATCTTTTAACATAGCACCGTACAGTTTCTTTAGACCAATGTAAAACTCATTACACCACGGAACTGTAACCACGGTTTAGGAGCACTCTTGCCAGGCATGGATCTTTTTCTGACAACCGGAAACGCAATCTGAAACAAGGCATCAAACTCAGAGAACAAAACATCAAATTTTTTTGCCGCCACTGGCTCCCGATAGACCAGGTCCCAGGATGCACTATTCAAAAGATACACAAATATTATAGCGAATTTTCATTAAGAAAAATTCGCTACTAGAGAGATCACGATGAAAAGCCTTCGGGAAAATTTTCTTCAGATGAGCGCGAATTTGGGTCCCTAGAACAAAAAATTAAGGTCCGTTAAAATTATTATATGTTTATATATATATATATATATATATATATATATATATATATATATATATATATATATAAATACATACATACATACATACATACATACATACATACATACATACATACATACATACATACATACATACATACATACATACATACATACATACATACATACATACATACATACATACATACATACATACATACATACATACATACATACATACATACATACATACATACATACATACATACATACATACATACATACATACATACATACATACATACATACATACATACATACATACATACATACATACATACATACATACATACATACATACATACATACATACATACATACATACATACATACATACATACATACATACATACATACATACATACATACATACATACATACATACATACATACATACATACATACATACATACATACATACATACATACATACATACATACATACATACATACATACATACATACATACATACATACATACATACATACATACATACATACATACATACATACATACATACATACATACATACATACATACATACATACATACATACATACATACATACATACATACATACATACATACATACATACATACATACATACATACATACATACATACATACATACATACATACATACATACATACATACATACATACATACATACATACATACATACATACATACATACATACATACATACATACATACATACATACATACATACATACATACATACATACATACATACATACATACATAGATATATATATATATATATATATATATATATATATATATATATATATATATATATATATATATATATATATATATATATATATATATATATAGGTATCCGAGCGATAACTCAAGAAATACTGAACTGATTTCAATTAAACTTGGCAAAAATCGTGTTTGAGCGAAAACCAAGGTCGAGTTTGTTAATCAGCCTTTATACTCAAGTTTTTCCGGTGGACAATCGGGGAAAACTTTTTGAAAACGCTATATTTTTGTAAGTATCAGAGTAACTGGAATAAGACTTTACATGTGGCTAGAAATAGTGCAAATAAACCTATGTAGTGAATTTTTAGTAATTTGTTACACAATATTTAGAGTTTATAAAAAATTAAAACCAAAATCCCAAAGACATGGATTGAAGTCCAATGCCTGACAGACTGAGTAGTTAACTGCCATGCGTAGATTGATTTATACAACAGGTATAAACCATACATCAATAGTAACCAAACTAAATATATACCAGGCATAAAACAATACCCGAACAAACAATCGTGAAATCTCGGCCACAATGGAAACGGACAGACAACATAAAATTAAAAATTTGCCAAGTATTTGGTATTTAACTGGGGGATTCAATCAATTATTAAAAGATGCTATATTTGTAGCTTTATGAACGGCCTCAAATACAGTTTTAGCGCAGCATAGATATATTATTCTGTCATATAATATACCTACTAGATATGTAAACAAAATCAAGCAAAGTCTCTATAAAAATGATTCTTAAATAGTTTATTTTATCTTTAAAGTTAAAGACAAGAAGTCATAAAAGATTGAAACAGTAGTGGGATGTGTTGCAATGGTAATTCTACTAGTTCTGTAATTAATTACGTATACTTTGAATATAATATCCCGGGCATGAAGCCAATCTAAGGTATCACGCAAATAAAACGTTAGTTGAAGTATACTCAGATAGCACCGGTGACATCCCCGTTGCCTCCTAAGCAGAAGGTTACAGAGTCGAATTCAGCTCGATGAATGTATGTTTATTTTTATTTTATTTTGACATTTGGAGAAACAATAGTGCACAGATTTCATATGTTTTGAACATGATCTCATTTTTGTTTAAATGCCTGAATCAGTTTGTCACCTTTGAGTCTGACATTATAATTTTGTTATTGTTTATATTGAAAAAACGGGCTTAATTAGGTTGACTAAAATGAAATCATACTGGCGATTAATAAGGAAAAATAACTGCTACGTTTATAATTTGGCAGATACTTTACTTTTCTAAATATGAATTAAGTGTCCTTCTGGAAATATTTTGTATAACTTTAATGAAATTTGTAATACAAGTTTCTTACACTATCTCCAGATATAGCAACATTTAATTCTTTAGCTTCATAGAAAATTGAGTTTTGGGCATTTTTCTCAAAAGAAGTTAGAACGCAAGATTTCTTTAATAATAGAGAAATATTGATGGTAACACTTCCAAAGAATTCTTCAAATGTGCGTGTATTAGGACCTCTAAAATCGATCTTCAAGGTGTGTGTAAGGTTAAAGTATTAACTTTACTGATATGCCATATAATAATCGTGTACAATTCTTATGAAAATTCGCTACTATAACGCATTTGCTGCGTGCCGAATTTTTTTTATTTTCAACTTTTGGGAAATTAGTAACTAAAATAAAACCACAAAGCCTGCGTATAGTATTTTTCTGCATTTTTTGTGGTATACATTTATTATCACATGTTTATTAAACCCGTATAGGATTTGCACCATATTATCAGACACTGGCGGCTGTTACAGGGCTTGCTAAACAATTTAAGTTTAATTAAATGCAAAGTGTAAATGCCTTGCGCATTTATTTGATTTTGCTAGAGAATGACTATAAACTTAAATTAACAAACAGTGGCACTAACAATAAAAGCAAGGTCACCTACCTGTCTTTCTCCAATGGTGCAGCAACAAAGCATCAGTTTTCTGTCTTCATACAATCAATTTTTAGTGACCCCTTGTCTCTACAGCGACTTACAAACAAGTGGAGGAGAATTACAAGTTTTCTGTATGTCTGCCATGCTGCGTCTCCCCCTCCTTTTCCTTCTGACGGGAGCTAATGGCGACACCTACCTTTTATCAGTATAGCGTGCGCAATTTAATTTAAGAAAAGTGACTAAATAAGGCATGAGCACAAAATAAAGTGAAAAAAAAAAGTTTTTATATTAAACAAAGTTTAAGTTCCCCAATGGTATTCAGGCCTATAACTTCAGGAGTGCTGATTTTCATGGGCTTTATCATGCAATCGCAAGAATGGACTGGTCTTTTCTGTAAGGGGTCACTGATGTGGATGTGGCTTGTGGTTTATTTTACCGGAAACTTTATATCCTGTTTGATCCTGTTTTGTAACAGGGGGTTTTACGTGCCTTTTACTTATCTTTAAAACAAAGGTTTTTTCAATGACTGTAAATTCTAATTTTTATTATTATTAAAATTTAAGTAATTATTGATTTAGTTATGTTTTAGGGTCGGCAACATTTCGAGCGGCAGAACGTGTGTCCCTTTTCTATCCCCTTGTTACCTTGAACTTAATATTTAAGTTTTACGACCTTCAAGGGAGGTCTTGCTAAATTTATTTGGAACACTAAAAACCGAGCATCTGGGTCAAATTCCCAGAATTTTACTATATATGCAGTCTTAGGGTATACCCAGTGCCCCTAGTTCATCAGAGTCACCATATAAGAAACTGTTAATATGCACTCTGGTTTAGGGCTTCCTAAGTTAATAATGAAGCCCAGCATCTAGTTTTAAAGTTACTTTAATGCAAAAATAAAATGTATACAGATAACATTTTAAACAGCTGAACAAATTTTAATACACCCTGTGATCTACAAAGGTTTCCATATGATTAAAATTAAATAAAAGAAAACTTTCGGTAATTTTTCAGTAAAATTCCTTAATTCAAAAGGTTTTAAGCCCGGTTAAAATTATACTAAAAACTCTAATTCCAATATTATAAATCCCAAAGGTTATTTAAACAGGAGGGTGTAAGAGGTTTTCCAAACCTTAGAATGGATTAAATGTTATATAAAGTTGATACCGGTGAGAACTACATTGTTATTGCCCCCGGTATAATTTGCTCCCGGTATAATTTTCCTAGTCTAATAATTGACTCTTCTTAGCTTAATTACAGCTCTCACTTATCTACCCCTTGTAGCCCCCCCCAGCTAAACTCTCATGGCTCCAAGCCCCATCTCTCCCTCGTATTATAAAATCTCCTCAATTATTTCCCCCATCCATTTAAAATTCCTATCATAAAACAACACCTGAATTTTAATCTAATATAATTCTTTCTTATTATAAATCCAGCGCCCTATGGCACAAATTACCTATACTAATTTAGCTTACAGCCCATATGATTCAAAATATACATACAATTTAAGTTTAAGAATTAATTCGGTACTCGGGACAGCTGACCCATTTCTTAATAAGAAATTATGGAATATTTAAGACAAATAATAAAGGAACGAACTCACCTAGAAAAATCCTAGGCTCTGTACTCTGAATTACCCGACCCTATGTGGAACACGATCTTTCGCGATAATCGCCCTTTCGAACAAAAGCTAATTTTCTCACTCACTTCTGATTATCGCGCGGCGGCGACTCCGAGCCCGGAGGTAGCCGCCAGAACACCTGTCTTCTCGCCACCGTATTTTTTCTGTCAGCGAGTCCCCCAAAAACACTGAGTTTGCGGAAATTTTTTATTGCAACTCAAGTGGTCTATGTAGCAGTTACTTACCTGTCATATCGTTGCCGGTACCGTTTAGAATTCCATTCCTTTCATTTTTTTGCATTCAATTGACCCTTGTACCGCGCGTTTTGCGCTTGGTAAGGTGTTCTGACTTCATGTAATTAAATACCACACAACTTCAACATTGCTCGCAGTCTACATATTAATTATGCATATTATGCCGGATATATTTTACACCTAAAATATTCAGCTCTATGGCGACTTTTCATAAATTTTTTCCGAGAATCAAATCAAACATTTATGTATGTAGAAATATCATAAATCAAAATACTTAAACAGGCCAGCATCCCGCTTACATCTGACCCCAACTTGAAGACAAAAATTTATCCGTAGGAAAATTTTGTCTCAATATAATAAATACTTAAACAGCTTACACTTTTATACCCAAGAAAAAAATGACTCCTTGTAAGTATCCTGCTTGGTTTAACAGCAAAATAATCTATAATTTGAGGATCAAAGGGAGACTTTATTCTAAATACAGGTCGTCACTGTCGGCTGTTGATTATAAAGCATTCTCGGAGTGTAGGGCACAACTTAAGAAGGATACCTTGCAGGCTTATAAATCCTATATAGGTAATGTTGAGTCTAACATACAGGCAGATCCCAGGTCTTTTTGCTCCATTGTGAATTATAAAAAGAAGCAGACTCGGATACGTGGACTTATGACATAAAATGGCCAGGACTTGTCACCCCTGAGGGTTTACTTGATGGTTTTGCTAAGTTTTTCAGTTCCCCCTTCAAATCTTGTACCGATTCTTCAGAGGATATGTTTATTTCTTCGAACTGTCTTCCATTTCATTTAAGCGAATTTCATACATCTGATGTACTTTCTGCTGTTAAGAAACTCAAGTCCAAGTTGCGTCAAGGGTCGGATAATATACCTAGTTTCATATCAAAGACTGTGCTTCCTCATTTGCCAAACCTTTACTTATTTTTAACTTGCCTCTGAAAACACAAACCTTCCCTTCCATGTGGAAAACCACTAAAGTCTGCCCCGTCCATAAGAAGGTTGACAGGCCGGTCATTGAAAATTACAGGCAGATTGTAATCATATCGAACTTTTCTAAGGTCTTTGAGTATACACTTTTTGCGTATCTATCTCCTCATGTAAGTCTTTATCTTTCACCGAGTCAGCATGGGTTTGTCAGGGGCCGTTCGACCTTGACCAACCTTTCTTGTTTCGTGCAATATGTATCGTCTTGGATGGGAATGGGCAGGTTGATGCAGTCTACTTAGACTTCTTGAAGGCATTTAACTCATTTGGGCATGAACTGCTGTTACTTAAGCTTCATTCTTTTGGACTTACCAATGGTGTTATATCCTTGTTTAGATCCTACCTACTCAATAGGTATCATTATATCTGGTAGGCTTGTTGTTCTTCTGACCTGTCTTATGCTTCTTCTGGTGTCCCACAAGGAGTCGTACTTGATCCCCTTCTCTTCAACGTTTTTATTAATGGTTTGAATTATGTGTTTTCTATTCCTCATTTATTGTATGCTGATGGCCTAAAAAATATATATAAATATCAATTATATTGTCAACTGTCAGGCCATGCAGCACAACCTTGATAGGATTTCTGAATGGTGTGACATAAATAAGTTACATCTTAATCTTTCTAAATGTAGTGTTTTCACTTACAAGGTGAATCCCTGTTTTGTGTGGTCACCACATCTTAGTTATCTTGGTTATTTTTTTGTTAATTTTTAGTGTTAATGTATAGTTTTTAATTTCTCTTAGTTTAGTAGTTCTTATATAAATCCATGTAACAGGGCTCCTGCCTGTTTGGGTTGTTAATTAAATAAAATAAATAACAGGGGTGTGTGGTGACATTTGAAATAAGGGAAGCAATTCCCAGAAACTTACCTATTTATAGTGTAACTCAATTCTTCTGTTGTTTTTGGAAAATTCGTTAATAATGTCGTCATGTAACTGTGGATTCTGGGACATTTCCTGCACGAGTTTATTTTCAACTGGCAAAATTGAAATTTGGGAAAGTCTTTCCTGTCCTGTTGAATTTCTAACAAAACTCTTGATACGTTTCAATGTAGAAAATTTTCGTTCTACAGACGCACTAGTAGCAGGACTTGTTAATACTAATTCACATAATTTGAACACTTCAGAATATGCATTTTCCAATTTTAATTGTTTTAAGAAAGTTAAAAGTTAACTAGCGTAAGTTTTTGTGTCAATAACATCGGGTTCATAAATGACTGCAAGTTCTGATCGTAATAAGGCTTTGTCAAAATAATGTCCATAGTGGTTAAATAATGATTTGAATTAATCTTCTGGGAAAGGTGTCCCATTAAATCCTCCAAAATTACACAATTCAAGAAATTTCAGGTCACTGAGATGATCAAATCTGCAGTTAATTTGCTGCTGAATTTGATCTATAATTTCGTAGAAAAGGCGGCGGTAAGAAGTTTGAAGGTCTGCCACATTATCATTGCACAGACGCTTTCTTCGTGGCTCCACTTCTCCTAATTCAATTGTTTTTTCCCAGAACTTATCAAATTCATTCCTTTTTTGAATTATAATGGATTTAAATTCACTAATTTTTTTCAGGCAAAAACCAATGTCATTTATTTTACATTGCAATATGTTAAATACATTATCTGAAAACGGAAATATTTCCGAAAACATATTAAGTAAAAAATTAAAATTAAACTCTCCTTTCAAACCATCCAAAAATCCTCTAGAACTATTTATTGTTTCTGCGTCCCAATTTTTGCTATTTTCCATGATGTTTTCAAAAAGTTCAATTAACGATTCACGGTGTTCAAATACAGTTAACACAACCCTGCCGTTGTAGTTCCATCGGGTTGCAGCTACTTTGGGTAAACGTTTTTTAACAATTGGGTCTAAGGCTTGTGTGCGCTTCGTAGATTTGGAAAAAAAGCAGCCATTTAACACTTTACATTCTTCAACAGATTTGGATAAAATTAAATTTAATTTATGAGCACAACATAATGCTAAATACCTGCAAAGTGTGAACATCAGAAATATCTGCTTGTACTTTTATGGCTCTTATCACAAGTTTTGTATATCCAAATTTGTTAAGGTTTATGACGAGCTGCAGCATTTGTTTGTGTGCACTGGTGGTAGTGTTGGTTACGGATTTTGAACATTGTAGTGGAAGTTACATTTGAATTTTCTTTGTTGGAGTGTATTCTGCAATTGAACAGTTATTTTTTTTTGCACCGTGGTTATCTTATCTCCTGGTATTGTGTTGATGGAAAAAGCTTTTAACTTTATCAGTTTATTTATATTTCATTTTATACTGTTTATCTACAGCTGTCCATAAATCATGAGTGACTGCTCAAAATGTGGTGTTACTGGTAAGACCTTTAGTTGTGACACCTGTAAGCTCTTGTTCTGTGAGCAGTGTTCAGACCTTAGTGCCTCTGAGATTAGATGCATGGAGTTGAAGAAGAGGAAGCTGTTGTTTCTGTGTTCTGATTGTGAGGATGGTCTCAAACAGTTGCCAAACCTGATTGCTAGAATTAGTGATGTCGAGAAGCAGCTTGAGAAATTGAAGGTAACAGCAGAGTTGCCCAATACTGTACAGGTTCCAGCTGGTAGTGACTCCTATATAGAGGATATAATACAGGAGATTCGTGAGCGAGACAAGAGGAAGTCAAATATTATTATTTTTGGACTCCCCGAATCTGAGTCTGGGTCTACTGCTAGCCGTGGTGAGAGTGATGTTGACAGACTGGAAGTGAAGAATATCCTCCACAAGTTGTGTCCTGAGGGTGATTACTCCCAGATTAGGCTATTTCGCCTGGGTAGGCATTCCAGCAGTGCATCCGTTCCTAGACCTCTAAAGGTTACTCTCTCTGATGAACATCAGGTACTTAGTATTCTGCGCAGGACTGGAAGACTCAAGGATGATCATTTGTATCGTAATGTCAGAGTTAGGCAGGACAGAACCCCTAGGCAAAGTGCATACTCCAAGTCTGTGATCAGTGAATTGAGGCGGAGGGTGGATGATGGTGAAGTAAACCTCAAGATTAAGTATGTTAACGGTGTTCCGACTATTGTTCCCCCCAAAAAAAACTAGGGGTGTCGGATGACCATTTATTGTTAAGCACTCCTGGTGATGAGAATTCCTTGTTTGTTCATTATCATAATGTTAGTGGACTACGAACAAAATTACCCAGGCTTCGACAGGGTCTGTCTTCTTGCTGTTTTCATGTTGTTATGTTGACGGAGACGTGGCTTACTGCTTCCCACTCTGATGCTGAACTCTCTTTTATGAATTATAATATTTACCGTAGTGATCGTGACAGTATTCCGGGCAATATCAGAGATCGGGGGGGTGGTGTGCTGATAGCTGTGCATAAAGACCTTGATTCTACTAGGATTGCTGGTGATATTTCACTTAACGAAGTTTATGTGAAGGTGAGGATAGGAAGGCGGAGCCTCATTTTTGGTGTTTGTTACATTCCACCCAATTCAGAAGTTGCTATATATGAACACCATTGTGATTCGGTCGACAGTGTGTTGTCTGATCATCCCAATTCTGAGGTCGTTGTCTGTGGGGACTACAACCTCCCAAACGTTACCTGGTCAAGCAGTGCTGAGAGTGCTCCAGTTATTAGTGGTAACAGTCCATCAGCCTCACTTGTTTCTAACAGTTTTGGCTTTTGGGGCTTGTTCCAAAAAAATTTTGTACTTAATAGATTGAATAGAACTTTAGATTTAGTTTTTAGTAATATAGATAACATATGTGTTGATGCATCTTTGGATCCGGTTTTTCCTGCTACTGCACATCATGTGCCCCTAGACATTTCTTTTTCACTTGAGACTCCCCCAACTGAACCCTATGAAGAGTATTTTTATGACTTTCGTAATGCTGATTATTGTGCCATGAATTATTTTCTTTCCGAATTTGACTGGGAATATCTTGAGTCATTGGAGATAAATGATGCTGTGAAGTGCTTTTATGACATTCTGTTTAATGCTGTGGATCGGTTTGTTCCAGTTAAGAGATGTAAGAAATCATGTTTCCCTCCTTGGTTTAGTGTCGAGCTTAGAGGCATGATAACTGAGAAGAAGAGGGTACACAGTCAGTATAAAAAATATGGTAGAATAGATGATTATATTAGGTTTTCTGGTCTCCGAGAGGAATGTAGGAATCTTCGTGATACTTGTTACAGAAATTTTATTGCTTATACTGAGAATAATTTTGAAAACAATCCGGGTTCTTTCTGGTCTTATATTAACAAGTTGAGGAGGATTTATGATCTTCCTGAGGCTATGTATTATGATGATGTTAGGAGTGATTCTTTGCATGATTCGGTGGATCTTTTTGCTAGTTTTTTCTCATCTGTGTATGAGGTACAGGCTGGCGGTGTCGGTCCCGATCCTTTTTTGCGTGAGTCGGTAAATATGACTGTGCCTAGTGTTACTTCTGCTGATATTATTGATCGTATCTGTAGTTTGAAAGATAAACTTAGTTACGGCCCAGATGGAATCCCCTCCCATCTGTTAAAATCTTGTGCCTTCACCTTGGCAATTCCACTGAGGATTCTCTTTAACATGTCCTTATTGTCTGGTGAGTTTCCACATGTTTGGAAACATTCTTATTTGATGCCCGTTCATAAGCAGGGACCAAAGCACTTGGTTACTAATTACAGAGCTGTTTGTATTCAGTCAGAGATACCCAAACTTCTGGACTTTTTTGTCTCTAGACATATAACTTGGGAATGCAGACATGTTTTCGCCGAACAGCAGCATGGTTTTCTTAAGGGAAGATCTACAACGACCAACCTTCTTCTTTACCAGAATGTATTGGTCTCAGCTTTGGAGGATAGGTTACAGATTGATTCGGTGTATACAGATTTCTCCAAAGCGTTTGATAAGGTAAATCACGCCTTATTATTGTCAAAACTTGCATTGTTGGGTTTTAATGCCAATTTGTTGTCTTGGGTGCGCAGCTTCCTTATGGGTAGGTCCCAGAGTGTAAAGATCAGGAACTTCATTTCTGGTAGTATTACTGTTTCTTCAGGAGTTCCTCAGGGTTCACATTGTGGACCAGTCCTCTTTAATCTTTTTATCAATGATGTCATACATTCACTTAAGCATAGTCAGATTTTGATGTTTGCTGATGATATCAAAATTTTCAAGATTGTTCGTTCCAGACAGGACGCTTTACTTTTACAGGAAGACTTAAATCGTTTTGCTCGGTGGTGTGGTGACAATCTTCTGACTCTGAATGTTGATAAGTGTTTCTGCATTACATTCGCTAGAGCTCAGTTTCCCATTGACTTTGTGTACTCCATGGGCTCTGATGCTTTACAGAGGAAGGAAATGATTAAAGACTTGGGCATTGTATTGGATAGGGAATTATCTTTTAGGGATCACATGGAGTGCATAGTATCTAAGGCATATAAAATGTTAGGATTTATTCATAGATCAACTCTGGATTTTTCATGCAATAGCTTTAGAAGGCTGTATTGTGCTCTGGTTCGCTCTTTGTTGGAATGCTCTTCTGTAGTCTGGAGCCCGAATTACAATATTTATATCAATCAGATTGAGGCCGTACAAAATAGATTCTTAAGAATTTGTGCTTACAGAATGGGCTTGCAGAGAAATGATCTTAACCTTTCTTATTTGCGGAATCGGCTGCACTTGCAGTCACTGAGAGGTAGAAGGATTGTCAGTGATGTTTGTTTTTTGCACAAATTATTAGTGAATAAAATTGATAGTCCTTCTTTGCTTGAGTTAGTCTCTCTAAGGATTCCGAACTGCACGAGAGCGAGGGAGGTTTTTGTGGTTCCCTTCCATCGAACCAATTATGGCTTTTTCAGTCCGATGTCGAGAGTGGCGAGAACGGCAAATGAGTATTCGGAGCTCTTGGACATGTTTAATGATTCTGACCGTGTAATTAGAGGAATTTTGAGAGGTGTTATTGATTAATTGTCATACATAGGGTATACAGGTTATGTTTTGCTTTTTTTTTATGTTCTCATATTGTGATTATTTAAGACTAATGTAGTTTTAGATGTTCTTATTATTATTGTAAATGGTTAATCCGTTGAATAAATAAATATAAAAATAAACAGTGTACAAATAGAGCAATGGAGAACGTTTCCCACACTTTAGCTTGAAGACCTCCTAAACGTCCGGCCATAACAGCAGCCCCATCATAGATTTGGGAAATTAATTTATTATCAGCCTCCTCAATATCTTTCATAATATTAAGCACAATTTTATATAGAGCGTTTGCGGTACGATCTTCTGTCACATTTTTAAAGCCTAAAATCTTTCTTGTACACTCCCATCCATTTTTACGTAGCGTATTACTACAGATAGTTGACTTAAATTAGTTACATCGATTGTTTTATCTAGAACAATAGCAATGAAACGAGTCTGTTTAATTTTAGATGTAATTCTGTTCAAAATAATAGTGGCAGCAGCCGAAATTAAATCATTCTGAATGCGATTTAATGTCCCGCGAAAAACGTTAGACTGTTCCAAGTGATTTTTTAAACAAATGTCGTATTTGGCTATTAAAGAAACTAGGTCATGAAAGTTTCCTCTATTTGCAGATGTAGTTGTTTCCTCATGACCCCTGAAGCCAAATTCATGCTGCGACCAAGAAAACACATAGCATCAATAAGTCTTTTTAATATGTTTCTGTTTTTATCAACCAGTTAATTGTGTTGGAGATGACTAATTTCTATATGCTTGTCATTCAATTCGCGTTTTTCCAAAGACACTTAATTTTTAAATGGTCTGTAAATGCGCTTTAGACATAACATGTCTTTGTCCTAGTTTATGTAGATTATTCAAGTCGGAAAATGCACTTTTTTCCACATCCCCTTTTCAGTCACAAATAGACTACAAGACCAACAAAACAGTTTATTCCTGTTTTCACAACCCGTTAACCATTCATATTGTTTATAAGTTTTTTCCGCGTTGAAATGTCGAATAGGTACATGTTTTAATTCTTGTATTTAAGTTTTTTTAGCGTAGGTTTCGGCCTACCTTTATTAATAATAGCAAGTTTTTCAGCAAACAGTAAAGCTGAAAATCCTTTAGTTATCAAAAACATACAATACAATCACAGTTATTATTACCACTTGTTTGTAAATCCCCACCCCCACCGTCACCGTTGTTAAAAGCTGATCTACTTGCAGCCATATTAATAATCATAAAATGCCCATGTATTTAACTTACTCGGCTGCTTATATATACGAAATAATCACGCACATTCGCTTTGAACGCGCACCCGGTCTTCGTAGTACAACACGTTCTAAAAACATGCGCACATTGCGCCGAGGTTTCTTTCATAAAGTTGCCTGCTGACTACGTGTATTTAACTGAAGTCATTGCATCCACTCGTAGTATCAGATCAGGTTCATGCTGTCCGCAATCGGTCGCGTTCAGCTTGGCAGGAGCGTATATACAGTATGCTGCATAATAAATAATTATGTGTGTGAGCTTGCGATATAAAAATTTTAATAGTTAAATTAGTTTCAGAATTTGAAATTTAATATTTAAAATACAAAAGGGATTTTAAATAATACGGTTTAGGTATGTAGTCGTTATTTTAAGGGAAGCAATGCTTCCCTTGCTTCCATGGACCGCACGCCACTAATAAATAAATAATAAACCAAGTGTTGCTCAGATTTCCTTCATTCTCTAGTTTTTAATCAACAAATATTTTATTTTTGCTTTTTTTAGGTCAAGCAAATACATTACATGATGCTGAATCTCAGAAGCAGGTGGCAGATACATGAAGAGAACAATTTATACACAGTTCCTGTTGGTATAGAATTCGAACTGAAAGCCCTATACTATGATAATATGGGAGATGTTTTCCAAGCCGGTCCTTCTGAACTTAAAGTGAGGATAAGTCGCTGTGATTTACTGAAAGTCAAACAAGGAGCCAGTAATTCCACTCTCATTGTCTCCTCTAAGAAACCTGGCCATACGGTTGTAAAAGCGTGGGCCGATGGAGTTCAGAAAACTGCTGATTATGTAAAGGTTCATGCAGAAAACGCTATTCTGCCATATGTGGTATGTTTTCATAATATTAACATCCAACTTGTATATTTAGGAAAAAATTATTTGTTTTGTGTGATTTTATAACAATCTTCTTGTATTTATGTTATTTATTTATTCATTTCTCAAACCATGCATTACAGCAAGTTTGGATAAATTTAGATACATGTATTTGGAAATGCTCTGTTGGACTAAATAAATAAGCATGGCTGTACAGCAAAAAATTGTTTCACCAACAAATTTGGCTCTATTATATGTATATATATATATATATATATATATATATATATATATATATATATATATATATATATATATACATATATATATATATATATATATATATATATATATATATATATATATATATATATATATATACATATATATCTATAGATATGGTCCGGCAAGTTGAGAGGATCACATATTTATTTTATTTTTTGGTAGAGCACTTCCTCCCCAACCAGAGCATTTCTGTTGTCGTGCATGGCTATTCCTCTAAACTGTATCCAATTAATGCAGGAGTCCCTCAAGGTTCAGCTTTAGCCCCTCCTAGCGCACATCCAACCCAAAAGTCATCTCAAGCTCCAACGGCAGCAAACCCTTCTGGACTCTTGCTAAACCTATTGGGAATAATTTCTGCAAGAGGATGTTTCCACCTCTTTTTTCAGGGGATGAAATTGTTTCTACTGCCCTGGGCAACGCTGAACTTTTTGTCTCATTTGCCGGCAATTCTAGTCTCAACCCACCTCCAAATGTTCAACCACCAACAGTCCCCAATGTCGCGCAAAAAATGACGGATATCATTTTCAAAACTAAAAAGGTACGCAAGATGTTCTCTTCTCCTAATACCAGGAAATCCTCTGGCCTTGACGAGATCCCAGCAATTGTTCTCAAAAAATGCGCACCAGAGCTTGCTCCTGTCCTGACTCGTCTGTTTCAGACATCTTACAATAGAGGCATATTCCCTAGTAACTGGAAAACTGCTCAAGTACAACCCGTCCCTGAGAAAGGATTCAAAGTGCGTCCTAGCAACTACAGTGTAATTTCTCTCCTTTCAGTCGTCTCTAAAGTGATGGAAAAGTTTATAAACACCGAATTACTAAAATGTCTTGAAAAATAGTCTAATCCACGACAGGCAGTATGGATTCCCTCAGCGCAGATCAACTACCTCCTTTCCTTTGTCACCCATTCTTGGAACAAGTCTATGGAACTACACGGTGAAACCCAGATTGTCACTCTAGACATATCCAAAGCATTCGACAAGGTCTGGCACGCAGCGCTGCTTAATAAACTTCCCGCCTATGGCCTACCACCAAAACTCTGTACCTAGACAGCAAATTTCCTCTCAAACTGGAGTAGTTCTGTTGTCGTGGATGGACATTCCTCCAAACTGTATCCAATTAATGCAGGAGTTCCTCAAGGTTCAGCTTTAGCCCCTACTTTGTTTCTTCTCCACATCAATGACCTCCTCTCTAGCACATCCAACCCAGTTCACAGTTACGCCGATGACAGCACCCTCCACTCAAATATACAATATTCTAAGCCTGTCTCTTTAGCCCAATTAGATGAGGATCGCAGACTCATGGAGGGTTCTGTCTCTGTGGATCTCCAAAAAATATTAGACTGGGAGAGTAGAAATCTTGTACAATTCAACTCCACCAAATCTCAGTCTTGCTTTCTATCTCATAAGAGATACACCAGCCCTAGACCATGAACAACCAAGTTATTCAAAGCATTGAGTCCTTTTCACATGTTGGCATTTCTGTGGATCGAAATCTCAATTGGCATCAACATGTCACATCAATTGCAGAAGTGGCTGCTAAGAAATTAGGTTTTCTCTTCCGTGTTTGCAAATACTTTTCACCAGCTAGTCTCTATACCTTATATACTTCACAAATAAGTCCAAACCTCGAATATTGCTCCCACATCTGGGGTGCTGCTGCTTCTTCTACACTCGCTATCGTGGAGTCCATTCAGAAGAGAGCTATACGCCTCATCGGTGACCCTACCCTCACCCAAAGGCTGCCATCGCTTCCCCACCGACGTGCCGTTGGTGACCTCTCTTTTATAGATATCTGCACGGGCAATGCTGAGAGGAGCTTTCTTCCATAGTTCCTCCACCTGCTGCCCCCAACAGATGTACCAGGGAAACAGAGCGAATGCACCCTTTTACTGTCCAGGTCACCAGACATAGAACATCTTGTTATGCCCGCTCTTTTGTCCCGAGGACAAAACCTTGAAGTCAAGAAGTAACAAGTTTCCTCTTTCCTCCTTGTCGACACCCACTGTACGATAGTATTTAGGCTGTGAGCCCTCATGGTGTGTTGTTGAAATAAACAAATAATAAAAAAACTTCACGGCAAGTAAAATGATGCCCCACAATAGGGGCCTGAGATCAAAGGTTTAGAAGTTATTCAATTGTCCGAAATTTTATTCCGATTCAACACGACAGTGCTGCCATGTCGTCGCAAAACCGGTTAAGATCTGGTATTACCATTACTCTTGACTCAATGTAGCATAATTATATATGGTTATATAGCTTGCGGAAATATTCACTTATACAGGGTGTTACATTTTACAAAGCTCAATTTTACTGGAAAATTTCAAATGGAACACCTGTATATGACTACGGCACCAGATAGCGGGTTTAGTAAGCTTTCTCCCAATACCATGTTTGCTTGGGTTCAATCGGCTGGATTAACACAAACTGTTGGATCATTTGTAAACGTCTGGGCTTTCTAAAGGTAATTTAATTTGTGCAGCCCACAACATACGTTGGTTTTATATTCAGTTTGGTGGTTCCTTGAAAAAACCCAGTGTGGATTTTCCATTGCCCATCTTACACTGTTATGCTTATTCAACACACCATTATTTGTGAACTTTGACTCATCCATTCAAAGCATATGGCTTAAAGTTTCATGATCTATATTTAAAGCTTTACGAAAACTCTAACCGCCTCACATAGTCGCCATCTCTGAGGCCTGGGATAAAATGACACCGGTAATGCTTATAATTATAACATTTTCATTATTCAGCCAACACTTCTATTTGAAATATCGGTTATTGAAGCTAGTTGTGTAGCTGATAAACCTGTGTTTTCTTGCAAATGAAGTAAAGTATTTAATGAAATTTCTTCATTGGCTTCACGTTGGTTATTGACTGATTTCCTATTACACTTCAGAATGTAAAAATGTATTGTAAATACGCAGAAATGATTGATAATCCGGGTGTCGTCGCTCTGAATACCGATCCCTAAATAATTATTGTAACAATTAGATGGAAACTCAGGATAAATGAACAAAAAAATGTACCTGTATTTTAGCGCTGCACGGCGCGCCACTTTTTGACATTTAATATAAGTCTCCAACATATCCTTTCTCTCCTGAACTGAATAATCCATATTGAATGCAGATATCGATTAATTGCTGTATTGACAAAAATAATCCAATGCACATAGTTTCACTATTTTGTTGTTAAACTAGTGAAATGACAGCTTTATTATTTTTAATAAAAATTCAGTAGTTCGTTGTTGGGCAACAAATTGAGCGTTTCAGTGATAGTTATTTTTAATCGGAATTATTCTGAGTACGTAAATCTATGCGGCTACCCTTAGGCAAATCATACGAAGATTAGACTTGTTATTAAACCTATTGATTATTTCAATTATTTAAAATTTTCCGTGTATGTATTAAATTAATGTGGTACTATTATTTTTATTTAATTTTTGTTCATAAATTAAGTTAAAAATAAATTTCACCATACAATTATCTAAAAACGATGTAACAATTTACAAAAAGAATGTCATGTCTGTGATTTTCATTAAAAGCCTGTACAAATTATAATTCACCTTTATAAAGAAAAAAGCCCAGACGGTTACAAATGACCCAACAGTTTGTGTTGAACCAGCCAATTGAACCGTAGCAAATATGGTATTGGGAAAAATCTTACTAAACTCGCTACCTGATGCCCTAGTTATATACAGGTGTTCCATTTGAAATTTTCCAGTAAAATTGAGCTTTGTAAAATGTAACACCCTGTATAAGTGGATATCTCCGCAAGCTATATAACCATATTTTATTATGCTACATTGAGTCAAGAGTCATAGTAATACCAGATCTTGACAGGTTTTGCGACAACATGGCAGCCCTGTCGTGTTGAATCGGAATAAAATTTCAGGCAACAATTGAATAACTTCTAAACTGTTGATCTTGACATGTGCCACGACCGCCAGGTAGGCCAAAATAAACAACCTTGTTTTTGTCGCTGAACCTGACATACACTCTGCATGGTCGATTGTACTATAATTATTACTTGCTTTTCACTGATCGCACCAGAATAAGTATAAAATACAACTTAATAAATATCAGTAAATATTTTATGATGATTTAATTTACTGTAAACGGAATAATTGCAATTTCTGGTCGATAACTAAGTTGTATAATCCTTCTATAATTAGCAACTTCATGACAATATAAATCTATATTTCCTGGTGACACCAAATTTATTATCAGACGTAACAGTGTGCTTTTAAAATGTACTTGCCCACCACATGCTAGAAACTTAACATTTTGGCTTTTATTTTTTAGGAGCACTTGGTTACTGGAGACATCATTTGTTTACACACACCAGTTTTGACTAAGTTCAATCAACCTGGTCATTGGACGACAAGTGACAAAGGACTTATCGCCATCTACCCTGACAGAAATGTGGGTCTGGTTGTTGGTAACAGAGAAGGAGTGGTCATCTTGACCCATTCTCTACACCCTGCCGCCCCTCTGCATATACAAATCCTCCCAGTCAATACCATGCATCTGGTGCCTGAAGAACCGTTCTTTGTTACAAACGCACAACTTCCCAGGGATTTCCATGTCCCTGTGGTGTTGCTCAGTGAGAAGAGCGAAGAAAGTAAAGCAGGCAACTTGGTAAGTATAACAGATTACTGTGAAATTTAGATCTAAAGAAAATTTTAACAAAATATAAGGTTTACCAATACAGAAGACAGACGTCATATTGTAAATATTTTATTGCAGCTGACACATTAATCTTATGTCTTTTATTATGAATTGTTTCACACTGTCTAAACTAATTTCTTTTTTCACCTCTCTAACATTTTTATTTGGTCTTGTTGCTGTACGTTGTCTTTGTTGTTTTTCTCCAGGTCTACATTTTAAAAACTTATATTTTGTTGATGGCCTGGTTATCCAAAGTACAGCTTTCTGCCCCATACGTTATAACACTATGTATGTATGGCTTGGTGGACCTCTTTCTCAGGTCTAATGTAAAATGTTTATTTGCAAGAAGAGTATTTTGTTTATCGAATGTACGCTTTGTCATCTTGATCATCCCTCTTAATTATTTGTTACATAATATTACACCCAATTAAGCGCACTTAGAGAACCCAAATTACCACAACACATTTAAAAAACCTGACGATCGTTTCACTAACCAAGTTAGCGTCTTAAGAGGATGAATCATTCTAAATATCTTATATCTAGAACTCTATTCATATTCTTCTGCAGATAATCGGCACCTAACAATTTGGGGATGTTCAACATATTTCGTTTGGCGAAAATATCTGAATTCTTTTATTATAATAATAATAATAATAATAAATTGTCTTTATTGAAAAGGTACACCCATAGAATACAATAGATAATTCACAAATAATTATAAAAAATTCAAAACTAAAACTAAAATAAACTATGGATGACACCATACCAAAGCCCCGGCGAAGTCTAGCCACAATGGCTACTCCTACTCAACCGTGGCCAAGGCATTTCACCACGCTAGCTCAGAACAGCTGAGAGAATATTGTCAAAATCATTGATAAGGTGATTTATGTTATTATTTGGTGGTCTGTAAAAAGAACCAATCGCAATGGTTCTGTGTTGTAATTTTAATCTCAAGAATAGAAATTCTAGATTTTCATTAACGGTAAAGTCAAAATTAATAATAGTATATTTAAAATAATTCCCAATATAAATCGCTATGCCGCCTCCCCTACCAGTAGCTCTGTCTTCGCTTATCATGCTATAACCAGAAATAGCCACAATAGCCGAATCAACTCTTTCATTTAACCCACTCTCAGTTACTACAATTAAATCAAAATCATTGTCCTGCACCACAATACAAAAATCTTCAAAACCGGTCAACAAAGATCTAATATTTACATGTGCAATCCTCATCTATATTTTCGAATTATATATTTTATATACATTTAGATTGTTTGGAATTATACATCATGTCATCACAAATTACTCTTGCATCTACAAATGTTCTGATGTTACGGCACTATATGAACCTAAGTATTGAACTACACTATCAATGCAATAAAAGCAGCAAATACTTATCTACTCTACAAATTTCATATAATACTACACTACCTACAATAGAGACATATTACAATATAAGTACTTGAGAATCATGAGCATGGAAAATTACAGTTATTTTTACCTCTTATCTCTACCAAATAAAGTTTAACTTTTGTCCTCCTAAATTTCTCTTTCACAATTTGGAGTACACTTTGACTACAAGACTCGGGCTACTTTTTTTGCCTTGCGGAATTTGAACCTGTCGACGTACTTCTTAAGATCTTTTTGTCCCCCAAGGGGAGCCTGGATATATTTGGCGGTCCTGTTTGAGAACTTTCAAAAACCCTCCCTGTTTGATTAGGTGTCGTGGGCCTCAGTTTTGATGTACCAACTAACCTTGACTCCGTCTCTTTGTCTGGTATTTCTACATCCAAATCTTTGAGGTCCTCAGGTCTGTAGACTTTATCATTTACATGTAATAACCCTTTTTAGTGAATTTTCTTTAAAAAAATTCACTAATGAGGAGATCACGACTTTCGAATTTTGAAAAAATTTCTTCAAATGAGCGCTATTTAGGACCCCCGGAACCCAAATCCGAGGTCAGTTTCAGACTTTATATGTTTTTATATATATATATATATATATATATATATATATATATATATATATATATATATATATATATATATATATATATATATATATATATATGTGTGTGTGTGTGTCACACCTATAACTTAAAAAATAATAGACCGATTTTGATAAAATTTGGCACATACCTTCCTTTGGCAAGTCTCTTGGGTAAGTTCGTTAGCCAGGAAAATCCACCGAGGTTTTCCCGGAAAATTTTGTGTTTTCTTTCGAAAAAAATCGAAAAAAATTTATATCTCCAAAATTAACAAAGTAGGGGCAACCAAATTTCATACACGGGTTTATATCATTAGGGGCAAGTTACCTACCAAAATTTAGCTCTGTAGCTTAAACGACAAAAAAGTTACAGGCATTCAAAGAAAAATAAATTTGGGTTCTCCTCAAAACGTCAAAATCGCGATTTTAAACGTCAAAATTGGTGAGTACCTTCCTTTTGCAAGTGGCTTGGATATGTTCGTTATCCAGGAAAATCCGACGAGGTTTTCCCCGAAAATTTTGTATTTTCTTTCGAAAAAAATTTATATCTCCAAAATTAACAAAGTAAGGGCAACCAAATTTTATACGCTGGTTTATATCATTATAGGCAAGTTACCTACCAAAATTTAGCTCTGTAGGTCAAAAGACAAAAAAGTTATAGGCATTTAAACAAAAATAAATTGGGGTTTTTCACAAAACGTCAAAGTTGCGATTTAAACGTCAAAATTGGCAACATTTAGGAAAAGAACATGAATCTAATACGGGCTATGGAAATAAAATGTCTCAAGAAGAATGTTTTACAAACCCTGAAGTCTTAGTTTCAACCGTCATTGTCCTTCATTTTAATAAAATGTTTCCAGAAAATTCATTTCAAATAGACCCTTTCTCTGATGTGTGGCAGTAGCCTTAGCTACATAGTTTATCGTTAATAGTATATAATTTTTGTAGAATTTTCGTAAAAAAAAAATCAATAAAGCTCAATATATCTGTTATTATACCAGATATGAAAAAAAATTGTATATATTAATTATAGGGTGTCTTGAGCTACATCTTAAAAAATTATTTCTACAATTACAGGGTGGCCCATAAGTCGTTGTTGATACAAATTTTCTTTTTTTTTTTTTTTTTTAATCAAACACGCCTTATGTTATTGCATTTTTGCATTTTCCATCGAAATATAATGCATGTTTGTAAGAACAAAAATTCTGGACGCAGTAAGTGCGTTATGGTAGCGAATTTTGATCAAATGCTTAATATTGGAATAGCTCAATTTGCTATTAACCTATAAGGTTGACCAAAAAACGAGTTTTTTCGGGAACACTTTAAGTTTACTTTCGGACATTTTTGTACATTTTCAAACAATAAAGTTATTTTGATGAAACATGGCACATTGTTTTTACTATATAGATTATACTGGTAACCAAATTTGGTGCCTGCTTTCTTAAAAAAAACACATTATTGCTATTAAAAATAGTTTTATGAAAATTCACTACCATAACGCACCTGCTGCGTCCCGAGATTTTTTTTTGATGTATGCGGTCCACTTATTTTCCTTGGATATCTTCAAATATTTACGCAGTATTCTACGCTGCATAAGTTGTTCTGTGGTGTAATCGTTATTGATATAAATATCGGTTCCCCTCAGTTTATCAACTCTGTCGAGAATTAATTTCTTCTGATAATGAGAATTAAATTCGATAACTATTGGTTGGCTTTTAACCCCCTTACCAACGGTATAAACGTCGCTAATGGTGTCGACTTTAATATTAATTTGGAGAACTGATTCAAGTTTATTTACTATAGACTCTGGCAAGTTTCCGTTGTCGTAATGATCTTCACTTAAGCCAAAGATAACAACATTGTTCTTCTTTACCCTCCTCTCTAGTGCTTCCACCCTAGATTTCAATGAAATATTTTCTTGCTCCAAAAAAGAAATTCTTTTATTTGATTCTTCTATCTTGTTTGACAAGTTCAATTCCAAATCAGCTATTACTTTTTTGAGTTGTTTCAACAATTCAGCATTTGTAATTTCATTATCTGATTCAAAGTTCTTCATTTTATTTTTAAGCTAATAAAATCTGGTAAGTGGAATAAATATTTAAATTCTCTCTCGAAGAAATTGTCAATATCCTTATGGGCCGGCCAGTAAAAACTCAGATTAATAAGTATTCATGTTAAATATATTTCGCCATATATTTAACTGTTTAAAAGATTTACTTTAAACAGCTGCTTTCTAACCAAATTATTATCGAATATTCAAAACAAACTCACTGTTAGAACCAACCGGATTGCTCCTACATGCATGTCTTTTCCAAAACAATTTATTCTCACTTTTAACCACCAAAAACAGACCTTTATTGAGAGCACACCAGTACACTACCACCTCGTATCACTTCTCTCTTATCTATATTATCTATCGGACGTGCTTCAGCCGGTATTTCTTGTAAAGTAATCTATCTAAGACCAATGAAACAAGGTGTTCCTCAGGCGTCTATATTGGGTCCTCTGTTGTTCTCTATATATATTAACGACCTAATGAACCAATTCCATTGCAAAAACATAATAGCTTTTGCAGATGACACTACCCTTATAGAAAGAGCTGCAAAAAGGGAATGGTTAAATAAGCAAGCGTTGGCCGGCCTGGATGTTGCTGAAGCTTGGTGTGAGGCAAACAGTCTGGTTGTTAATTCTTGCAAAACTCAAAAACCAATACTTACCACCAGGAAGTCCCCTGAACATGCTACTATTTTATTACTGGGCTTTGTAGTTGGACATGCTTTCGTGGATTCCGCACATTGATGCGCTTTGCCTTTGGCTGTCAACTGCCATATTTTACGTAAGAAGAATTAAAAGGGTTGTCGGAGAGAGTGCAACATTGATAACATACCATGCGCATTTTCATAGTGTGGCGACGTATGGCATCATCCTTTGGGGTGCTGCGAGTGGTGCATCAAGAGTCTTGTTGAAGCAGAAAAAAGTGATGAGGTGTTGGCTGGTGTGCCACAAACGACAAGTTGCTGGGATTTGTTTGTGAAGTACAGAATGCTTACCATCTCCTGCGTGTACACTCTTAGCTGTCTGTGTTATCTCCACAGTCACTAAAGTTAATTTGTTAGGCACTCAGACCTTCAGTGTCACAACACAAGAAATAGGGACAAATTCCATTTTTTGTGCATACATATGATGTGAGTCATTCGGGTGACCCACATCATATGTGTCTTGCAAGTAAACATTATATTTCGATTGCAAAATGAAAGTTACAAATTTTCCAAAGTGCTATCTAAAATATTGAATTAATATTGATGTTGCTTTAGATTGCTGGTTGGAAATGCAATGAAGAAGTACTTACACTTCTTGAGCCGAGAGCATTCAAATGTCTCATATCTTTTGCAAACGCTAGTGCTTCAGTAGATGCCAATGAAGTATTTGAAATAGAAAGTAGCTTTATTCCACAAAAAGGTAAGATCACAGGATTCTTTTTCCATTATTCAGTAACACCACTCTTGGATTTTTAATGAATGAAATATACAACTCATGCTCATATTTCAGGACAATATTCATGCAAGTTTAATCCGACAAGTTTAAGAAGTGCAGAAATCAGTACCTTGGAGTCTGATATTTGGTTGTGGGCTGTATCAGAAGATGCAGAAGTATTTACGAAAGTAGAAAACATCACATTTGTTCCTAGCGTATTTGTTCCTATTGAAATTCTATTAGATGAGTCTTCAAATTCCGCTGAGCTCGAGGTTATTGGACTGAATTATGTGTTAAAGAAAGTGAAGGTAAGCAGCTGAATTCGTTTACATTTAATGCTGGACTTAGTTGTTTTATGTGTATTAAATATTTTAATTTCTTGAATGTAGAATTTTTATTTATGACTGTTTCATAGACCTTGCTGCTGTAGTTGTTTTTATATAATTTTGTAATGTATCAGACTTTCATCAAAACAAAACATTTTAATTTTCTATATTTTTTTAGGCTAAACCTAATGATGAGAACTTACTGTATGTGAGCCAAGGTTATATGGAGAACAGCAACTTACTCAAATTTAAAGTTCAGTTAATGGATTATCATTGGAAGTTGTCTGAGGTGGAAGATGCTCTAAAAGTCATTCTCGACTCTCCCCTAACGAACCAAACTATAGCCGTAAGTATAGCTTGTACTATATATTTGCCTGGGGTTGATATCTCGTCACAGATTTCGATTGGATCTAAATCTAGTCGATAGTGAGGCCATAATCATCTCCCAAACCCTAACGTACTTGCACTTATCTCTCAAATCAGTGGCGGATTTGCCCTAAGGCTCAGTAGGCCCGGGCCTAGGGCGGCTAGATTTTAGTGGCGGCCAATAAAGTAAATTCATTATGTAGTCTATATGATGGGTGCTGAGAAAGGGGCGGCTGATACTTACTGCATGGCCTGGGGCCTAGGGCGGCCAAGACTGCAAATCCACCACTGTCTCAAATGTATTATTTTTGTAAGATAAAGAACACACTGTTTGGTTTGAAGATGAAAATATAATCAAATATTTACTTAGTTTTAGTCTTGTTCTGCCCAAAGTCCCAGATTTTTGAGATATTTGGGTCAAAACACCGGCTCTATGTTACCTAGTTTGAAGAGATCTAGATAATAGATATAAAGAATTTTCAGTTACAGCACCACCAGAATTGAGAAAGATTAAATGAGGATATATTATTCAATTAAAACAAATATTAAAAACACAAATACTTGAATTTATTGTATCAATTTCAGCATCAATTAATAATGTTAGAGTTACTTAAATATAAGAGGTACATTACAAAGCAGCACAATGAATATTAAATGTAAAGTTAAAGGTTTTCCTATTAAATCTACCAATGCTCTTAATTTTAATTTATTAGATGGCTTCTAGTTAATTGTTCTGTTTTTTTTTTTTTTTAAAGTTTGTGAGAGAAGCTCAGATCTTGTAAAATTACGTAATGGTTAACAATAATTTAAATGAAAGGTTATAAGTTTTTTTTTGAGTACTCTAAAACATATTTGAAGGTTTGAAAGATTCGTGAGCAAAATGTTAATCAATTAATTATCATACTAGTATTCCTAATTTACATATAACGATCTATCTCACTGACTAAGATTTTTATTTTGACTGACTTAAAACCTATGTTGAAATTTAGTGGATATAGAAAAGTTCAAGTCTGGCTAAACTCTTTTAAAAAATCACTCCAAAAATTTGTAAATGACTCACATATAATTCGCTGGCATTTCCAGCATTTCACAGGCTGATGTCGGGCCTTCACCTGAAATCCCACAGGTGTTGATTGCCTGCAGACGGAAATCTAAGAGCAGCCAGGGTAGCATCAGCATTTAGCGCTTATCATAGGCACTTAATTACCCCCAAGATTGTACCCAGTAGTTGTCAGAGAAGCTTGTGGTGGTGGCGACAAGAAAGTATACTTGAAATGTACACTGAAGAGGTGAGGTAGACATATGGGTGGAACTTGAATGTGAAAACAACTGAAGGTAGACCTAAAGGTAAACCTGAATCTGAACAGCAAAGATGTCTTTGAACGGTCAACTCGGACAGCAAAGGTATATTTGAACGGTAAACTTGGATCTGAACTGGGAACTTGGACAGCAAACTTGTATTTAAACGGTATACGAAAAACTTGGATTTAAAGGTAAACTTGAAACTGAAACCCTGCAATTACAATAAAGAATGCTGTTAGCAAGCTGCCGCTGCATTAAAAGGTTTATTGAAGACTTACCGTTTAATCATTTTTTTAAACGGGTTGTTGCAATCACAGAACTAACAAACTATTTGAAGCCCTTGCCCAATATTTACATCAAGTATACATGCCATGAAGACGTTGCGTTTCACTTGCCTGTCTGAGAGGCTCTCCTCATTTGCATCTTCGCGTTTCAGTTTTATTGAACTAGTGACGCTTTAGATTCGTGCGTGGACCTGTCGAATCTCCGTTGTTTGGAAATTCCAAGGGCTACAGCCACGTGTGATAGTGGGGGTCGGCGCAATTTGTAGCCACAAAAACGACATTTCCCCTTAAGACCTTCTGGAAATTTCCATGCCTAGATGACTCCACGAAGTGAATAATTAAAGACTGACTTATTAGTTTTAGTGGAGGTGGATGATGAGGCAGTACTGGATGCTAGATTTGGGTGATAATTTATGGGATCGCTTTAGTTTTGGTTCATTTGAAGAGAGGATTAATTCAATGAAGTGGGGAATTTAAGACTGACTGTTGGTTCTGGTGCAGTGTTGGTTGCTGGATTTGGGTATTATTTAAAAGACTGATTGGAGAATTGTTTGATTTGTGCCATCATAATTTAAGTTGTTTGTCTTGATTGTGTATTGTGCCTCAAAATATTGTTATCATACTGTTGAACAAATGGATATATCCATAAATAAAGATATTATATATATATATATATATATATATATATATATATATATATATATATATATATATATATATATATATATATGTATGTATATATATATATATATATATATATATATATATATATATATATATATATATATATATATATATATATCCAATTGTTTCACTGACGTCTTTTTATTTTATTGCAAACAGCTACTACCTACTTGCTCTAGTCAAAAATTTCGGACACAGCGGTACACTTAGTCGTGTCTAGACACAGGTCTCGAGCGGTATTTACACGATGATGCAGTCTCTACCTAGATCAGTGTCCGGAGAGTATAGCTAGATCAAGTGACAATCTGCATGACACTGCTCTCGCCGTTACAGAAAGTGGTGTTTACACAGTACGGAATTTGATGTCTAGAGTAGTGCCATGGCAGTGTCGCTAGATCAAGTCTTGCTGTCAAGAGACACTGCTCCAGCTAATGTACACACGGTAACATCTAGTGTATACACCTACCCTAGACAGAAAAGTGTCTCCGTGTATATGCTGCATTATAAGCAGAACAGTGTATCGTCTGTGGTTTTCACAAAAATATGCATTTTATAACTCACAGGCAAATCACATCACAATTTTCTTATTTAAGATTAATTTGGCTATGTTGATAATATTTACAAGGCTAACATTTTTTACTTTCAGATTGTGGTAAGGGTTCCTGCAGAAAGTAGCTTCAAATGTGCAGTTGGACATTCACCTCTATACAGATTCCTAGTGGCCTACAGACATTTCTTAATCATCTTGATCGTATTGCTGCTTATACTCTTCTTTACATTTTATGGTGAGTCCAGTTAATTGATGACAAACAAAACATTGCTTGATACATTGTTTCTTATTTTTTTAGTTTACGCACAATACATGCAGCCTACCTGCAATATACCGTCAAATCGTTCTTTGTTGTCTGGTAAGAAACTTATTTGTTTTAAGAGTACATTTAAATACTTCGATTTTGGTAGTTTGGTGGCTTAGTCATTGCTGAGGGTCCTAGGTTCACCTTTTAGCGAATTTTCCTTAAGAAAAATTCGCTAATAGAGAGGTCAGAACCCAAAACCAAAGCCCGTAAAATTTTTATATTATATATATATATATATATATATATATATATATATATATATATATATATATATATATATATATATATATATATATATATATATATATATATATATATATATATATATATATATATATATATATGTAGGTATGTATGTATGTAGGTATCCAAGCGATAACTCAAAAAATACTAAACTGATTTCAATCAAACTTGGCAAAAATCTTGTTTAAGCGAACACCGAGGTCGAGTTTGCTAATCAGCCTTTATACTCAAGTTTTTCCCATGGAAAATCGGGGAAAACCCTATATTTTTTTTAAATCATTAAAGTAAGTGGAATGGAATTTTTCACATGTATAGAGCATTCAAAGATCATCTCATATATTAATTTTGAGGTGTTTCTCTCAATACAAATTTAAGTTATCCTGAATTAAAGAAATTTAAAAGCTACCCCTTACATCAAGGGCCAAGTGAAGTCCCAACGGACGTTTCCAGTTCTGGTGTATGAGTCGGTTTCCCTTATAAACAAAAATGATGATGGCTCCGCCTTGTACAAAAGATTCCGAATATAAAATACCCCTCCATTCGGATCTCCGGGAGAGGGGTGTGCAGGGGGCCCCAGCATCAACATATTCTCGAATATATGTGCCCTAAATTTTAACCTGAACTCCGTCCACCATTTCCTCCAGGCTAATAGGCCCCAACTCCTCTTCCTGACCAAAACACAAATCAGTGCCAAAATAACCACTAATCACCTTAATTTCCCGGGGTATGAGCTCCTTACTTCATTTAGATTGCATGGAGGTGTGTGTGCATACGTCCGTAGCAATGTACCCTGCACCAGACTCCCCAATTTGGAAGCTGGAAGAAAAGACGTACTTTGGATGAAACTCTCTCTCGGGGCTGCAACTAAATTCATCTGTTTCATTTACCGGTCCAGCTCTTCGACTACCTTTCTGGAAAAACCGACCATCTGATTTCTGAATATCCTTCCTCCGAGGTCACTATTCTTAGTGAATTCAATGTCCATAATAAGGAATGGCTAGGACCTTCAAAAACCGATCCACAAGGGAGAGCAGCGGAGGCCTTCACAGTCAGCAATTCTTTAGCCAATGTGGTTCAGCAACCTACTTACTTTCCTCGCATCCCAACACACAGCTCAAATCCCTTGGATGATATCCTTCTTACTACAAAACCTGAATGCTATAAGACATCAGTCACCGCCCCCCTTGGTCGCTCAGACATGGTCACTGCTTCCTGCACAATGCAACCCGATGTCACGCAGTCAGCACCCCCAACATATCGTTTCACCCTACAACTCCACGAACTGGGACGAAATGCAGGATTACTTTTCTTTATTTCCATGGGCGTCTGTCTCTCATCCTGACCCATCTGATATCTCACAAAACGTCATCAAGCCAGCATGGAATTATTTATTCCGCATACACAGAAATCTAAATCCTGTGGCAAGGCCAGACTTGAAAAGGTCAAAGCTCACAAAAAGCTTCTACACAATCCCAGTCAAGAAAACCGTCAAGCATTTAACGACGCAAGAAACCGCTATGCTCACATTCTTTCTGAGGCAAGAAACTCGTTTAATAACCACATCAAAAACAAAGTCCTCTCAAGTTTCAACGGCAGCAAACCCTTCTGGACTCTTGCTAAATCTATTGGAAATAATTTCTGCAAGAGCACGTTCCCACCTCTTGTTTCAGGGCATAAAATTGTTTCTACCGCCCTGGGCAAGGCTGGACTTTTTGCCTCGTTCGCCGGCAATTCTACTCTCAACCCACCTCCAAATGTTTAACCACCAACAGTCCCCAATGTCACGCATAAAATGACAGATATCATTTTCAAAACTAAAAAGGTACAAAATATGCTCTCTTCTCATAATACCAGGAAAGCCTCTGGCCTTGACGACGTCCCAGCAGTTGTTCTCAAAAAATGCGCACCAGAACATGCTCCTGTCCTGACTCGTCTGTTTCAGACATCTTACAATAGAGGCATATTCCCTAGTAACTGGAAAACTGCTCAAGTATAACCCGTCCCCAAGATAGGATCGAAAGCCGTTCTTAGCAACTACAAGCCTATTTCTCTCCTTTCAGTCATCTCTAAAGTGATGGAAAAGTATATAAACACAGAATTACTAAAATTGCTTGAAAAACACAGTCTAATTCACGACAGGCAGTATGGATTCCGTCAGCACAGATCAAATGCCGACCTCCTTTCCTTTGTCACCTATTCTTTAAGCAAGTATATGGAACTAAACAGTGAATCCCAGATTGTCGCTCTAGACATATCCAAAGCATTCGACCAGGTCTGGCACGCAGCGCTGCGTAATAAACTGCCTGTCTATGGCCTACCACCAAAACTGTGTACCTGGACAGCAAATTTCCTCTCCAACCGCAGCATTTCTGTTGTCGTGGATGGCCATTCCTCTAAAACTGTATCCAATTAATGGAGGATTCCCTCAAGGTTCAGCTTTAGCCCCTACTTTGTTTCTTCTCCACATCAATGACCTCCTCTCTAGCACATCCAACCCAGTTCACAGTTACGCGGATGACAGCACCCTCCACTCAAATATACAATATTCTAAGCCTCTCTCTTTAGCCCAATTAGATGAGGATCGCAGACTCATGGGGGGTTCTGTCTCTGTGGATCTCCAAAAAATATTAGACTGGGGAAGTAGAAATCTTGTACAATTCAACTCCACCAAATCTGTCTTGCTTTCTGTCTCATAAGAGATACACCAGCCCTAGACCCATCACAATGAACAACCAAGTTATTCAAAGTAATGAGTCTTTTTCACTTGTTGGGATTTCTGTGGATCATAATCTCAATTGGCACCAACATGTCACATCAATTGCAGAAGCGGCTGCTAAGAAATTGAGTTTCCTCTTCTGGGCTCGCAAATACTTTTCACCAGCTAATCTCTATATCTTATATACTTTACAAATAAGGCCAAACCTGGAATACTGCTCCCACATCCGGGGTGCCGCTGCCGCTTCTACACTCGCTATCGTGGACTCCATTCAGAAGAGAGCTATACATCTCATCGGTGACCCTACCCTCACCCAAAGGCTGCCATCCCTTACCCACCAACATGCCGTTGGTGACCTCTCTTTCTTTTATAGATATACGGGCACTGCTCAGAGGAGCTTCCATAGTTCCTCCACCTGTTGTCCCCAATAGGTCTACCAGGAGAACAGAGCGAATGCACCCTTTTATTGTCCAGGTCACCAGACATAGAACGTCTTGTTATGCCGGTTCTTTTGTCCTGGGGATTTACAAGTTGTGGAACTCCTTGCCGGCACATGTTTTTCCTTCTCCTCCGAACCTTCAAGTCCAGAATTAACATATTGCCTCTTTCCTCCTTGTCGACACACACAGTACGATAGTATTTAGGCTGTGAGCCATTGTGGTGTGTTGTTGAAATAAAATAAAAAAATTAACTCGAAACACCATGTTGTGGGACCAAATTGTCCGTAAAAAATGTTTTTGCCATATATGCTGAGACATCCTCGTTCCATTTGAAAAAATTGAGTTATGATTAAAAATACGATTTAGGGATCCTTTAACCCACTCGGAAAAGAGACAAAAAACATTAGGTGATTAAATGAATTTTTATGTGACTCCTTGATTAAAAAATAATGGTTTCAACATATTCATGACACTATAGATTGAAATTTAAAATATTTTTTTTTAAGTGAAAATGTCAAAAGTTGACACATGAAAGTGTCATTGTATTCAGAATGTCATTTTCTATTAATACCAGAGGTCCAATTTAAAAATCAAAAGCTGCAGACATTTCCGGTGAAACCGCAAGTGACCTAAAACAACTGAATATGTCAATCAATCTAGATTTGTCATCATATACTAACATACCAAATTTAATTATTTTTATCTCAAAAGATAAAAAAGTTATTGGGGTGAGCCACTTTTGAAAAACACCCGGTATATCTTTCGAAAATTGCTTTATATTTTTTAATTTTTATTATTATCCAAACAGTTGATTTTTTAATGATTTTAAAATAAATAAACTTCAGGTCCAAGAGCATGTTTAGCAGCATCTACTCCGAAGCAACTTATGGGTGCAGTGCCACCATATTCTGGAAGTAGCCTCATTGGAACCTGTAGTCCAAGTGTTTCATCTGGGTCAAGTCCATCTCACATGTGTGCAGCAAAGATGAACTGTTCCTGCTGCCCTGGCAGACGTGAACCAGTCTACGGAGATGTCAGTTCCTTCTATTCAACTAGTCCCGAGTTGAGACGAAACCGTAGATTCATTTAGATACTAGTGACTTGTATATATGTATACATTTTGACTGCCATTTTGTGTGTAAATTTATGTTTAGTTGTCTTAGAATATTGCCATTATTTATGATTTGTTGAAACAATCCTTTCCGTTTGTATATAAGTGAACATGTACTTATTTTTATAAGAAATTTTTTCTAATAATCAGTGTTTTATTTTTATTTTCTTACAGGTGAATTATTTTATAGCAACATCCGGATTGATTATCTTGTTTTCTCGTCCATGTCCTAGGATTTACACAGGGGCGGCTCCTCAATAAGTGCGCCCGTGCGCGCGCACTGCCGCCTGCTGTGGAAAAAATAATATTTTTGCTATGCTATATTTTAATAAATTTTTATTTTCTTTTTTACTTCCTGCATTCAACAAACAAAATTAGTATATCGAGGATCGCAGAGTCGGCAGCCATTAATACAGAATAAGTATAGCAGACGTTATATACATCCATATACATCAGTCACACGGTGGTGTGTATTTTTCGGTGCTCTGAGGAAATGCGATACTTCAATGCGAAATGATCAACTATCTTCGTCAAAAACGACCAAATAAGCAATCTGGTTGTGCGCTTTCAAATTCCACACTTGCAGTTTGCAGTGGAATTTAGTTTTTTTTATAATACATTTTCGGGAGTAAAATAGGTGAGCCCTTCCATTTTTAGTTAATTTTTTTTAAATAAAAATTGTAGTAAATCTTTATTTAAAAAAATTCACTAATAGAGAGGTGTTGATGGAGACTTTGCAAAAATGTTTTCAAATGAGCGCGAACTAGGACCCCTAGAACCCATATCCTGGGTCAGTTTCAATTTATATATATATATATATATATATATATATATATATATATATATATATATATATATATATATATATATATATATATATATATATATATATATATATATATATATATATATATTGTCACGAAGTGACTAATCCTGGAGAGATTACTCAGCCTAATTTACCGTCATAGCCACTGCATTATGTTACACCATAAACTGCAATTATCATTTGCGAAGGTTGGAATATTTTCCATCATTTTGCGTGGAGTAATATACGAAATCCGGCACACTGAATAGAATGATCGGGGGAGGGGGGGGGGGGGGCTTGTGGGGTGTGTGTGTGTGATGTTGGGTTACGTTAGGCGGCCGCGATTTTGGAAAAGAAGTGTGGCCGGACGGAACGCCGATGGAGAGTTTTCAGTTTTAGAGTCACCGCGAACAAGCAGGTACGTCGGCCAGCAAGTGGAATTGTAAAGTACGTAAGGTTTAAGAGAAGGAGGCAGCATCAGGGAGAGAACAATATACCAGTAAGCAGAGCGAGGCCGCCGATTCACGAGGCCACCGCAACAGCGTTTGTTTAGTAAACATCGTCACCGGAGAATACCCCAGGTAGGTGAAAGCCTAATACTATTTAGCGAACCCGCGGTAGAAATGTTCAACGCTCCGCAATGACACTGGGAACCTTAGAGGGGACCGTTTCTTCACTGTCTCCATTGGCGGGCTGCTCGGGGAGTTAGCGGCGGCATTTCGCAGTTGCGGTTCCCGCCGGATCGCCGAGGCATTCGGCCGCACGAAGGTGTTGGAAGTCGTCACTGTCGTAGTGATTGCATTATCTGGGACAGTCAAAAACAACTCTTTGGGTGGTCGCCCCCGTGTTTCTGTGGGAACACCCGCTATTATTCACTACCTTGCTACCACCCCGCACCGCTCAAACCTTTCCGCTTTAAACCCCTCCCCGGTGCACCCCGTGCGTAGCTTTGATAGTCAAATAACCAGCTCTGCCTCTGGCTCCTCATAATTACTTCATTCCCGAGTAGCAGGACTCCGTTGTTTTCTTTTGTAAATAGTTAGTTAATAGATTTTATTTTAATTTACTCGATATTTCATTTAATCTCTCCAGAATATCCACCCAAGTAACCTTTAACAATAGATCTCTAATAAAGACCATAACCAGAAGTCCCGTCTTAACTTAGGAGGACACTGTCTCCACTAGAATCTACCCTGGGCTTGTGTGTCCGTCGACAGTGACTTGGGAAAGGGGTGAATATCCCGAGACAGCACGCCTACTCTCTGAAGAAAAACTCTATAGGCGTTGGCGCTCGAACAGGATCCCGTCTTAAAGCCGTGTCCCGGGAGTCAGCCCGAAAATTCCCCATATTAGGGAAAACTAGTATTACCCCCGGCCACCACAAGTGGTCGTCACAATATATATATATATATATATATATATATATATATATATATATATATATATATATATATATATATATATATATATATATACGATAACTCAAAAAATAAGCAACTGATTTCGATGAAACTCGGCAAGTGTCTTTCTTTTATTAATGGCTTGGATGAGTTCGTTAGTCAGGAAAATCGGATAAGGTTTTCCGGGAAGTTTTGTTTCAAGAAAAATCTTTTTCTCTGAAAATTACAAAGCTATTTTAATGAAATTTGGTTACTACACACTAAAATACAACTTTCTACATTTTCAGAAAATTGTGTTATTCAAATTTTGAGTTCTTTTGAAAAAAAAATTTTATCCGAAAATTACAAAGCTATTTTGTGAAACTTGGTGGATATGTTGCCCTGGGTAAGACCCTACTATACACCAAAATTCATTCGTAGAAAGCCTCTGCCCTTGACGAGATCCCAGCAATTGTTCTCAAAAAATGCGCACCAGAACTTGCTCCTGTCCTGACTCGTCTGTTTCAGACATCTTACAGTAGAGGCATATTCCCTAGTAACTGGAAAACTGCTCGAGTACAACCCGTCCCCAAGAAAGGATCGAAAGCGCTTCCTAGCAACTACAGGCCTATTTCTCTCCTTTCAGTCATATCTAAAGTGATGGAAAAGTATATAAACACCGAATTACTAAAATTTCTTGAAAAATACAGTCTAATCCACGACAGGCAGTATGGATTCTGTCAGCGCAGATCAACTGCCGACCTCCTTTCCTTTGTCACCAATTCTTGGAACAAGTCTATGGAACTACACGGTGAATCCCAGAATGTCGCTCTAGACATATCCAAAGCATTCGACCAGGTCTGGCACGCAGCACTGTTTAATAAACTACCGGCCTATGGCCTACCACCAAAACTCTGTACGTGGACAGCAAATTTCCTCTCCAACCGAAGCATATCTGTTGTCGTGGATGGCCATTCCTCTAAACTGTATACAATTAATGCAGGAGTTCCTCAAGGTTCAGCTTTAGCCCCTACTTTGTTTCTTCTCCACATCAATGACCTCTCTAGCACATCCAACCCAGTTCACAGTTACGCGGACGGCAGCACCCTCCACTCCAATATACAATATTCTAAGCCTGTCTCTTTAGCCCAACTAGATGAGGATCGCAGACTCATGGAGGGTTCTATCTCCGCGGATCTCCAAAAAATATTAGACTGGGGAAGTAGAGATCTTGTACAATTCAACCCCACCAAATCACAGTCCTGCTTTCTTTCTCATAAGAGATACACCAGCCCTAGACCCATCACAATAAATAACCAAGTTATTCAAAGTAATGAGTCATTTTCACTTGTTGGCATCTCTGTGGATCGAAATCTCAATTGGCACCAACATGTCACATCAATTGCAGAAGCGGCTGCTAAGAAATTAGGTTTCCTCTTCCGGGCTCGCAAATATTTTTTTACCAGCTAATCTCTATACTTTATATACTTCACAAATAAGACCAAACCTCGAATACTGCTCCCACATCTGGGGTGCTGCTGCCGCTTCTACACTCGCTATCCTGGACTCCATTCAAAAGAGAGCTATACGTCTCATCGGTGACCCTACCCTTACCCAAAGGCTGCCATCCCTTGCCCACCGACGTGCCGTTGGTGACCTCTCTCTTTTATAGATATCTGCACGGGCACTGCTCAGAGGAGCTTTCCTCCATAGTTCCCCCACCTGCTGCCCCCAACAGATCTACCAGGAGAACAGAGCGAATGCACCCTTTTACTGTCCAGGTCACCAGACTTAGAACATCTTGTTATGCCCGCTCTTTTGTCCCGAGGAATTCCAAGTTGTGGAACTCCTTGCCGGCACATGTTTTTCCTTCTCCCCCGAACCTCGAAACCTTCAAGTCCAGAATTAACAAGTTGCCTCTTTCCTCCTTGTCGACACCCACGGTACGATAGTATTTAGGCTGTAAGCCCTCGTGGTGTGTTGTTGAAATTAAAATAAAAAAAACTTGAGTTATTCAAATTTGAAGCATTTAATAAAAATTCACTATCATAACGCACTTGCTGCGCCCTGAACTTTTTTTTTCCTTGCGCACCCCCAATGCATTAAGGCACGAGCCGCTACTGTATTTACACTTTATGGACAATCAACTGATCACTATCATAATCTGTGTAGATACCCATTTTGTAACTAGATTACACTTAAGTACAATTTGAAAAATACAATTCATCACAATACAGTTAAAGACCTGACGATCGTTTCGCTAACAAAGTTAGTATCATCAAAGGGATGAATAAACTAAGTTAGTTCGTGACACGATCGTCGGCTCTCAAACCTGTATTGTGATGAATTGTACTTATTAGTGCTCATCACATGTCCCAATCTTCACTTGGTGGTACACATCTTAATACCTAAAAAAGACACATTCTAAATGCAAAATGATATAATGCATTTAACTTTTAAAAGAATTAGGTAGCAGTTGAAATACAAAATTATTAAATTAATGAATGGAATAATTTACTAAAAGCTTGTAATCAAACACTATTCTTCTCCAGCTCCCTTCTTTGCTTGGCCTTCTTTCTGCTTTTTACTCTTCTTTGATCCTTGTTCAATATCAATGGGAGCAGGTTTAACAAACGGTATTTCACTGTGGTAATCTTCTGGTAAGAATTCTTTTAAAACTGCTGGTACCTTGATGCCTGTTTCAGTTTGGTGTACCTCGAGAATAGCACATATAACTCTAGTTGCAGCGCACATGGTTGCATTCAGCATATGACAATAATCAGTAGCTGCATTCATTTTCTTTGTCTGTCCATATCGAACCAGCAAGCGTCTAGCTTGATATTCTAAGCAGTTGCTGCAAGAAACCAACTCTCGAAAAGCTCCAGATCCTGGGAACCAAGCTTCCAAGTCGAGCTTTTTGGCAGCAGCATTATTCAGTGCACCAGAAACGATATTCACTATGCGATAAGGTATTTCTAAAGCTTTACAAAACTCCTCAGCGTTACTTATCATTTCGTCCATCATTTCCCAGGATTTATTGTCAAAAGGAGAGGTAATACAGAACTGTTCAACCTGAAATGAAAAAGGGCTTTAATATGATTATACCAAACTATCTGTATGATTATTGTGTTAATAAAACTGTTTTAAACCTATACCAGACTAAGACAGTGTTGCAGAATTTAACTTGGAACTATATACAGGGCTTTCATTAATTCCCGAACCCCACGTGACCGGATTCTGTCTCTCTCTTAGTGGAATATGATTTTAAGAGTTGTCAGTCAAAAAGTAACCAAAAAAACCACTAGACTAGGGACCCTAAAGTTACTAAATCAATTGATAGTTCAGTCCAGTGGCGCTCAATTCCCTTTTGACCGGTTATTTTGTATGTATATTGTGCATTTTCCAAGTTCGACCAGTTTTTACCTTCTTCAAATAATTTTCTATCTGTTGGACAATAAAAATAAACAGTTTTTATCAAAACTTAGCATTTTCATTGCGTTAAAGTTAAAAGTGTAGGTATGTTAAGGTTATGTTGTTGACTATATTCGACATCGCATGGAACGAAGCCCTACCAAATCAGTTCGTCGGTAATCTGCCCAAACAGGTACATATTTGTTACATGTTACACAATACACATTCCTAAAACCCTAAATTAGAAGTTTAAATAATCGGACCTCAATTTGTTTACGTACATTACAAAATTTTGATATCTATACAAAATAAAAGTAATATTTTATTATGTTTAGTTTATTTTTTTAACCATCAATAACAGTAAAACATACATGAACAGACTTGCTGTTAAAAATACTAAATAATAAATACATTAAGACATTTACTGTTTCAACTTATTATAATTTTTATATTTTTTATAAGACCTCAAAGGAAATATGAGACAACACTGGCATCTTAGGGATTTCATTAATTCAGCTTGTACAACCGTGTATGCCGGGTTGCCTAACTTAAGCGGTCACGTGGGGTTCGGTAATTAATGAAAGCCCCGTATAAAAAACGGTTGAAAAATAATTGAAGAATATTAAAGTACCTACCAATGGGCCATAATTTATAAGCCTTGAAAACTGAAACAGTCTAATTACTTTAAGTTTTTAATTTGATTTTTAAAGTTTACTTTTATTTGTATTATAAAGTAAATCAAAATCTACATAAATTTGAACTTATTGATAAAAATTCTCACACAAAAGAGTACTTTGATGAAGTTTTTTTCTACATTTTTAACAAACCTCAAAATGGTTAAAAAATTGAAAAGGTCTAGACACAGCAGGTGTGTTATGCAGTAACGAATTTTGATAAAAATATTGCAAATCACAGAATTTATTTTTTAAACTAAGCGTTATGCAGTAACGAATTTTGATAAAAATATTGCAAATCACAGAATTTATTTTTTAAACTAAGTGTTATGCAATAACGAATTTTGATAAAAATATTTCAAATCACAGAATTTATTTTTAAAACTAAATACTTATAACTTAATGAGTGAAGATTGGAAATTGTGATGTACACTGATAAGTACAATTTGGAAAACCCAATTCATCACAATACAGTTTTTAGACCCGACGATCGTTTCGCTAACAAAGTTAGCATCATCAAGGGGATGAATAAACTAAGTGAATAAAGACGAACTACTCTTTATATGTTAGTTGCTAATCAGTTGCGAACAGCGTCCTCTAGGAAGGTATACAGACAGGCCCCACTGTTGAGTCTTACATCCCTGTAATTAAAACTGCATACCTGCCATTGTTATGCTGTGCGTCGGTATTAAATATTCCTTCTAAGAAGGACACGCTGGTTAATAAAATAACAGTTCGAACAATGGACTACTCTATTCATCAAAACATTTTTGTTCAAATTTCTAACGATATTTTCGTAAGTATCAAGCTACGCGACTGCCTGACATTTTTTATTAACTTGAGATTTTAGTGAATTTTCTTTAAAAAAATTCACTATTTTCTTTAAAAAAATTCACTAATGAGGAGATCCCGACTTTTGAATTTTGAAAAAATTTCTTCAAATGAGCGCTAATTAGGCCTCCCAGAACACATATCCGGGGTCAGTTTCAATTCTTATATGTTATATATATATATATATATATATATATATATATATATATATATATATATATATATATATATATATATATATATATATATATATCACACCGATAACTCAAAAAATTATGGGCCGATTTTGATTAGGCAAAGAACTTGAATCTAATACGGGCTATGGAAAGAAAATGTCTCAAGAAGAATGTTTTACAAGCCCTGAAGTCTTAGTTTCAACCGTCATTGTCCTTCATTTTACTAAAATGTTTCCAGAAAATTCATTTTAAATAGACCCTTTCTCTGATGCTTGGCAGTAGCCTTAGCTATAGAGTTTATCGTTTAATGGTCTATAATTTTTGTCGAATTTTCGTAAAAATCAATAAAGCTCAATATATCCGTTATTATACGATATGAAATTTTTTTTATATATTAATTATAGGGTCGTGAGCTACATCTTAAAAAATATTTCTACAATCATAGGGTGGCCCATAAGTCTGTGGTGATACAGATTTTCTTATTTTTTTAATCAAATGTTATGTTCTTGCATTTTTGCATTTTCCATCGAAATATAATGCATGTTTGTAAGAAAAGAAATTCTGGCTGCAGCAAGTGCGTTATGGTAGCGAATTTTGATCAAATGCTTCATATTTGAATAGCCCAATTTGCTATTAACCTATAAGGTTGACCAAGAAACGAGTTTTTCCAGGAACACTTTAAGTTTACTTTTGGAAATTTTTGTACATTTTCACACAATAAAGTTATTTTTATGAAACATGGCACATTGTTTTTACTATATAGGTTATACTGGTAACCAAAATTGATGCCTGCTTTCTTAAATAAAAAGAAAACAGACATATTTGCAATAAAAACATATTTAAAAAAATTCACTACCATAACGCACTTGCTGCGTCTCGAGTTTTTCCTTATCTACATGAAGATTATTATCCCAAATATGCTGAGCAATACATGATTTGTCAATAGTGCCATATCTCAGTTGGGCTAAATGTGCTTTAAATCTAATTTCAATTGGTCTTTTAGTTTGCCCAACATATTTAAGTTCACAATCCTTACAACCCATTTCATAGATTCCAGACAATTCTGTGGTTTTATCTTTATCCTTTGGGTTACCTAACAAATTGTTTAACGTATTTTTTTGTAGAAAATGTTAGCAACAAATTGGCTTTCTTAAAAATGCTATTAAAACCTCTCGCAATTCGTGGTTCAAATGGTAAACAGACAACGGTTTTGTCTGGTTTATCTTTTCTGAAAGTCTTAGATTCATTTTCTTGGATTCATGTTTATCGACTAGTTTCTCCACTAAGCAGGCAGAGTAACCATTATACTTAGCTACATTTTTATTATATTCAAGTTCTCTGTTGTATCTTTATTTAACGGAAACTGTATTAATGTATGAACCAGAAAATTTAAACTAGCTGTTGTTACGTACTTCCTAGACTCTTGGCCTATGGTTACGTTGCCAGTTCTTTTGATGTGGTATGCAGTCAATGAGAGGGTTGTTAAATAAATAAGATAAGGTCAAAATTCAGGGCTCAAATATATAATCATTCGAATTAAATAAATAAAAGCCTGGACGCAGCAAGTGCGTTATGGTAGTGAATTTTCATAGAAATGATCTGGCACAAAATATTTTATTATAACTTTTTTTTCTTGTAACATAGAAATCTAAATTTTGGTGTATAGTTTACTTTTTATATCGTAAACCTACCTACTAAATTTGGTTATCATAGATTTCTTATTTTTTAAGATAAATTTTTTTTTCAAATTAAAACTCAACATTTTTCCGGAAAACCTCGTCCGATTTTTTTGGTTAACGAACTTGTCAAAGTCATTTACAAAAGGAAGGTATATGCCAAATTTTATCAAAATCGGCCTATTATTCTTTGAGATAAAAATTTTTTCGAATGAAAACTCAAAATTTTCCCGGAAAACCTCGTCCGATTTTCTTGACTAACAAACTTGTCAAAGCCATTTACAAAAGAAAGGTACATGCCAAATTTTATTAAAATCGGCTTATTACTTTTTGAGATAGGAATTTTTTTCGAATGAAAACTCAAAATTTTCCCGGAAAACCTCGTCCGATTTTCCTGGCTAACGAACTTATACAAGCCATTTACAAAAGAAAGGTACATTTTAAATTTTATCAAAATCGGCCCATTATTTTTTGAGTTATCGGTGTGATACATATATATATATATATATATATATATATATATATATATATATATATATATATATATATATATATATATATATATATATAAATATATATATATATATATATAAACATATAAAAATTGAAACTGACCCCGGATATGGGTTCTAGGGGTCCTAGATCGCGCTCATTTGAAGAAATTTTTTCAAAATTCAAAAGTCGAGATCTCCTCATTAGTGAATTTTTTCTAAGAAAATTCACTAAAATAAAACTTAATAGCTCTATGATTTCTAATCTATCCTACTCTAAAATCTACCATTTCCCAAACTGTCACTATAAGATAACGTAAAAGTTCAAACTAAAATATAATATAATCATGCGAATTAGATTACCTCCTACCATATGACATATCTCCTAACAAAATCTAATATGTGATTCTTCCTCTATGATTTCTAATCTATACTACTCTACAATCTATACTACTCTACAATTCCCGAACTGTCACTTTCTAGCATCGAACTAAAGAACTAACTAACCTCTTAGCATATGACATATCTCCTAACAACAAAATTTAATGAAACAAATAACTTCTACTCTTCTTAACCCGCACTATTCGGTGATAAAAGGAAATATTAGATTGTTTCCCAAAATTGCAATTGCAGTTTTGTTTACATCAGACTCATATAAAATTAGTACATCCGCAATTAATGGATAATTATGCGAATTCCAGGTAAGCTAATGCTAACACTAATACTGTAAAAATGTGAACTCTGGTTTGAACAATTACTTATTGCCGATCCTTAAAACTATTTACATAAAATTACGACTTAGCTGTTTATTCCAGGTACGGCTCCAAGACCTCACTAATTACACTTGTTCCCATAACTAATAACTGTCCATGAATATAATTTGGTTTTCCAACTCAATCAGCTACTGATGAACGAATGTGATAATCCCATACTAGCCATACTTGGTTTTATGTATGCAGCATAACAACCAGAACCGTTCAAAAGACAGAATCCAAGCATAAGAAATCCAGAAATACTGAAATACAGGAACCCCGATACAAAAATTTATCAGGAATCAAAAAAACAGACCGGAAGAGAAAACCCTAAAATGTTCAAAATATGAAGGCAACCATGGTTATTTAATTTCAATCTCCAATCACTTACCCAGACACAGGGGTTTCCTCACTTATACAAATAGCTTCAACTAAATTCTTAAAATCATAATTGTGAAAATTCTCTAACATTTATATTTTCCATTTAAGTATCTTAAATATTCACTACAAGAACTTGCGAGAGAATAATACTAAGAGTGCATAAATCAACTGAAATTTCACGCCATCCTTATCTCTTGATCGCCTGGTTGATATGAAAATTGATTAAAATAAAATCAACTGGAAGATAATTAAATACAATTTTAAAGGAAATTCAAGTTCCCTTACTCGACTATAGGGGGAGACACCTTCCGGTGGCTGGCTTTCTTATCAGAAGAAAAATAGTAAACAACAGGATAGTAAACAAATGAAGATTTTAACCACACTATGCATCCACCTAAAGTGAAATAATAGTGTAATAATAGCATTTAGTGTTTTTAAGTGTCCAGTGCATACAGAGAGTTTGTTAAATAGGGTTTTGGTATCCTTTTTATATAGAATTTATGCAAAATAGTCATATACACGGCCAGACCGTAACACTGTTTTTTGTGGAAAACTATGGTGTGAGTCAATCGAAATGTAATTCACAGTAGTGGTTTCCTTTGTGTGGATGTCAAATTTTAAAGTGTCTATTTTTAATGACTAATAGATCAATAAAAGGTAATTTGTTATTAATTTCTATTTCATGCGTGAATTTAATGGAGTCAAATTTACTGTTTAATTTGGCAGCAAAATCATCTACTTTGCATACATTTGTGTTAAATACTGCAAAAACATTGTCCACATAACGAAAGCATACTCTAGGAAAATAGTCATTTTCGTTTGCTAGGTCTGTTTGAAATCTACTTGTGAAAAGAATATAGATAAAGAAGAAGAATAGATAAAGAAAATCTCAAATAAACCAAAAATGTCAGGCAGTTGCGTCAGCTGCTTACGCAGATGCTTACGAAAGTATATATATCGTTAGAAATTTGAACAAAAATGTTTCGATGAATAGAGTAGGTCCGGTTCTATGTAGTCCATTGTTCGAACTGTTATCTTAATAACCAGCGTGTCCTTCTTAGAAGAAATATTTGATAACAATGCGAAGTATAACAATGGCAGGTAGGCAGTTTTAATCACAGGGATTTAACACTCATCAGTGGGGGTCTGTCTGTATACCTTCCTAGAGGACGCTGTTCACAACAGCTTGTCAACTAACATAAATAGTAGTTCTAATCTTTATTCACTTAGTTTATTCATCCCCTTGAGGATACTAACTTTGTTAGCGAAACGATCGTCGGGTCTAAAAACTGTATTATGATGAATTGACCTAAATTTTGCTATATAGTATTTATTTTTCACTAGAAACCTGCATCCTAAATTTGGTTTCCATAGCTTTGTTATTTTCAGAGATCCAAAAATTTTCTGAAAGAAAACCCAAACTTTTTCTGTGAAAACTGATCCAATTTTCCTGGCTAGGAAGCTACTGATCAAATTCAACTAAAATCAGCCCATTATATTTTTAGAATAATCGGTGTGATATATATATATATATATATATATATATATATATATATATATATATATATATATATATATATATATATATATATATAATATAAAATATATAAATAATAAATATAAATAATATAATTATTGAAACTGACCCTGAATAAGGGTTCTAAGCCTAGAGGTCCTAGTCCTTGCTGATTGAAGTTTTTTTTTTAATTCAAAAATCACAGCCTCATTAGCGAACTTTTGTACAAAAATTCGCTAATAAAACTCAATGTTTTTTTACAAACCTTCTCAAACTGATGAACTCTGAAGATTCCACGGGTATCACGACCATGAGAGCCGACTTCTTGCCTGAAGCAAGTGGATATGCCAGCATATCTAATAGGTAGAGAATTTTCAGGTATCCACTCATCTCTATGGAATGCAGCTATTGGTTGTTCTGATGTGGCAATCAAATATTTTTCTTCGATTTCCTTTTCTTCAGCTTTTTCACTACCTTTACCAATTACTTTATAGAGCTCTTCATCAAACTGCGACAACTGAGCAACTTCTTGCATGATCTGGATATAAAAATAACAATTAAAGATTAATTCTAAACACGCAGTTAAAATTTGTTAATGCTGTAATTTAAATAGGTGCATAACTAATTTATAGTCTGATGGAAATAACAACCTCTTTCCTCATGAAGAATGGTGTGTATAAAGGTTTATAACCTTTTTTATGCAACATTCTTAAGGCTAACTGAATCAATGCATGTTCTAGGAATACAGCAGGTCCAGTTAGGTAATATCCTCTACCACCAGAAACAACAGAGCCTCTTTCACCATCCATACCTAAAAAAGTTAAAAAGAAATAACAAATGTAATAATTTAAAAAAAAACAGTGGTTTTGTTTTAAATCATCCCTTGCAAGCTTAAATTGCAAATGGATATATATATATATATATATATATATATATATATATATATATATATATATATATATATGGATATATATATATATATATATATATATATATATATATATATATATATATATATATATATATATATATATATATATATATATATATATCCATTTGCAATTTATCTATATCTATATATACAGGGTGATTCTTTGGCGAAAAATAAAATGTGTCTTTTTTTATAAAGTTTTTCTTGAAACCCCTTCTCCTCCAAGTTACAGCCCTTTGAAGTTTTGGCAAAAAAAACGTTTTCATTAAATTTCTCCGTTATGGAATAATTTTTAAAAACGAAATTTTGCAGATGCATAAGGCTAACAAAATGACAGTTTTTATAACCCTACCCCTACATTATTTTTATCATTACTTTTTATTGTGTGTACTGTTTTTTTTTTTTTTTTAATGATTTAGAAAGAAGGATTCATTTAGCAACTTTTTTATGTCTTGACATTTTCTCATAAAATTGTTAGTTTCATCACAAAAAAATAAAATAATTACTCAGATCGATGTCACATGAATTTACAGAGTGGTTGTTATTTGCTGAAAAATCAACTACGTGGTAGGCAGTCAGATAACGTCATAATTACACTAATATTAATTGTTCTGGTTGTTGTCAATCTATCGAGAATTTTTTAAACACTTAGAACAAATAAGTGAATAAAATGGTAAATTATACCAATTCCGAAATGGCAGAATTTTGAATATGGCTGTTCTAATGGCAATGGATTAAGAGCACAGCACCTCTACACTGAGTTATATCCAAATAGAACTGCATATTCGCACGTATTCATCAACGTCTGCAAGAAGAAGGAAAATTTTCAAGAAGTGCTGCCGATTGCGGGCGTTCTAGAGAAGTAAGAACTGTAGCACTTGAAGAGGCTGTCCTCAATTTAATTGAAGAATCTCCTGGTACAAGTACAAGAAGAATCGCTCAAGTGTTAAATGTCAGTTATTCCATGGTATTTAGACTTTTAAAAGAACAACTACTGTATCCCTACCATGTCCAACGAGTTCAGCGCTCTTACCTCGTGATTTTTTACCTCGTTTAATTTTTTGTCAATGGATGCTTCAAATGATCACGCAAATTCCACAGTTCTTATCTCGTATTTTATTTACTGAGGAGGCCAACTTTTCACGAGAAACTATTAGAAATTTTCATAATGACCACATATGGTCTGAAGAAAACCCACACGAAATTACCGAATCTCATTTTCAACACCAGTTTTCATTAAATGTATGGCTTGCTGTCATTGGTGCTGACTTAATTGGACCATATTTTCCTCTAGTAAGACTAAATGGAGAAGTGTACTGTCATCTACTCGAAGAAGACTTGCCCCTACTTCTTGAAAATATTCCTTTACAAATTAGACAACAAATGTGGTACATGCACGAGGGGGCTCCGGCTCATTTTAGTATCAACGCTCGTAACTACTTGAACGAAGTTTACCCAAATCGTTGGATAGGTCGAGGAGGCCCACAGAACTGGCCTACCCGATCTCCTGAATTAAATCCGTTGGATTTTTGCCTGTGGGGTTTTCTGAAAACCTTAGTTTATTCAAGTCCTGTTGAAAACATCGATGACCTCAGAAATCGTATTATCACATCATGCGATATTATAAGAAACACACCCGGTATTTTTCATAGAATACGAAGTTCAATGAGAAACAGACTAGAGTCATACGTTCTCTCCGAAGGGGGGCATTTTCATCATTTATTATGATGATACGTACTGACATTTTGTTAATATTTCTTTTAATTTCTTAGTTTGTTAATTATTAATTATAAAATAGTAGTACAATAGTTGTTGTTTCTTATTATGAATTTTTGGAAATTAGTAAAAGCCAGAACAATACATATTAATTTATTAGTGTAATTATTACGCTATTTGACAGCCTACCACGTACTTGATTTTTCAGCAAATAACAATCACTGTAAATTCATGCGACATTGATCTGAGTAATATTTTATATTTTTGTGATGAAACTAACAATTTTATGAGAAAATGTCAAGACATAAAAAAGTTGCTAAATGAATCCTCCTTTCTAAATCTTTTTTTTTTAATAGAAAACGGTACACACAATAAAAAGTACTGATAAAAAATAATGTAAGGGTAGGTTTTTTCACCCTCTTGTGATAACATTATAGGGTTATAAAATGCTTTTAAAACTGTCATTTTGTTAGCCTTATGCATCTGCAAAATTTCGTTTTTTAAAATTATTCCATAACGGAGAAATTTGATGAAAACTTTTGTTTTGCCAAAATTTCAGAGCTGTAACTTAGAGGAGAAGGTTCAAGAAAAACTTTATAAAAAAGACACCCCTTATTTTTCGCATCAATTTAGAAACACCTGTATGTATATATATATATATATATATATATATATATATATATATATATATATATATATATATATATATATATATATATATATATATATATATATATATATATATATATATATATATATCTTGTAGTTATTTCAGTTCAGGGAACCTAAGAGACAAAACTTTCATATTTTAACCTGATCACATAATTTCAGCACTTCAAAATAGATGAGTTAACTAATGAACTTTAAAACACTTTTGATTATTGCCAAGAACAATAAAGATTGCCTGCCTTAGGCAGTAGAGAATCCACTCACTAAGTTAGAATTGTAAACATTCAAAACTCTATGTGACCCAATTTACTTTCTTTTAAAAATTCCTCTCTGCAACAGAAACATTACTTGAGCAGTGCAGTTCAAATACAGGCTGATATGACCTAATTGAAGCTAACAAGCCACAGATATTGCCAAAACTTGGATAGAAGACTGCTTTATCTAGAATTTGATCTGTTTTTGAAGCAGCAGCTGTGGGATCAAAAATACTCTATATGTTTAAAATTTCATGTAACATCTCCCGAGTTTAGTGGCTCTACTGTTTAAGCAAACTGGAGGTCTGCATGCTACTGTCTTTAGAGAACATGGTATATATGTTAGTCTCATGTACTACAGATCTTACAGAAGCAAAGTTTCAGCAAAATTTCCAGGTAGTGAAGAGAAACTTATCATTGGGCTATTCATAGCTTCTGTAGGTGTTTCTTGTAAATAAGCTGATGTTAAATAGAATGGAAACTACTGCTGTACAAAGCAAACACTGGTATGCAGTTTACCTCCCGGTGGGTTTTTACAATTTTTTTAGAAACATGCTTAGAACCCCCACTGAATGCACAAACCATAAGAAACATTTCTCGCAAACAACCCATAAAAAGTTATGTGACCAGAAGTGAATAGGGGTGCCGGGCCTGGATGATAAAAAGGAAATATGAACGGAAAATGCAAAAAAAACCAGCTTAGGTTAGGTTAGGTTAGGTTTAAATGTGAGTGGGTCATACAGGTCCCTCCACCGCGACCATAAGGTCTATTGTGGCTCACGCCTAATGGTCTATATTTCGCCCAACAAAGCCAGCCTCCTGCAGAGGTCGATAATCTTTGTGGGCGAAAGTTGATCCAGATCTTCCCGAGCAAGCTTTGTCTTACCAAAGAGCAGGTATCTAGTCCTGTCCGCCGCCGGACAGGAACACAGTACGTGTTCTGCTGTTTCGTCACTCTCCATGCACAGCCGGCACTCGGTCTCCTGACCGACTCCAATACGGTGCATGTTGTGACACAAGCGGCAGTGTCCTGTATACAGGCCGACTAAAGTCTTCAGTTGTTGTCTGTTTAACTCTAGAAGTTTTTTAGCCCTTGACTCAGACAGGCCATTTATGAAGGCCTTAGAGTGAGCTAATCCTGGAAGATTTCGCCATTGCTGGCTTGTCATTCTTTCTGTCCAGGTCTTTAAGGTGTGTTTTGCTGTGCATTATGTTATCCCCAGCACCGGTTCTGGTCCGATAAAGTCCCTCTGGGCACCACTCCTGGCAAGCGTATCGGCCGCAACATTGCCATCATGGTCAGAGTGACCCGGTATCCAGACCAGTGACACCTCATTACAGCTGCCCAGTTCGTTGAGGCCAGCTTTACAACTCCATATTGTTTTTGAGTTGCAATGGTAGGAACCAAGAGCATTTATTGCAGCTTGGCTATCTGTATATATCTTTATCGATTTGTGTGTGCACTGGTTTTCTATGCTTTCCCTTGCACACATCTCAATGGCATACACTTCTGCCTGGTGTATGGTTACGTACTTGCTGAGGCTAGTTGATAGTCTAGCATCGGTGTTGCCCCCATATGCGCCGGCTCCTACTCCCATATTGGTTTTGGAGCCGTCAGCATACCAGCAGAGATAAGCTCTCAATAGGGTCGTTTAATTTGTTCTGTCCTCCCTTTCCGGGAGGACTGTCTTGATAAACAGATCTCTACTGATCTTTGTAGGCATCAAGTCTGAGACCATTCCCAGAATCCCGTGACCCTCAATGTCATCAAGGAGTCCGGACCCTCCCAGACTGATTTCCTTTGGCATATTGTCGGCCGTTTTTTTTTAATCTGTATGTTGTCCAGAACGGCTGATGGTGCGGTGCTTATCGCTCCCATTATCATCATACAGGATTGTCTCTGTAGATGAGCCAGTTTGGCCCTCGCAATACCACAAAGTGCCTTGGGCCACCAAACTATGGCTCCATATGTTATCATTGGTCTGATAACCACTACATAGAGCCAGTACATCTGTTGGGGGTTTGTTCCCCAGTTATTTCCACAGATTCTACGGCATGTCCACAGGGACAGTTTAGCCCTGCGGATTACATTCTCTAACTGTACCTCCCAGTTGAGCTTCTTATCTAGGGTAACCCCCAGATCCTTGTTCCGTAAATGGAATCGTTTCCCCCATAAGAATAGGTGGTTTTAATCTATCCAGCCTTCTTCTTCTGGTAAATGGAACAATGATCGTTTTGCGGAGGTTCACAGACATCTGTTCCCTCCGACACCAATCATTCACTATATTTAGTGCCTCCTGAAGAGTACTTGCTAGTTCCTCCTCATATTTGCCCCTAACCATTATGGTTAGATCATCAGCATATGCCTGGACCTCAACCTCCCACAGCCCCAGGATAGCCAGCAAATCGTCCACAAAAAGGGACCACAGCAGGGGGGATAGAACTCCCCCCTGAGAGCACCCCCTCGCAGCCCTGAAGCTAACCACCTCCCCTTGCAGCGAGGTAATAACGGTCCGATTGTGGAGCATGCTTCCAATCCAGCCACAAATGGTAGGTTCCACCCCTCTCGCGATAGTGGTTTCGTAGAGGGAGATAGGTAATGCATTGTTGAATGCTCCAGCTTAGTCGGACCTCTAAAAGCTGCCTTTTTCACATTTTACAGTCATACCTCCTTTAAACCCTGTATACCGCGCATTCTCCCAGGTCCCATAACTTATAATGGGGTTGTTCTGAAGAAATTTTTGATGTGGTTTATGCATTGAGAGTGCTTGTAGACATGCAGGAGGGGAAGGAAAACCCCCACAACAAAGTAGCGCCCACACCCTCACCCCCCAACAAACACAGTGGAGTGTTATATGAGAACTAGATAGCGACACAGGGGAAGGGGTATACAAGGAAAGGAGCAAGTAATATAGCAATCAAAAAAAAATAGAGAAATTGTGAAAAAAAAACATTTTTAACTTACTGCACCAGGCCAACGAAGAAGTTTACATGTAAATAACACAGCAAAGACAAATAAGCAAGAGGTAAAAATAGTGTCAACATGCATGTAAGATGCCAAACTTTATCTATCGGCAGTCGATTCATCTAAAACTGTCTGGGAGGTAAACTGCAACTTCACCCATATTGCTCTAATTTATTATTGTTTTTAACTCTTTACAATCAACAAAATAAAATGGCAGTGTCAAGTTCATTTACAGTGGAGTTGTTCAGCTTAGTCTGTTATGAATTTTTAGCACCCCAAATGTTTTAACAGAACATTCTGATAAGCATTATATGTTTGATTAACGATTACAAAATAACTTATTTATTTATATGAAATACTTGATAAATATATCATTAACTCATTATTTATTATTTTTACTATCTCATTGCTTAATAAGATACTGATTTTTAGAAAAGATAATTGAAAATGCCATTGTTTCCTGTTGCAAAAGCATAGATAAAGCTACTTGGAGAGTTTAAAATTAACTTACCATCTATCATATGGATTAAATCAACATGGGAGTATTTCTTTTTTATTTCACAATCACCGAAAGTTCTTTCTACTTTATTATTATCTTCATCGTCAGTAACAGGAACCGAATCATGTAGATGATTGCCAATCTCCCTCAAACAATTGTTTCGTTCTTCCTGTGTTGTAACTAAATCATTTTCATTAATGATAATAGCTGCGTCGATTAATTCTCGTATCTATAACAGAAACGGAGATTTAATTAACTTTAAACAAATAAATAACTACAATTCACCTTACCTTTTTGATTTGGTTCACAGTTAAAGGTTTAAGAATATCAGCAGTTAAATTTTCTAATTGAGCTATGACATCGTCTGGAACAGCCTCATCTGGACTTCCCTGAGGTTCTTTCTTTTTCATTTTCTCACCAATCTGCTTGCTACAAAGATTTTTAAGTTTATTCCAGTTATCCGCCTTATGTCTAAGTTGTCTCCATGTGGTGTCTTTCTCCACGATTTTGTCAACCAAAGTAACATCTTTGAAACGTTTTTTCTGGTTTTCCTTAATTTTATCCGGGTTTCCACCCTTATCGGTTCTAAACAAATCTAAATCCAATACCATTTTCACTTATAAATGCAAGAGCTGATGCAACCTTTCGTATATGTTGTACGTTTCAAACAAACGCCAAAAGTCAAAAGATTGAGGTTATAAGCTTTTGACGTACGGTGACGTGTGACGTCCCGGCTTGACAACAAAAAGTTTTTATGTTTTAGCGAATTTTCGTAGAATTTTTTAGTAAAATAATTAAAAAATATATACAGATTTTGGTTTATTATTAAACTCACACAATAAGCGGTTAAACTTCAATATATGGTACGGAATACAGACATATTGGTAGGTGCAAAATTCAAATAAAACCGTTAATATTCTTCTCATTCTTGCCAATTGTCTAAGTTACTTCCCGTCAATTCCTTATTTAGGTTTGTTGTTCATCACATTCGCTTATCAAAACGTAATTATGCTTTTCTGCAGGGCTGAGAAGGTATATAGTCGGCGGTAGGAGCGAGTATTTAGGCAGTTTCTCCTTCCCCTAAACTTCTGCGGGGGTGCATTGTGATGTGATATTTCCTTTCCCTTGCTTTTTTATCGAGCTAACCGAGCTTCTTGGGGGGCAGACTGTTTTCTGAGCGTCTTCATAACCATGTTTGATTCGAATATCTCCCACTGAACTCCGACCGGCATGCATTCTAGTGTGGTTCTTGCTACCACTAGCTTTTTGTTGGGAAAACCAGGAGACAAATGAGGGGCTGGCGAGGGAGTCCGCTTCCTGAATTTTTCTCTGAAAAATAATTAGAACCACGTCTGTATACGCATAAACCACCAGAGAAATGTTGTCGTTTCAACACCCAAGAAAGTTTGATTTGTATTTATTTCATGTATTAGTATAAATTCGTTAAACAGAAGCTTTGGTAATTTTAGGTGACTTTCCTTGCCGATATTTTCATTTAATCTGATAGAAGTAATTTTAGGATGGTATTGAATATAAATTCTAAAAATGACTATGCATTCCAGTTTGAACCAAATTTATAGTTAAATTCGTCGATCTGGCAACCCTAAAAGACATTTGAGATAATTTTGCACATGCGAATATCTCTGTGCCCTATATCATGGAACAATATACTACGTAAAACTTGGTTCATACACATGCGAATTGCGAAACTGCTTCTTGTTGGTACATTTTAAATAATATTAAGATATTATTAAAAAATAAACCAATAGGGAAACGTTTCGCTGCGACTTTGCAATTCGCGAGTGTATGAACTTAGCTTAACTGGAATGGGCACACTGTTACACAAATAATGTGAAGCCGTTATGTCAGTATGCAATCCGGGTCATTTTAGTATCTCTATATTCGTCTAGCACACAAATACTTATGGCAGAACAAATTAATTTCTAACATTATTCCGAATTATCACAACCTAACACGCTATATGAAACACAATCAGCAAGAAAGCGAAAGTCATACTGAAACGTATCTATCCTTGTCGGCTTCAACGGCCAGCGAGCGCATTGCGTACGATGCCCCTTCCAGTTGTGTAGGTAGTATATAGTTTGTTAAGGCGTCTAGTCTGGAGGATTAGACCTCTCAAATTTACATATTTCTCAGTAGACTTCATTGTTATGATATTTACCATCTGTACAATGGAATTTTAAAGATGGTTAGGAATAACCCAACAAGGGTCATTTCTTTTCTTGTTTACATATGGCAATAACTCTGCCACCCTATCTCAGGTAGATAGCGTAGGCAAATTCAAGATTCATTTAAAGCAGTTCTTCTACAAACTCGACACAAGCACCACGCTTGTGATAGCATAATCACTAATCATTTCGTAGAGTTCTCATGAACTCTATAGCATACCATAATATAAGTAATTTTGTATAAGTTTACAGTTTGTTATTAAACGTCAAGTTGTTACTAAAATCAGCGTTTAATTTAACAAAACATAATCAGGTCCTTCGAGCTATCAAGAAACAAAAACAAATAAAATGTGGCACATCAGTACAAAACGTAATTAAACATAGTTTAATGCACTATATTCAAGCTTAACCCAATAAACTATCCAAACGAATGAATGTTTTGTTTGAAAATTCAAGGTATATTATTTTCGCAATTATAAGTACAACATTTCCCTATGACTATATAATAGCAACTGTACAGAGATCGGCGGTACAAGTAAATGACGTCACAATACTGTTAAAGAGCCAGTGCGAGTTCCCAAATATCCATTAATCGTGCTGCAGCAAAAAGCACAATTCTATACTGTATCAGTGTTATCATATGGAGTAGATAATTATACGCAAAGCTCCCATCAAAATCCGCAGTCATGTCTAAACTAACGCTCTAACGCTTAGAGTTGGGGACTAAATCACTTTAAATTATTAAACTCGTTGTAATGGGTTTTAGTTGTTGTTTGAGTCATTTTAAAAGTATATATTTGACATTTTTATTTCGAATTTGATGAAGGCGTAAACTTTTTTTTGCAATTTAAGATATGACTACTCAATTTCTGCAACCACAAGCTGACCGAAGTAGCGAGGGGAACGCTTGTCCTTTTGATTTAAAATTAAGAAAAACTAAATGAATCCCTCAATTTGTTAATACATACTTCTCGCGTATTTGATGTTAAGTTGGGTGTACAATAGGTTGCCACACATATACTGTTCGATTTGGAGTGCTTATAATGTAGCGAAAATAGCAACTTTCATACTGTTAAATGCCATCAAAAGTTGCATTTTACAAACAAAATGTCTAGAAAAGTACTTGGCGTCATAAACAAAAAAATTTAAATTGCATTAACAATTCGTCTAACGATGTCGTAAAAGGTGAAATCAGTTGAAAAGAAAACAAGCAATGTGAAGCTAGAAGAAAAGTCTCTGTCTGTATTTATTCAGAACATATTTAAAATTATATATCAAAAAGACAAAAGTTTTCAATTCAGTTCAATTTCATCCCAGCGAAACGATCGTCTGACGGAAAAATTTGTTTTGTTAATATTCAATGTGTGTCCTAGGTACCTTGGCTTCAAAGTTTTAGCCCTATTAGTAAATTGTCAAACTGTAAGAAGAAAACGCATAATATGACATATTAGCTAACCTTACTTTTACTGACAGAGCGGGATATTTTATAAACAATAATTCTTTATTTAAAAACAAAAAGATAAAAAAGTGATTTAGATGGGTCCCAAAGTATACAAGCTAGTTTGTAATAGGTCTGAATTGCAATTAAAAGGCACACTCAACGGTGGTCAAAGTTTTAGGTATGAATCTAATGTTAAATGAAAGTAATAAAATATTTGTTATACCACTTTTAGAGTTTCATATAAACCTTTCTGGCACAACCATTTGTTAAACAATTTATTGCACTATTAAATATTGTAGGTGCCAATGACAATTAATGTCGATGCAGCAATTTTTCTTTAAATAAAAAAAATTAATAAATATATTTCTACTTTACAATTGCTTTTCATTATTAGTGTATTTCTTTGAAATCTGTAGTTTTCAAATACGAAGGCAAGGAGACAAAAACCTTTATAAAGAGTAATGTTCATATTTGAATTATTTTTTATTTTTAACAAAAATGTTACTTAGTCTAATAAACTATATTACTGAATTTAATTTTTAGCAAAGGACAATTGTTTTAAAAATTTGAAGTCACAACTGCTAGTTTAGTTACTTTGATTTCGTATTTTGTCCTGATGCAGTCAAAAGTTGCTAGACCAACAACTGTCTCAAGTGCAAGCTCCACCTTATGATTTAAATATACATTTATATTAAGGATATTGTTAAACCTTGCATTTCTGTAAGGAGGGTAGGGATCTTTAACGTGCCCAACATCGCATGGACACGGGACCGACGGCTTTACGCCCTCTCTGAAGGGCGGAACGTGCAGACATTCAACTTGCTCAGATACAATGCCAGAACCTCAGTTGATGTTAATGTTGTAGTTTGTACTGAAAAAGTGAAAGCAGAACCCTTGGATCAAACCCTGTACCCTTCGGTTCAGAGGCACACGTTCTTACCCCTGAACCACCGAGCTGGTTTCCTTCCTATGGACATGGAATTCTAAAGTGTCTTTATTTTTGATAACTAGTACATCTAGAAAGGGTAATTTATTATGAATTTCTAATTCATGGGTATACATTATACAATCAAATTTATTGTTCAATTTGGCAGTAAGATCTTCTATTTTGCAAATGTTTGTGTTAAACACTGCGAAAATATCACCCACATAATGAAACATACTCTAGGAAAATACTCACTTTCACTTTTAATTTCAAATCTACTCATGAAAAGGTCAGCAATAAATGGCGGTAGGAGGTTACTCATTGCCATGCCTTGGGTTTGTAAAAAAAACTCATTGTTGAATTAAAACATATTTTGTTTAATACAAAGATTTGTTAACGTTAAGTATTCTTTGCAGACCTTTTCATTTATGTTTTTTTTTTAATTTTTAACAACTCTTATAAATATGTTAACATTTGCTTCGTAGGAACGCTAGGAAACAATGAGGTTACATCAAATGAAATCAAAACCCCGCCTTCAACCAACTTAACATTTTTAATTTTATTAATAAATTCAAAGGAATTTGTTACTGAAAAACTTGTTTGTTTGACGAGCAACCAAAAATGATTTCGGATGCTAAAAAGAGTCTAAATAATGGTCACAACCTTATAACAAAAGACTTAGGAAGGAAGTTACAAGTTGCAAATCCAAAAGTCCCCAAAAATCCATAAACCGGGAAATCAATGAGACCTATTGTTTCGGCTATAGATTCTTCTACATACAATTTAGCAAAGTGGCTGACAAATGAGTTTAAATGCTAAAGAAGAGAAAAATCCGAAAAAAGCTTTGTTTGCTTACCATTTGAACCACGAATTACGAGGGGTCTAGATAGCATTTTTTAAAAAGCCAATTTGCAACTAACATTTTCGACAAAAAATACTTTAAAAAACTTGTTAGGTAACCCAAGAGAAAAGGATAGTACCATTAAAATGTCGGGAATTTATTAAACAAGTTGTAAAGACTGTGCTCTTAAATACGTCGGACAAACAAAAAGATGTATTGAAATTAGATTTAATGAACATTTAGCACAATTCAGATACGGTACTATAGATAAATATTCCGTTGTCCGGCATATTTGGGACAATAATCACCACGTAGATAAGGATAATGTAAAATTGATTAAAAATGTTAGACAACCAGGACAGAAAAGTGCTTTCGAAAGTATATATATATATATATATATATATATATATATATATATATATATATATATATATATATATATATATATATATATATATATATATATTGCTAAATATGGTAATAATAAAAAGTGTATGAACTTCCCACTGCCGCCTATGGTAAGTCAGTTGATAGATCACTTCACAGGAAAGGCCGGCAGAAGCATGTCCGGGAGATAATAGAATAATTTAGATATTTCTGCCAAAAGAAATATATTAATTTTTGTGTTGTTTGACCACTCTCCATCATTACAAGAATATAAGCAGAGCTGTAGTTGTAACATATTTAGAATTATTCATTCTCTGATGGCGCTAATTTGGTTACTGAAACGATCTTCAGGTTTTTTTAAATGTGTTGTGGTGATTTGGGAGTGTACTTATCCGTGCTCATTGCAGGTTCCAATCTTCACTTAGTAAAGAGGAGCATATTAGTTTATGATCTAATTATTTTCAACTTTTTGTTCTAAACCATCAGGAAAGGCTAAATTAAGTCATACTTCTACTACATGTTACATGTATAATAAGAAAAGCTGTCTTAGTGTTTTATCCAATAGTGTTGTTGCCTTAGGAGGTGCTGAAATAAGTGTAGTATTTTTAAGTAGTTGAAATGAATGAACTCTTGATAAATAATTTGATTTTCCTTATAAAACTTTTAGATGGAAAAGTGTCTGCAAAGATAATATTGAAGAATGGATAGGGGTATTCTGTGGTAGGATATGGGTGTTACAACAGCATGATGATCATATTTCCTATAAAGTATTAGAGCCTAGTTCGGATTGCAGTAATGAACCGCAAGCAAAGAAACAGAAGACCGAACCTGATTACGACCAAATCCTCCAAAATTATTTCCAGTTAGAATACAAACTAGAAGAATATTATCCAAAATGGTCTGATGTAGATCCGTATTTCAAAGAAGCGTCAAAACAGTTTTATGGTGTGAGAATTTTAAAACAAGATGTTACAGAAAACATCTTTTCGTTTATTTGTTCATCCAATAATAACATTTCAAGGTAGCTATTTCCACTTGTGTGGATAACTGGAGAATACTGTATTTTTTGCTAACAGATTCTAAATTTTCATTGCAGAATTTCAAGTATGGTAGAAAAACTAGCCAAATTTTACGGCGAAGAAATATGTACATATGAAGATAATATCTATTATTCTTTTCCAAATGTAGAACTTTTAGCACAGCCAGGTGTTGAGCAAATGTTAAAGGAAAACGGTTTTGGCTATCGAGCTAAATATATTCATCAGTCAGCAAAGACAATCATGGATAATGGTGGACAAACCTGGTTAGAAAAACTGAAGAATATGGATTACCAAGAAGCAAAGAAAACACTTATGACACTTACTGGCGTAGGAGCTAAGGTAAAAATATGTGCACAGGATGCATTAAATACAGTGATATGTTAAACAGAATATTTGTCACCAACATATCGTCGGCTTCCAGACAAAGTATGGTAACTCGCATTTAACAAATTTTACACTGACATTTATTTTTATATGAAATCTCAAAACTACAGGAAACAATCAGTAATATTTTTAACTTTGGGAACAGAAAGATAATTTAATGCTTCAATGAATCATAGAATCCATAGTAATCTTTATCAATGGCAGTCTTAAGGGATTGCAGGCTATTAAATTTGTCTTCTGAAATAGGCAAAGAATCTTTATACATTTTTTTAACCTTTCCTGGTTTGGTATTTTGACGAACTGGTAAAAATTGCCACTCCTCACTGAAATTCAATTTGTATTGGACAGGTAAATCTTTTGAATATCTTAAGGTTCTTAAATTGTTTATACATGTATCTCCTACTTTTTTTCCGGGACGAATAGTAGAATGATACTTAATTTCAGAATAATCATTGAAAAATTTATGATCAATGTATTTTACTTTGTACGGATTTTTGACATTTTTACAGGCATCATTGTATAATTTGTACATAATTAGATGGTAAGTGCATTTATTATTTTTTTCATCCTTTCAATGGTGGAGTGCACTCCATTTGCAAATGACCCTTAACCAAAAATTTCTGTATAATTATTGCATCGTTCTCGATGCAGTAATACTGAAAGGCGTTCGTCAAAGTAACATTGCGATTTTGTGCACAGCACTTATCGCTATAAAAAATATTTGGTTTGTTATCTTCTTGGTCGTCTAATTCTTCATTTAAAAAATTGAATATACAAGATGTAAAGGTGTTGCTATCCATTTTGCCCTCTCCCTCGTGCCATACATAACAGACTACTTTATCACTTGCGAAATTATAAAGTTGTGGCATGCAAGTTTGTGCTTGAAGTAAACCATACCCGCTGGGACAACAGGCACAAGGTGAACAGCCTGTACATCCATAGTAAATGCGCACAATGTTTCTTTCAAGGCTTCTTCCTTATCTCTATTTTTTTCCAGTTGTTTAAGGAGCGGAGGATAGTTTACTGGGGGTTTGGAGCACTGAATTTAAACTGAACTAGAGAATCATATTGTAACGAGGTTTAACCTTTAATAACTACACACTAAGTCTCTCTTCTCATATTTACAAAGACTTGTATATAGATTTACTTAACTAATTCTTAACAATAAGTAAATAAACGTGGTCAGCAGTTCACAACGGAATTTGCAACCTATAATATTTCCATCTGAAAATATCAACACACCAGTGTATTTGTTTATGTAAATACGCCAAGTGATGATATCAATTCAATGTCAATAATTACGTGATGGACTCGACCTACTACATACTTGACATTGCTTTACTTTACATGTTTCCTAAGTGTATTGATTAATATTATAATATCTGTTGCACTAATTATAATAATAGGAATAAAATTACAATATATTTCCACCCCTAGGAACGCTCTCCTGGATAGCTATCTGTTCCATGAACATACTGCCGAGTCAAAAGAATGACGTCCCTCTGGATAGCTATGAGCTGAATGCTGATTTTATCTTGACATAAATTTAGCCCTAATTCTAATAATTGAAATAATGTTAATATATATATATATATATATATATATATATATATATATATATATATATATATATATATATAGTGTGCAAGAAATTAAATTCCGCGTTTTATGCAATTTTGATGCTTAAAGATTCCTTAAGTTCGGAACATCTGCTGAAAGTCTATTACCCGGCTGTCTATTCACATATGAGTAACGGTATCATTATCTGGGGCCAATCTTCGGACTGCCATAGAATATTTGTGCTACAGAAACGAATCCTGAGATTAATATACAATCTACCTTATGGAAACCCTTGTTGTGACATTTTCAAGAAAAATAACATTATGACGTTAACATCGGTTTATTTGTTCCATCTGTTAACTTACATTCATAAAAACAAGAGAAAATTTGTTATCAACTCGGATTTTCATAACCACAACACTCGTGAAAAAATTACTTTTCACCTGAATAAATGTCACCATTCTTTTTTTAAGAAGTCGCCATGTTATGCGGGTTGCTTTTTGTATAACCAGCTGTCTTGTTCTCTGAAGGACACAAATTGCACAAAAAAATTTAGAAAGCAACTGAAGGTTGCTTTAATTACTCATAGTTTTTATAGTTTGAGTGAATTTTGTGAAGCTGTACTGTGAACGTATCTTTTTTGTTGTGATGTGAAGCTCGTTAGATTTTAGATTTTTGGGCACGTACCCTTGTGATAAGTTGTGATACGTTCTTTATCTTTTTTATCTTGTAAGTTTTTGACTTGTCCGATTTACAATAATTGTAACTAAAGGACCAAATAAATATTATTATATATATATATATATATATATATATATATATATATATATATATATATATATACATATATACATATATATACATATATATATACATATATATATATATATATATATATATATATATATATATATATATATATATATATATATATATATATATATATATATATATATACAACCCTAGGGACGCCCTCCTGGATAGCTATCTGTTCCATGAACACCAGTCTAGCTCCATCTTTTTGACTAATATGTGATTCATACTCCTCTTGCAGTACATTGCCTAGATTATATGGAAAACACAAATCACATTGATCCTTTCTTGGGTGGTAAACGTCAATATCTAAATTTTTCATTTCCTTTAAGAAAACGTCATATCCGACAGCAAATAGGGGTTCATTCTTCTTGTATACATCATACACTTCTCTATATGATTGAAAGATGGTCTCTAAATAGAGCTTGCTCGGCAATTTTTGTATGTATGTATCACACCGATAACTCAAAAAATAATGGTCCGATTTTGAAAAAATTTGGTATGTACCTTCCTTTTGTAAATGACTCGGACAAGTTCGTTAGCCAGGAAAATCGAGCCAGGTTTTCTGGAAAAATTTTGGGTTTTCTTTCGGAAAAAAATTGTATCTCAAAAAATAGAAAAGCTATGGTAACCAAATTTGGTACGTAAGTTTACGATATGAAAAGGAAACTATATACCAAAATATATTTCTACGTTACAAGAAAAAAAAGTTATAAAAAAATATTTGGTTCCAGATCATTTCTATGAAAATTCACTACCATAACGCACTTGCTGCGTCCAGACTTTTTTGTACTTTAAATAGCCAATAAATGATTATTGATTATAAGATGTCATCACGACAATACATCTAGAACAACTAGTGGCTAGTTTCATAATAGATTCCTAAAATTACCAGTCAAAAAATCCTGCTTTTTCCTTGTTTATAATTATTAACTTTCTTTTTTTTTTACATACAGGTAGCAGACTGTATTTGTCTCATGTCACTGGGGCATCTACAGGCGATTCCCGTGGATACACATATCTACCAGATTGCACAAAAGTTCTACTTGCCAAAACTAGCCAAACAGAAAACAGTGACTGAGAAGATTTACAATGAAATTGGAGATTGTTTTCAAAAATTATATGGCCCTTTAGCTGGTTGGGCACACACAGTAGGTAAATTAATTTGATTGTAAACAGTATTCATAAAAATGTTTCATTTTTTTTCAGGTATTATTTTGTGCAGATTTAAAGAAGTTTCAGTTTGAGAAGACCACTAAAAACAAAGCAAAGAAGACTTAATGTACTTGAGTTTTATAGGCTGTCCTAAAATGTTGAGACACCCTATTGATTCTGTAGGAAAAAAGGTTGACAATTTAAGTGGACTGACATATTTAAAACCCACTTCAAGAAACAGCCTCTTTAAAGAAGCCACACTAAAGCACATTTTCTAAATAATTTTAAAATGATTTGTCACAAAAATTTTTAATTTTGCAGACATGTTGCTGCTGTAGTTACAAAGTGGGGTAATTAAAAATTTAGTGATATACATAAGTGTTTACTTTTAGGACAGTTTAGTAACTTTTACATGTAGTTTTTTATTGCTTTACTCGAATGCAAAAAGCTACTAAAAACTTTTTTTACCTGTTAAATTCGGATTTCTCAAAGGGAGAACAGAATGTAAAATAACTTACCTTTTTTTGGTCTTGGAGCTTGTCTGAACAGTTTGTAATATGTAAATTACTGAGGGGCATGGGTACGGGCGACAAGAATAGTTCAACCAACCCAACATTCTGTTTTACAAAACCTCATCCCAATTAAAAGATTACCCTGCTTAATATAAAGGATTTAGAAAAGTGAATTCTCCATGGGGTACATTTTTGATCAGCTTAAGTTACATTAAATACTCATTATACAAAATACACACAGTTCTGAGGACTTCTCAGACTTGGACTTTTAGAAATACATTCTTAATGAAGATGGAGTGTAGTATTACAAGAAATGTTGCACTGAAGAACTAATGGAAGTCATAAAAATACGATGGGTATGCCACACCACCTTTATGTTACTAATTTTGCTAGTTATACCAATTTATTAGTAATTACAATAGCAACATCTCCGCAAAATTAAACATTTTTTCAAATATTCACTCCCACATCAAAAGGAAACTGTCTTATGACAGCCCTATTTATAAGGTACTATATTATCCTAGAACCAGGGTGTGATTTTGAAGATGTTAATTGGCTAAAATCAATATTTTTGCCTTAGGAATATGAAAAAGAATTGTTTCAATATTTTAGGAATACCTGCATGTAATTAATATTTTATTTATTGTATAATTTTGTGCACATACATTGAACATTTTAATTTGGTGACATTGTTACTTTGTTATAATTTTACAGCCGAAATAAAAATGATTAAGTTTTAAAATAAAAACTGGTTAATTACTTGAGTCCAGCAGTTTTGAGCGACACTACCTAAATGTTTGCAACCCTCCATACATCTAGTTTTTTAATGCCGACGCCTAAAAATCCACTATTATGTGTTCCTTGATAGGCGTGGTTTAGCTCTGGTCAGAACTTGGGCATAGTCTTCTTATGCTGTAACTTGGGTAGGCAAACAGTTTTGCAGGGTTGTGTGTTGATATAGTATGAATATATTATAAGTGAGTGTGTATTGTTCGACTGACAGCTCCTAAATGTATGCAACCCCTGCATACACCAATTCATTTAGGGGTATGTACAATAATATATTGGCCGACTATATTCCATCCCGGAAGTGTTTTTATTCTTGATACTTTATTGAAAGTGCTGATACTGACCTCTTCTTTCCTCTCATGCTTGGTGATATTAGAGTGTTGTATTTTATCTAGATATCTAAATTAACAATTACCGACAGTGACAAAAGTTTTGCACTGTAAGTCTTTATGAGCCTATAGGCAAGATTGCTACCCTACCAAAGTAAGTACAATTTTTATTTATTCTCTCTGATTATATTAATTTAAATTTACCACTTTTGATAACAAAATTTAGTATTGAATATTAAAAAACCATTTAAAAGAATTTTAACTCAACTTTATATTATTGTAACATCAAATGTCTAATTCATTAATTAGTAAAGTAAATAGTGGGTTTTTCTCAGGGTAGATTGAAGTTGTATTTTAATTATATATATATATATATATATATATATATATATATATATATATATATATATATATATATATATATATATATATATATATATGTATTGGGAATAACTGTTACACTTTAGGTGTGTTCTCAGTGTGATTAGTATAGCACACTGACGAGCTCTAATTAGAGCGAAATTGGTCTGCGTTTCTAATTACGGTGAAAATACATCTAGCCTTACATATATTGTCTCTGTATTAGGGAAGAAATGGGCCAGGGCTGACAATTTATAAAATTGTTAGTTGGTTGCACACATTCTATTCTATAACATTTTGTGTTAACTATAGCCGTCGTGACAACATATTATTACCTCATGATACAAGAGATATGAGGCTACCTATTTTTAGAACTGTCACGCGTGTGGTGTGGTGAGTCCAATGCAACAATAATATGCTGTTATACAGTGGGGTTTGACGTTTCATCATATCTTATAACCTCTTAACAAATTACGTATTTCACTAATACTTAAGTGCTAGAGATATGAGGCTACCTATTTTTAGAACTGTCACATGTGTGGTGTGGTGAGTCCAATGCAACAATAATATGCTGTTATACAGTGGGGTTTGATGTTTCATCATATCTTATAACCTCTTAACAAATTACGTATTTCACTAATACTTAAGTCCTAGAGATATGAGGCTACCTATTTTTAGAACTGTCACACATGTGGTGTGGTGAGTCCAATGCAACAATAATATGCTGTTATACAGTGGTGTTTGACGTTTCATCATATCTTATAACCTCTTAACAAATTACGTATTTCACTAATACTTAAGTCCTAGAGATATGAGGCTACCTATTTTTAGAACTGTCACACATGTGGTGTGGTGAGTCCAATGCAACAATAATATGCTGTTATACAGTGGTGTTTGACGTTTCATCATATCTTATAACCTCTTAACAAATTACGTATTTCACTAATACTTAAGTCCTAGAGATATGAGGCTACCTATTTTTAGAACTGTCACACATGTGGTGTGGTGAGTCCAATGCAACAATAATATGCTGTTATACAGTGGTGTTTGACGTTTCATCATATCTTATAACCTCTTAACAAATTACGTATTTCACTAATACTTAAGTCCTAGAGATATGAGGCTACCTATTTTTAGAACTGTCACACATGTGGTGTGGTGAGTTCAATGCAACAATAATATGCTGTTATACAGTGGTGTTTGACGTTTCATCATATCTTATAACCTTTTAACAAATTACGTATTTCACTAATACTTAGGTGCATACAGTTGGAAGTAATCTTTTACGATCAGAATACTACTGTGATTATGTGACATGATAATCAAATTTATGAATGTTAACACCCTCTCAATGTGTGCGAATGTCTGCCCTACTATTTAAGTTGTATTAAGTTAATTCAGAGCTCCCCTTAATTATTATACATGTCCTGTGCTTATATATTGTCACGAAGTGACTAATCCTGGAGAGATTACCCAGTATATACCGTCATAGCCACTGCATTATGTTACACCATAAACTGCAATTATCATTTGCGAAGGTTGGAATATTTTCCAACATTTTCCGTGGAGTAATATACGAAATCCGGCACGTCCAACAGAATAAGTGGGGGGGGGGGGGGAGTAATGAGGCGGCCGCGATTTCGGAAAAGAAGTGTGGCCGGACGGAACGCCGACGGAGAGTGGGCAGTTCTAGTCACCGCGAGCAAGCTAGTATATCCGTCGCAAAGCAGTGAAGTTGTAAAGTATGTGAGAGAAGAAATCCTCAGCAGGGAGAGAACAGTATACCGGTAAGCAGAAACATTAGCGAGGCCGCCGATTCAGGAGACTACCGCCGCAGCGTTTTGTTTAGCGAGCATCGTCATCGGAGAGTGCTCCAGGTAGGTGAAAGCTGAATACTATTTAGCGAGCCCGTGGGGGAAATGTTGAACGCTCCGCAATGACACGGGGAACCTTAGAAGGGACCGTTTCGTCCCTGCCTCCGTTGGCGGGCTGCTCGGGGAGTTAGGGGCGGCATTCCTGGGCTGTGATATATTCGTATTGCAGCGACTGCGCTGGTCCGGATTGAAGCAGTCAGGCGACGCCTGGCGTCCCGAGCTGTCTGCGGCTCCGTTCGGAGGGGGTGTAAATCCGGGAACAGGGATGGGCATCTTTCGCACCGAACTATATTTTAATATGCAGCTAGCTTAGCTTGATGTAGTGTCCGACACACCCTGTAAGTTGCATGCCTGCTTGGAAACACCCGTTCTTTTTCACTGCCTTGCCACCACCCTGCACCGCTTAAACCTTGCAGCTTTAACCCTCCCGTAGCTTTGACAGTCAAATAACCACCTCTGCCTCTTCAGAATTACTTAATTCCCTGGTAGTAGGACTCCGTTGTTCCCTTTTGTAAATGGTTAGTTAATAGATTTTATTTTAATTTACTCGATATTTCATTTAATCTCTCCAGAATATCCACCCAAGTAACCTTTGGCAATATATCTCTAATAAAGACCATAACCAGAAGTCCCGGGGGACTTCGTCTCAACTTAGGAGGACCCTGTCTCCACTAAGATTTACCCTGGGCTTGTGTGTCCATCGACAGTGATTTGGGAAAGGGGTGAATATCCCGAGAGAGCACGCCTACTCTCTGAAGAAAAACTCTCTAGGCGTTGGCGCCCGAACAGGATTCCGTCGTAAAGCCGTGTCCCGGGAGTCATCCCGGAAATTCCCCATATTAGGGAAAAACTAGTATTAACCCCGGCCACCCCAGGTGACCGTCGCAATATGTAATATAAAAATAAAAAAGATTAAATTGAGTGCTGAAATTATTTATCTGAAATTTTATATTATCTGAAAAAGACAATATAGGCGACGAAGCGGCATGTAACTTCAACCGCATTAAATTGACATATAGAATTTTTTTGGTTGTGAATGACTTTGTTTTAAGTGTGTAGTTCGACTTCTTTAACGTTACTCATCATGTGATGTCATAGAAGGGGACGGGTTATATGCGCATTATCATATCTTGTTAAGTCATTATATCATGATACTACCTGGTTCCGCACAGAGATAGCGACCTTGTCGTACATCGCACAACTTTCTGGGAGGCTGGCTACCATAGCCGTATTACTTTATAGGTGTGTTCTAGCTGTGATTAGTATAGCACACTGACGAGCTCTAGTCAGAGCGTAACCGGTCTGCTTTTCTAAATACGGTGAGAATACATCTAGCCTTACAAGTATTGATAATTTGTAATTTAGTATATTCTGAAACAATAGCTATTACACACTGAGGCCATCACATTATGTCTCAGCAACCTTGAATGGGGCCATCGTTGCCTTAAACCGTACAACAATGGGCACATAAAATATCCCTAACCTGCTTACTGCAAACAGTGGTCGGCTGATTAGATGGAAAGCGCCGGCGTCGTGACAAACCACATTAGAAAAACAAACAGAACCAACTTGAAAGTTTCAATTTTAACGTCTGGGAATCACCTGAATAAATGAAAAAAAAGTGAAGGAAAAAATGTTTTTTTAATTAAAAATTTCAGATCATTCTTTGTATTTTTTTTAATGAATTTTACACATGATACATAAGAAATAATACAGCTTAATAGCTTTACAATATTTATATTTGGAACCTATGATAAGCAACAATAAATTATTTGGCGAAACAGATTTAAAATTATGATGTAACAATCAGGATTTTGTTGTGTACTGTATAGCTTCTATTTTCGTCTTGTGAGCTTTCTTATTAAGGAATCATAATGATAATCGAAAATTATTATAAACAAAATGAAACATTACTCTTCATTAAAAGTTTTTGGGGTTTCAATTTCTTGGGACTCTGAGAACTGGGGTGAAGTTGAGACGTTCTATCATTTTGAAAAAGAAGCAATTTTGTATCATCTCCGCTTATACTGGAAGTGTGTCCCAACTTCCGTATTTGAAATCCTCTCCTAATTTTATACCGCCTTTGTTAAGAATTCCCTAACCCACAGTTAGCAGTTTTTTACATTTATTTATCATAATTGACACTTGCAGTGCGATTTTAAGAATTTATTTTCTAACAAAAGCAACTGCGCCTTAAATTTTTTGACAGTGTATTAACCCCAGTATGAGGTCTGGCTATTAAATAATGAGATTGCTTATGAAAAAGAATTTTATTTTGAAAATTATTCTACAATCGAATGCTTCCCTTCCTTCGTTACACACCATTCCATTCGTTTTTTCCATTGGTCAAAGCAATGCTGGATGTCTGCTTTTGTAAGAGCATTTAGCAGCTCCGGCGATTTTCGCTTCACCTCTTTCATCGACTCGAACCAGGTTTCTTTTAAGGTAGACTTGATCTTCGGAAACAGGAAAAAGTCACAGGGCGCTAAATCAGGCGAATATAGCGCGTGTTCGAGCACTGGAGTGCCTCTAGCGGCTAAATAACGCTTTACAGACAACGCATTATGGGCTGGTGCAAGATCCACGACTTGTTTTTCCACAAATCCGGCCGTTTCTTACGAACTCGCTCTCGCAGTGTTGCCAAAACTTTCAAATAGTAAGTTTGGTTTACAGTTTCACCCTCTGGAACCCATTCAGTCATCACGATACCCTTGATGTCGAAAAAACGATTAGCATGGCTTTAAATTTTGATTTCGACATCCATTTCTTTTTTTATTCTTGGCGATAGAGGAGTTTTCCAGTGCATGGATTGCCGCTTAGTTTCAAAATTGTATTGGAACATCCAGGTTTCATCGCAAGTGATGATGTTTTCCATCAATTCACGCTCTTCATCTAACCTCTCAAGAAAATCTGAGCAGATCTGTTGACGGACGAGCTTTTGGTCAGGTGTCAAATTTTTTGGAACCAACTTCGCACAGACTTTCTTCATGTTCAATTTGTCATGTAAAATTTTTCTAACAGTTTCTTTACCGGCGTTTACAGTCTCAACAATGCTCATACGACCAACTTCGCGCACAATTTCATTGATTTTGGTCACTGTTTGCAGACTTGAAACAGAGACAGGTCGACATAGATGTTGGTCATCTTCGGTGCTCTCTCGGCCTTCAGAAAACTGTTTATACCATTCGAAAACACACGCACGAGATAGAGAATTCTCACCATAGGCCTCTTTTAACAACTTATAACACGCAGCCGGAGTTTTTTTTAATTTTAATTTAACGACAAATATCACATTGCTCATGTTTCTCGTCACAAATTTTTATCGACACGATAAAAAACACGTTCCTTTCTAACCTCTATAGAAACAATATTACTACAGCGACTAAAACCTGTTTTCATACTGGAATAGTAGACACTTCCAGCTATCCAACGCTGCATTTGTCCACCAGGTCTGGCACGCAGCGCTGCTTAATAAACTACCAGCCTATGGCCTACCACCAAAACTCTGTACGTGGACAGCAAATTTCCTCTCCAACCGGAGCATTTCTGTTGTCGTGGATGGCCATTCCTCTAAACTGTATACAATTAATGCAGGAGTTTCTCAAGGTTCAGCTTTAGCCCCTACTTTGTTTCTTCTCCATATCAATGACCTCCTCTCTAGCACATCCTACCCAGTTCACAGTTACGCGGACGACAGCACCTTCCACTCAAATATACAATATTCTAAGCTGTCTCTTTAGCCCAATTAGATGAGGATCGCAGGCTTATGGAGGGTTCTGTCTCCGTGAATCTCCAAAAAATATTAGACTGGCAAAGAAGAAATCTTGTACAATTCAACCCCACCAAATCACAGTCTTGCTTTCTTTCTCAAAGGAGATACACCAGCCTTAGACCCATCACAATAAACAACCAAGTTATTCAAAGTAATGAGTCCTTTTCACTTGTTGGCATTTCTGTGGATTGAAATCTCAATTGGCACCAACATGTCACACCAATTGCAGAAGCGGCTGCTAAGAAATTAGGTTTCCTCTTCCAGGCTCGCAAATACTTTTCACAAGCTAATCTCTATACCTTATATACTTCACAAATAAGACCAAACCTCGAATACTGCTCCCACATCTGAGGTGCCGCAGCCGCTTCTACACTCGCTATCCTGGACTCCATTCAGAAGAGAGCTATACGTCTCATCAGTTACCTTACCCTCACCCAGAGGCTGCCATCCATTGCCCACCAACGTGCCGCCGTTGGTGACCTCTCTCTCTCTCTCTTTTATAGATAACTGCACGGGCACTGCTCAGAGGAGCTTTCTTCCATAGTTCCTCCACCTGCTGCCCCCAACAGATCTACCAGGGGAACAGAGCGAATGCACCCTTTTACTGTCCAGGTCACCAGACATAGAACATCTTGCTATGCCCGCTCCTTTGTCCCGAGGACTTCCAAGTTGTGGAATTCCTTGCCGGCACAGTTTTTCCTTTTCCCCCGAACCTCAAAACCTTTAAGTCCAGAATTAACAAGTTGCCTCTTTCCTCCTTGTAGACACCCACGGTACGGTAGTATTTGGGCTGTAAGCCCTCGTGGTGTGTTGTTGAAATAAAACCACCTTTCCCTCTAGGATGCTTTCTGCGCGCACACTCTCGTTATTTCATAGCCAGACCTCGTACATATTATTCACTAATAGTACAAGAGTTATATTTTGTGTTGTGTTGCTTCTGAAATCAATAAACATCAACGACCCTAACAATATAAAGGTATAATTTCTCTCGACACGTGCCTATACTTATCTCTAATAGTTTTTCTTGTACAGTGAAATTATGAAATGTGGAGTTTAATGTTACATACGTTCTCTGAGAGTTTAAAAATCAATTGTTTTAAATAGAACACCCTGTATATGAATACATTGCTGAATGCAGTAATAAATTAGGCATCAACCTGTAAATATATTTTTTCTTATTTCTGATAATTGATCAAATATCATTGAATTCAGCCTCTTCAACCAATTTCATTAGTATAATATTCTAAACAGGTACATAGTAGCCTTTGCAAAATAACCAAATAATCTCCGACAGTCTGTATCATTTGAAATCAGTAGCTTTTGTCATATGTTATTTTATGGAGTTCAACGGTTTATAACAAACTAAAATAAATAATATAAAAAACCTAAATGCGAATGATCTGGATGAATACACGAATAATATATTTTGTTATCAAAGAGTTCCGAAGAGAACTTGTCACTCGCTTGTTTCATGAAAGTCATACCCATTTACGTCCAATGAATAAAACTAAATTTAGAAAAATTGAACCCATATAGTTCCCAAACTGGTCACATATTATTAAGTGAATGAAATAAATGTAGGCTATTTTCAAGGTTATAGGCATAGCCTCTTCAGATATAGGCATTTCATTTTCATCGATCCATATAATTAAAAAAAAAAACAATGCATCCTTACTGATTCAATGTTGGACAAGAGCTTAGACCACAAGATCTTTTGAGAATTATGTCAATTTCTTCTGAAATTTCTAATTTTGTAACTATAATTATAATTATATGGACTGATGATTGTCTCTTTTTACAACGACAGTTAAAAGTAACCAAAATAGAGACTAATGTTTGTTTACTAAATACAGAATCTGGCTTCACAAATGTTTGTTTTCTTGTTTGTAACCAGTTTCGCTGACAGCATCATTCATGACAACTACAAATAAAAATCCGTTGCTACATTATGTTTTCATCAATAAATTCTTTAAAAATACAAATAAAATAAAAATGACATGACGTGTTCATCAAAATGTCTATGTGATGTATCTTAATATGTAACATAAAAATAGAAGAAACCCCTAAGAACAATAAAAGAACTAAACAACAACAGTAATAAAGCAAGACTCTATACAAAGAAGTCTGGACATAGCAAGATCGAAATGTCTATGTGATGTATGTTAATGTGTAATATAAAAATAGAACCAACTCATAAGAACAATAAACGAACTAAACAATAACAGTAATAAGGCAAGTCGTGTGTGTGTGTTTCGTTTCTTTAACGTCGGCCTATTTCCGCGACTATGGCCAATCACCGACGCCAGGGAGCAGTTTCACCTCACTATCCTGGAAATTTTGCCAAACCCCCGCCTTCCTGTAAGGAGTACCCTGGGATCGAACCCAGTACCCTTCGGTTCACAGGCACACGTTCTTACCCCTGAACCACCGAGGTTCTATAAGGCAAGTCTCTATACAAAGAAGTCTGGACGTAGCAATAGTGAGTTATGGAAGTGAATTTTCATAAAAATGTTTTTAATAGGAAATATGTTTCTTTAATGCAAGTAGGCCTCAATTTGGTTACTGGTATAACCTATATAGTAGAAACAATGTACTATATTTGATAAAAAGAACTTCTTGTTTGAAAATGTACAAAACAAAAATAAACTTAATGTTTCCGAGAAAACTGGTTTCCTAGCCAGGTTAGGTTAATAAAATTGAATTATTGACATTTTAAGCATTTAATAAAAATTCGCTACTAAAACAGACGCCTCGATTTTTTTTCTTACAAACATGCATTATATTTCGATGAAAAATGCAATATAATGAATGTTCGAAAGAAAAACGACTTATGGGCCACCTACGATTGTCAAAATAATTTTATAAGATGCAGTTCAAGACACCCTATAATTAACGTATACAATTGTTTTGCCGTATCTTGTATAATAACAATTATATTGAGCTTTACCGTAGAAACGCATCACTCTGTATATATCTAAACAGATAAAAACCGAAACTAAACCCGGATATGGATTCTAGAGGGCCTAGTTTCCACTCATTTGAAGAAATCTTTTTAAAATTCCAAAGTCGTGGTCTCCTCATTAACGAATTCTTTCTATGAAAATTAGACTGTTAACCATAAACTTAACTAAAACTACTGCCCAAGCATCAGAGGAAGGGTGTATTTGAAATTAATTTTCTGGAAATATTTTGACGTGAGATGCAACTTAAGGGTTTGTAGAACACTCTTCTAGCGACATTTTCTTTACATAGCCCATATTCGTTTCAGGTTCTTTGCCTAAATGTTGCCAATTTTGACTTTTCAAATCACAACTTTGATGTTGTGAAGAAAACCCCCTTTTTTTTCTTTAAATGCCTGTAACTTCTTTGCTTTTTAACTTAAAGACCTGAATTTTGGTATGTGGTTCACTTTTCATAATAAAAACAAGCGTACCAAATTTGGTTGCCCTTACTTTGTTATTTCCAAATATAAAAATTTTCCGAAGTAAAACACAAAGTTTTCCGGGAAAACTTGGGCCAATTTTCCAAATTTGATCAAAATCAGCCCATTACTTTTTGAGTTATCGGTGTGATACATACATACATACATACATACATACATACATATATATATATATATATATATATATATATATATATATATATATATATATATATATATATATATATATATATATATATATATATATATATATATACACACTGATACAAACTCGAGCCTCATCATTGGGATCTTCTAAACCGTAAGAGATAAGAGGATTATTAAATTGGGGCAAAGTTACGCATTTCTATGCTGATCAATTACCTGAAAGAAAATTTGAGGTGACATTTTTTGTTTTTTAATTATTCGAAACAAGACGGAAATTTTTTATTTTGCTTTTTTTGTTTTTAAGCGAATATCAAAAGAACTAGACTTTTTAGGGAATTTTCATTAACAAAAATTCGCTAATAAGAGAGCTCACCATGAAAAGCTTCAGATGAGCGCGAATTTGGGTCCCTAGAACCCAAAACCAAGGTCCGCAAAAAATTATATATATATATATATATATATATATATATATATATCCGATCAATAACTCAAAAAGTACTAAACTGATTTTAATCAAACTTGGCAAAAATCTTGTTTCGGTGAAAACCGAGGTCAAGCATTCAAAGATCTTCTCATCTATTAATTTTAGGCGTTTCTTTCAACACAAATTTAAGTTATCCTGAATTAAAGAAATTTAAAAGCTATGACATGCTCCTAAAAGTTTATTAAGACATTGTGTGATGTGCGTGGGAGAGGTTGACATAACGGATGTCTTAGTTTGTTTTCTTTTAATGTTGGAAAGCTACAAAATCTGCCTAATAAATTGAAGAGTTGTCAGTTTTAAAATCTTATTACACAAACTTGGGAAGTTTCCCTCGTTAGGAAAATTAACAGTTATATTTATTTCTAGAATTGATTTGTTATTCAAAAAGCTATATGGTAAAATCGTCAGCTAAAGTGTTTAAGCCTGATTTGAACTTGTGATCCAAACAATAACTAGGGTTAGGTTAGGTTTTATGTGAGTGGGCCATATCGGTCCCTCCACTGCGACCTTAAGGTCTATTGTGCCTAAAGTCTATATTTCGCCCAACAAATCCAGCCTCCTGCAGAGGTCGATAATCTTTGTGGGCGAAAGTTGATCCAGATCTTCTGGAGCAAGCTTTACCTTGCCAAAGAGCAGGTATCTAGTCCTGTCCGCTGCCGGACAAGAACACAGCACGTGCTCTGCTGTCTCGTCAATTTCCATACACAGCCGGCACTCGGTCTCCTGACTGACCCCAATACAGTGCCGCAAGCGGCAGTGTCCTGTATACAGGCAGACTAGAGTACTCAGTTGTTGTCTGTTCATCTCTAGAAGTTTTTTAGCCCTTGACTCAGACAGGCCATTTACGAAGGCCTTAGAGTGGGCTAATCCTGGAAGATTTTGCCAATATTGGATTGTCATTCTTTCTGTCCAGGTCTTTAAGGTGCGTTTTGCTGTGCAAGATGTTATCCCCAGCACCGGTTCTGGTCCAACAAAGTCTCTCTCTAAATAAACCTTATAAGTTGAATAAAACTTTTACAATTATAACATTTTTTGTTAATTTACTCTAGGGAGACTTATCTATAGATTTGGCATTCTGAAATGACCAACGACACGACTCTTGGTCACGTGGTCAGAAATTAAATTGCTATTAGTTTGTTCTGTTATTTGCATTCTTATAGCAAAATGGCGCGGTTTATGTAGCGTCATATCTCATCAATTTATTTTTATTTTAGGTTAATGAGAGAATAGGTTGTTTATCGATTAATAATTTTAGTTTATATTAAAAGCTTGTGAATTAAATCATTCCCGAAAACAACAAAGTTGTTTGACCATATTGCGAAATATGTGAGTTGTCCAAGACCCTAACCTTTAAAATAAGTTATGTTAAATTATTTCACACAGGAACAGTACGTGTGCAATCAGGACTTAAAAATTGTGTAAATATTGCAAAATTTGAAAATAATTTAATAAATATTATTTATTTAAAATCGAAATTTAAAAATTAGTAATGAATATATAAACCTTGGATAAATAATCATTTCAAGTGAACAGCTATACCAGGTTTATAGAGAATCGAGTTAATACAAATTTGAAACATTTGATAAAAATTCGCTATTCTTCAATCTTGAGCCATAGTAAACCTTATGTAAAATACCTTTTTGGTTGTTTTGTTTGCAAAAACTAGTTCGATTGGGTTGACTAAAACAAAACTATCCAAGCAATTAATAAGGAAAAATACCTGCCATATTTATAATTTGGCAGGTATATTCCGTTTGTAAATAATTACTTTTTTTCTGGAAAACATTTGTAACTTTGATGAAATTTGTAACACATTTTTTTTTAAAGCGACTTGCAATATTTACATATATGTACCAAATTTAAATTTTCTAGCTCTATAGAAATGTCTTCAAGTAATCGCTTGGTAATCAGTGGGACCTCTAAAAACAATCTCCAATATCCATTTAAATTTAAAGAATTAGTTTTAATAATATATCTTTCTAATAGTGTACAATTCTTATGAAAATTCACTACACTAATGCACTTGCTGCGCCCCGAACTTTTTTCTTTGTTCTTTCATTGTTGTAATTGTCATGGATCGATTCTATTTTTATCTTAAATTATGACATAAATCACATAGACATTTTGAAGACGTTATTTTTGTTTTTAAAGAATTTTTTGATCAAAACATCATAACGTAGCAAAGGAATTTTATTTGTAGTTATCATAAATTTAATGTTCTCCTGTCTGATGATGCTGTCAAACACCAAAACCAGTTACAAAGAAGAAAAAGAAAACAGACATGTGTGAAGCCAGACAAATAGTCTCTACGTTTGTATTTAGTATGGAACTGTTTCACCAAGTAAGGGTAACAACAAATAAATAAATTTTTTTGTATATTTTTAGGTGCGACTTGAAGAAGGCTAAACTTTTAACCTTAGAGCAAATCATTCCCTAAAACTTGGCAAACAAATGTAAAGCAGCGAATTAATCAATACAAAGAAATAAACAAGAGATACGAATATATTTTATTTTTATATCAATACAAATATGATACACCAAAACATCCAAACTAATCTACAAACTTTCAATTCACCATTAAATAAATTTGTACTTCATAAAATAACAGCTCTTACAAGTTTCAACAATAACTTGCACAAAATTGCAAGTAATTTCAAACTGTTTTACTTTACAAAATGAGCTTACCAGTATTCAGACTTTTCGTCACTAATTTATATGTACAATTAATTGATACATAAATCCTTCTCTTTTTTAATTAATAAAAAAGATTATATATATATTTATATATTTTTAATTCAAACTTGCCACAATACATAAAACAGTATTAATTTTTGGCTAGCATATGAAAATACAATTAATGGAAAGGAGATCATTAAAATAATAATAATAAAAACATCGACACAAAAATGTGACATTGTTAAAAATTGTGATGTTAACATTACTATATATTATAACACATAATATATATACCACATCAGCATTAAAACGTAAAAAATATAAAAGAAAAACTAGTAACACAACTCATAGAATAGTTATAAAATATCCTCAATGAATGTAATGGAAAAAACAAGAGTACGATAAAAATTAAAGCATATGGTATGTATCCAGAGCAGCTGTAAGCATTTCACTATTGCCAACTTAATCCTAAACAATGCAAATAAAGCAGAAGGTACCTACCAGTTAATTTTTCCAACAAAAAAACTAATTTCATCTTGGCTTCCAAGGACAGTACTAAAAGCTATTGTGTAAAAAAGCTATAGGCACAGGTTAATAGGCTAGGGATTAAAAAATACCCTTTTCAATGATCAGTGCATAAACTGTACCACTAAACAGTCAATTTATATCAGAACAACATTACCACAGAACTATTTACAATTAAACTGAAATGCACAACTTTGATTTTACCTTAACAGTAAAATCATTAACCTTGTTCAAACAACTAGCAGGTTTTGTAAAAAGCTTACATACAAAAATACATAGAATTTTTTTCTTTTCTTCTTTAATTCGGTTACAATTTTACCAATAACACGAATCTACTAGAACTGTGCAAATTTCTTAAAGTGTATTCAACAACAATCAATAAATAATCAACTTATACAAGGAACTAAATTAAAAAAGTAACATAGACTCCGCATGGCGGAGGTTATCAATGCGTGAGTCTATAAAGCGAGAGGTCGTAGGTTCGATCGCCCAGCAGGCTAAAGATACATTAACCTAGCCGGGAGAACATTTGCAACAATAAAAATCCCTCCTCTAATGACTGGAGATCTAAATGAGGGCAACAAATTAAAAATAAGTAAAGCTTGTATATAGTGCATGAAATTTTCTGATCTATAGTTTATAAAAATAAATATCATGCTACATACTCCTCAAAATTTTGTTGAAGATGAATAAAAAAGTGGATAAGTAAACTCACGACATACATTTTAGCAATAATGAGTAAAACATTACACAGAGTGGAAGAAAAGTCTGGAAATGACTAATTTTCTCTCAAACGGAGTTACAAATATAAAAAACTTGGGGTACACCTATTTTAGGATACAGAGATTCCAGATTTGATATGTGCAATGTTGCCAGCTTTACCGTTTTTCTGATATTATTAGTCGATGGTTTTTTAAATACACCCTGTATGTTGTTTCTGTTTTTGGAATCTACCCTTCAATACGAGTTTAACCATATTCAACACTGAGACTGGATATAGTCAGAAACATTTTGAATTAACACGTTAAATGCCATGTGAGTTATATTTAACTCGCATAAACATTTAGATTAGATTAGATTAGATTTTATTGTGAGTTGGCTATTCCAGTCCCTGCAACGCGACCTTAGGTCTATTGTAGCCCATGTCTAATTATTTAGATTTCACCCATCAATTCCAGCTCCCTGAGGGAGTCGATCTTTTCTTGAGGGTGAAAGTTTGTTTGGCAGGTGTACTGCCATCTGAGTGAAGTCGCTTGCCCGTTTCGAAACTCAAAGCGAGATAGCCTCTCTCTGAGTTCGTCTGGGCCCGACATCCATCAGTGTTTGCCTCGAGGTGGTATCGTGAAGTCCCGTTCTCGATCAGCATCCAATCTCCAGTTTTAATCCACCCCTAGAGATCACAGCTCCCCTCAGGCTCGTCTAAACCTGACATCTAACAGTGTTAGACTCAAGGCAACATCCCACCGAGTCCCGCTCCCGAGCATCACCCCAGCGAGGCCTTCCATCCGTTTCGTAGTACACAGTATAGGCTCCAAATTCTGGGTGTCTACCACTCATCAGAGATCAGAGCCCCCCGGGACGTCTGGACACACGACACATGTGCTCAATCCAGGGCAGTATCATCTGGAACCCCGCTCCCGAGTAACAACCAAGCGACGCCAATTGTCAGTCTCTGAGGCCACAGTGGAGGTGCCAGACTCCGGGTGCATATCACTCCCCAGAGATGTCTGCCTCCCCCCAGCCTCACCTGCACCAGTGTTTGACTCGAGGCGGTATCATGAAGTCCCGCCCTCTAGCAGCATCCAGGTGGGGTCGTTAGCCTGTATCACTGCTCACAGAGTAGGCCCAAGTCCCCAGGTGTAATCCACCCATAGAGACCCCAGCCACCTCCGGGTTCATCCAGGTCCAACACCTGCCAGCGTTAGCGTAAATTTTACCCAACAAATCGAGCTTCCGACAGGAGACGACATCTGCGAGGTGAAACTTTGTTTGACAGATGTACTGCCATCTGAGCGAAGTCGCTTGCCCGTCTCAAAGCTCAAAGAGAGATAACCTCTCTCCGAGTTCGTCTGGACCAGACATCCGTCAGTGTTTGACTCGGTGCAGTATCATGAAGTCCTGCATCCGAGCAGCATCCAAGTGAGGTCGTTTGTCCGTTTCGAAGCTCAGAAGAGGCCTCAACCCTTAGTTTTATTCCACCCCTAAAGATCTCAGCTCTCTTCCGGGTTCGTCTAGACCCGACACCCACCAGTGCTAGACTCAAGGCGACATTCCATCGAGCCCCGCTCCCGAGGATCGCACAAGCCAGCCCGTCCGTCCGTTCCGAAGCACACAGTGGGGGCGCCAAACTCCGGGTGTTTACCACTCATCAGAGTTGTCAACCCCCTCCGGGTCGTCTAGATACATGACACCCGCCCGAGTAACAACCAAGTGCGGGCAACCATCCATTCCTAAGCCCAGAGTGAAGGCCTCAAAATCCGGGTGTACAGGACTCCCCAGAGATATCTGCCTCCCTCCAGGCCCACATGGACAAGACCCCCGCCAGTGTTTGATTCCAATTAGTCGCCTTTTACGACAGGCAGGAGTTACCTTGGGCCTATTATTTTAATTAGTCCCCGGACCCACAGGGGACAACAATTATGTAAAACATAACCGTTTGATGTCTGACCCATTTTTCCCCCTAGGACCCCTCCGCGTCTTTGCCGCCCCGATAGCACGGCAGCCTTTGGCTTATTGTGCCCTTTGTCTTTTCTACTCCACCCATTCCAAAATCACTGTGACCTGAACTAGTCTGCACAGCAATTGGTAGGGTGAAGTTTTATATTGCTCTGGCTCCGGTCTAGGCTATCCGTAGATCAGTTGTCTTCTGCGGTCCAGAGCTTTACACTCGCACAAGATGTGCTGAGCTGATTCCTCCCCCTCGCCGCAAAGTCTGCATGCCCGGCCCATTTTATGCATGTGTTTCTTGACAGCTATTATCTGTCCCGTCAAGAGTCCTGTTATGTTCCTGAGCTGTCCCCTGCTAAGATTTAGCAGCTCCACAGCTCTCTTTGGACTGGGTTGCGCAATTAATGACTTCCTGTGTTTGAGCCCTGGACAATCTGCCCAGTATGCCTTGTGCTGTTCCCTGATCCAGGACTTGATGGTTCCCCTGGCCTTGCCTTTCGATACGCCCAGGACCGGTTCTGGTCTCATAAATGGTTCTGCTGACCATCTCTTGGCGAGACTGTCAGCTTCTTCATTGCCTTTGACCCCTCGAGTGACCAGGCACCCAGATGAGGGTGAGCTCATTCTGCCCAGCCAAGTCGCTCGTCTCAGTATTCCCTAACCAGCCAGGAATTTACCCATAGCCTACTTACGGCCTTAAGGACTGCCTGGCTGTCTGTGGCTATGAGGATCCCCTTGTTGGTGCAGCCCCTCCCCTTGTTCTCTCGCACACAGTGCAAGATTGCGTACATATCGGCCTGAAAGACTGCTGCATGAGCCCCGAAGAAAATACTGTGACTTACCATCGGTCTTTCCAAATAAACGCGTGCCCCCGTCCCACGGTCCCCGCCCGTGAACCAGACGAGCGCGTCCCACGGTAGTCACGGCGTCTCCTCCCGCCATGCCTCGCGGTCGGGGATTACCAATGTAAACTTATTTTCCCTACAGATTTGCGGGCTCGCGAAGTCTGACCTCATTTCAAGCATGGGCCCCTTCACGATTTCCTGAATCTTGCAGTGGCCTGTGCAGCCTGGGTTGGCCTTCATTGCAGGCTAGTCTGTATAGTCCCGTAACACCTCCATGGTGGCTGTTGGGATTGAGGTCATGGGCCCTGTAATGCAGAGGCAAGCCATCCTTTGGAACTTGCCCAGTTTTTGTTTGGCACTGGATTGTCACCTTAGGCCACCAAACCAGTGCCGTGTATGTTAACGATGGTCTGATCACCCTTGTGTACAGCCAGTGGGCCATACTAGGTCACAGTCCCCACGTTTTTCCATATAGCCGCCTAGTGACAGCTAGGGTCATAATTACCTTGCGCAGTATTTTTTCGATGTGGCCATTCCAGGTTAGCTTACGAGTCCAATACGACCCCAAGATATTTTGGCCTCCCTGGCCATCGGGATGTTTCTACCATATAGAGTGAAAGTTCTGTGGTCCTCTCACTTCCTTCTCCTCGTAAATGGTATGACGGTGGCTTTCTTGGGACTCACCCAGAGCCCTCAGCTAACCGTCCGCCTTTCCCCCACTTTCAGTGTTATCTGCATGCGCTCCCACACTGACTTCGTAACCTTTCCTTGGACTATGATGACAATGTCGTCTGCATAGCCCTGTACCTCGTAACCCCTTCCCGAGAGCCTCATTAGCAGGCCGTCCACGACTAGGCACCAGAGCAGGTGAGACAAAACGCTCCCGTGGGCACCCCGCCAGCGGGGCACGTTGTTTCATTATAACGTCACAGTTTGCTGCAGACAAATCTATTGTTTAACGTTGAAACTGATTCGATATAAAGTTGTTATTTTAAAAAAGAAGTCTAAAATAGTAGGTAAAAAGGAGTACATAATATAATGTAGATTGTAGGCATGTACATAATACATATGTAAATGAATACTGTTTTTTTTCTTAATAATTTTTCAGTTACAACTATGTACATATGTATGTATTCCCAATGATTCGTTTACGTCATTTCACTTAACGTCGCGATTTTAGATCCCTAACTAGGATGTTAAACGAGGACTTACTGTACTTAAAAAGTAAAGTTTACAAAACTAAACCTGAAGATCTTGAAGAGTCAAGGCAACGAATTATCGATGAATCTCGGTTAATTTCCTAAGAATCATGGAGACATGTAATAGGCACATTCTCCAATCCATTAGGGAACTGTCAAATCACTAACGGAACACATTTTGAACACCAGATTAAGTAGACATTATTTACCAATGTAATAATCTTTCGATTAGTACGTTGTAATTTCGTTGAAGAATAGTTTGGAATGACTGTTTTATTTAGACCTTTCTGACTATATCAGGCCTAAGTGTCACATATGGTTAAACTTGTATTGAAGGGTAGATTCCAAAAACAGAAACAATATACAGGTTGTTGCATTTTAAAAAACCACAGTGACTAACAATATCAGAAAAATGGTAAATCTGGCAACATTGCAAATATCAAATCTGGAATCTCCGTATCCAAAAATAGGTGTATTGTATATTTCTGACTACCCAATTAAGACAAAATTAGGCATTTCCAGATTTTTTTCCACTCTGCGTAAACTCAAATTAGAAAAATGCATCAATTATTTTACAATTTTGATGCTACAGAATTTTCTAAATAAAATATTGACTTTTCCATCTCAAAACAATACACATTTATTTTCGCATCTAGAGTGCCTTGAACCACTTAGATAAACTCTCACTAATCATCATCACAGTCTACAGGCGATGTCGCCTTGTTATCACATCCATGACTCTTTGTCTCTAGCACTTCTTTTCATTGGGCCTGGTTTGCAAGTTTTCCTCTTCGTCTACAATTCCCTTTTTACAAAGTGTGTGTCTTCGAAATAATGTTATTAGAAAGCAATTCTCTCTGAATATGTCCTAAAAATTTTTGCTCTCCTCACCTCAATTTGTTTCAGCAAGCATTTCTTTCATTATCTCTTCTAGCACATTTTTACTCTTTTTATTGGTCTACATTATTTCTGTCATTTTCTCCATGTCCACACCTCAAGAGCTTTTATTCTCTTCATGCCTTAACTTATTCATAGTCCAGTCCACCACATACATTACAACACTCCATATCTATGAACTTCCTCCTCAGATGCAAGTTAAAATGTTTATTAGCGAGAAGAGATTTGATCTATTGAATGCTTATTTTGCCATCACAACCATGGCAGTACATTATACTAGCGAATTTGCATACGTTTCGTAAGACAAAACGTAACCTACTTCCTGCTAACCATTCCATTGGACCTGTTTCAACTTATTTATGTTAAATTTATTGTGTAGATGATAGATAACCTTCCAATCGCATAATTTTCTCTGCACAAACAGTCAACTTTTTCTGCCAAATGTGACAAGTTGATTACAAAAACTATTTACAACTAAAATTTTTAATACATCCTTTTTTTATTCTATTGAACTTTATAATCCGCAGTAATATTTTTTCTAACAGGGAATATATTTTTCGGCATTTTTCAAATTCAGTTAAATTTGAATTCGGAATAACTTGGATTGCAATAATTAAACTAAAGCGAATTTTGAAACATTGGATCTGTAGTTTGATGTTTTTTTTCCAAACAACAACCACGAGGGCTTACAGCCTAAATACTCTCGTACCATGGGTGTCGACAAGGAGGAAATGGGCAACTTGTTAATTCTGGACTTGAAGGTTTGGAGGTTCGGAGGAGAAGGAAAAACATGTGCCAGCAAGGAATTCCACAGCTTGAAAGTCCTCGGGACAAAAGAGCGTGCATAAGAAGATGTTCTATGTCTGGTGACCTTGACAGTAAAAGGGTGCATTCGCTCTGATCCCCTGGTAGATCTGTTGGGGACAGCAGGTGGAGGAACTATGGAAGAAAGCTCCTCTGAGCAGTGCCCGTGCAGATATCTATAAAATAGAGAGAGAGGTCACCAACGGCACGTCGGTGGGCAAGTGATGGCAGCCTTTGGGTGAGGGTAGGGTCACCGATGAGATGTATGGCTCTCTTCTGAATGGAGTCCAGGATAGCGAGTTTAGAAGCGGCAGCGGCACCCCAGATGTGGGAGCAGTATTTGAGGTTTGGCCTTATTTGTGAAGTATATAAGGTATAGAGATTAGCTGGTGAAAAGTATTTGGGAGTTCGGAAGAGGAAACCTAATTTCTTAGCAGCCATTTCTGCAACAAAGTTAACTATTTTGGAGAATTCCATATTTCGAACTACTTTAACATGGTTAGTGTGAACATATTTTCGAACCGAAGGTTCGGGTCGAGTTCGGATTCGGTTCGAAATTTTGAAGCTTCACACACCTCTAGAGATTTATAATTTGTTCAAATTTTAACAAACCCAAGGCATGGCAATGGGCAACCCGCTATCGCCATTTATTGCAGACCCTTTCATGAGTAGATTAGAAACAGATCTTGAAAGTGAAAGTGAGTATCTTTCTGGAGTGTAGCTTCGTTACATGGATGATATTTTTGCAGTGTTTAATACAAACATTGGCAGAATAGAAGATGTTATTGCCAAATCAAACAATGAATTTGTGTATAAAATTTACCGACGAATTAGAAATTAATAATAAATTACCAGATGTAACAATTATCAAAAATATAGACACTTTAGAATCAATGTCCACAGAAAGGAAACCACCACGCTAAGGTACACTCCGAATGACTCATCATACGTACACACACAAAATGGCCAGTCTGAATTTTTTAGTAAACAGGTTAATTAATTTTCCTTTAAATAAATGCAGATATTCCATGAATTAAAGTATATTAAGAACATGGCCGAATATAACGGATACACTGCTTGCCTAGTGGAGAAATTAATTAACAAACAGAAACAAAGAAAATGCTAGCGGAATCAACGACTTTTAGAAGAAAGAAAGCCTAAAAAACTTTGTTTGCTTACCATTTGAACCTCGAATCATGAGGGGTCTAGATATCATTTTTTAAAAAGCCACTTTTCCACTAACATTTTCGACAAAAAATACTTGTAAAAACTTGCTAGGTACCCCAAAAGACAAGAATAGTACAGCCAAAATGTCGGAAATTTATTAAATAGGTTGTAAAAATTGTGATCATAAATACGTCGGACAAATAAAAAGATCTATTGGAATTAGATTCAAAGAACATTTAGCACAATTAAGATACGGTAACTATAGATAGATCTTCCATTACCCGACAGATTTGGGATAATAATCACCATGTTAATGAGGAGAGTCTAAAATTAGTAAAAAATGTTAGACAACCAGGACAGCTAAACGCCTTCGATAAACGCCTATATATATATATATATATATATAGTAATAATAAAAAATGTATGAATCTCGCTCCGCCACCTATGGGTAGTCTCCTGATAGATTACTTATAAAATAAATACCGACAGAAGCACGCCCGATAGATAATAAAAGAATATAGATATTTCCACCAAACGAAATATGTTAATTTTGGTGTGGTTAAACCTCCATAAATAGTTAGTGACCGACTACCCGCAGAAGACTACAAATAGAGTTGTTGATATAAGATATTTATAATCATTCATCCTCTGATAATGCTAACTTGGTTAGTGAAACGATCGTCAGGTTTTTTAAAATGTGTTGTGGTGATTTGGGTTCTCCAAGTGTGCTTACCAGTGCTCATCACAGGTTAAAATCTTCACTCAATGAATACAATTTTTGCAACTGTTAAGATTTGTTAATTAAGGTTAAGCGATCTTTCACGCGACCAGATTTAGACGGAGGATAACTGGAATTCTTTAAAATCTGAGAAAACTAAGATTAAAACCCCTCCTTTAATAAGGAGAGCCAACAAACTAAAACACTAAAAACTTGTCATAATCACTAACCAACAAAACAAAACAAAAACTATTATTGTTTTATTACCTACCTTTACACATGCAATCAAATAATAAAATCTGAAGGGAATGGTGGCTTGATTTAATTTAAATGGAAAAATTTTATGGAAAAAAAGAATTAAACTCATCACTTACATGTGAAGTAAAATGAAAATAATTATAAAACAGCATATTTACACAGAACTATAGTTCTAAGGGGTCAATAAAAATCAGCTATATATAAGGACATTATAAGTAAAGCTCTTACTTTTTTTTTATAAAATAATAGTAAAATAAGTTTAATGTGAAAACTTAAAATTTGCACAGCCCTATAAGGTACAAAACTTTCAAGTCCCCAAATAATCAACAATCACTACAATTTTCATCAATTTCATAAGACTAGATAAAAATGACTAATGGTAAGGTATACCCAAAAATTTCAAGAATGGAAATACAATAACAAAGAGGTCACATATCCCATGAGCGTGCAAATAAAATTTGAATCCGACAACAATTTGTTTTGACTAATACAAAATACCCACGAAACAGCCCAAAAGGTGACCTCAATAAATCCTTTGTTGATTATTTTTGGAATTGACAATCACATAAGTTATAACATCATTTTTTTTTAATTGATCAAATACAATAAATTAATAATTAAATATAATTAAAATCAAATATAATATTAGTGCCTCTAATATTCCAAAAATATAATTTATCACAGACAATTTATTTTTTGATAATTTATTTTCAATTTTCATAAAACCTACCTATTGTTTATAGAAAAAAAATATAAACAAATAAACTGATAAAAAGCAACAACAGTTTACATTTTTCTGTCACTTCGATTTTGCTCACAAACCAACATTTGAACAGTGTATTTACTTTGCTTGACCTTATTCCACAATTTTTATTTCAGAATTTACACATCAAGTATTAATTCTATACAATTTCATTCGTTATAAAAACCTCTTAAAAAAACAAAACTAATTAGTATAATACTGAACATTGGATTATTTAAAGTTAAAGAATATTATGATAAATCCTTTAATCACAGTTGCAAAATATATAATTTTGATACAGTATAATGGGTACGATAAGTACTTAGTTCTAGAAAAAACTAGCTAAGTTATACCTACTAAATAGTAGCAGCTGGTTTTCCTACAATCAAACATAAACATGTTTGATTGTGGGAAAACCAGCTGCTCTGTAAGATAAAACTGACCTAGACTGGTTGCTCAATCAGAATTTACGATACATTTCCACTGTCCAACCAAATCAATCTGCATCCTCCCGATGTGAAAGGGCTTTAAGAAGCGTTAAGATTGAACGAAAGGTTTGTTGTTATTGTAACATTATAAAGTTTAATATATTCCCAAGTTGTTGTTTCTTTTAGACCCAAGCTGAAGTTGTTGCTGCAGAAAAACCTACACAAGAGTTTAATGAATCTCAACAGGAAGAGATTTAAGCAAAAAAAAAGAAAAACTGTGTTTAGTTCACACTGATGTAACTGACGAATATTTATGTCGTGTTTTTAAGGCTTACAAACTTTTAGGCGCTTTAAGCTGCAGGCCGGTTGAAGAACAACGGCTTAGAATTAAGTAATTCACCAGGTCAATCATGGTAATGTTGGGCAGGAGACATTGTATAAGGGTCGATGTTGATAATTTTAATTTTGTTATCGTATCGGCATCTTACGTCAGCAGTAGGGGTCGAATAGTATGCACTTCGAGACATCTTTAAAGAGAAACTTGCAAACTCCAACAAAAAATCTAATTCAAACTCAAGTTAACAGGAAAACGCATGCAAAAGAATTGTCAAATAATCGATGTGTGCCGCTAAGAGAAAATAGCGGACCTTTCAAAGTCGTGTGTTCTGGAATCGCCTATTCAGCGACCTAGTCAAATTACGAGTGTCTCACCACAGTAAGTTTTGTCTTGTGCCATTCTATTAAATCGTTCTAAAAAATACCTGGGTAAAGCTGCAATTTAAGCAGAACCCTCCACCTCAACCTCCTGATCTGCCCGGACCATCAGTTGTCTCATTAAAAACCAGTCAAAACACTACGTACACATTATGCTCACATGAACCTGATGTATCCCAGAGATGGTTTTCCTTCCCCCAGCTTTTTAATTAGGCAAACCGATGATCAGGGCAGGTCAGGAGGTCGAGGTGGAGGGTTCTGCTTAAATTGCACCTTTACCCAGGTCTTTTTTGTAATAAAACGGGACAAATAAAACTTACTGCCGTGAGACATTCGTGTCAAATTGGAATTGTGTCGACATCTTTCGGACACTAACTAAAACCCTTATTCAGTGTTCTCTGCATTTCTCAGTAATGATAGTAAGTCAATGATGTAGGTAAGACAGGATGCGACTATGAACATCAGCCATATTGTCATTGTCATTTAAACTGTGTTGTTGATGTTGGACGCTATACCGGTTATTTGTGAATAAAAATAAATTAGAAAAAAAGGTGAGTTTTAGTTACAAGTTTCTAATTTAAAGTGCTGTGTAAGAATATCTTATATATAGTGAACACGTGCATTATTCTAACTTATCAGCAAACCTTTCTATGAAGTAGGTATTTAAAGTAGTATGGCAGTGTTAGCGATTATTAGATGTAATGAGATATCAACTATAACAAGGGCGTTTAAATACAGATGGAGAGACTTATTCTCTGGCTTGTTTTCTTCTCTGCAACCGATTTCTCCTTTTACAGCATCGTCAGGCAAGAGAAAACTACACTTACACACATATGACTATTAAAAATAAGAATCCATTGCTGCGTTAATAAAACAGACCCAAGAAGCAAGAGACAGAAAACCCTCTTTTTATGAACTATCAAAATAAACGAGTCAACATACATTTTTCTGTGTCAAGTATAACTGCCCATGCTGTTCAAGAAATTTAGCTCGATGACACTCATTTAAATTATAAAAAAACTTAAAGAGAAATTAAATATAAAATGTTCGGGACGCAGCAAGCGCGTTATGGTAGTGAATTTTTATTAAATGCTTCAAAATTTAATAACTCAATTTTCTATAAACTTAGAAAGTTCAATTTTGGTATGTAGTAAGGCCTCTTTTAAGGCAACGTATTCACCGAATTTCATCAAAATAAGTTTGTAATTTTCAGAGAATTTTTTTTTCTAAAAAAATATAAATTTGAATAACTCAATTTTTTCTAAACTTAGAAAGTTGAATTTTGGTGCGAAGGAAGGTCTCTCGCAAGGCAACATATCCATAAAATTTAAGGTGTGTAAAACGAGCAATATCTCAGATTAACATTTTTAACTTTTCTAACTTAAGGAGATTATGCAAAAATAAAAAAAAAGTCTGGGCACAGCAAGTGCATTATGGAAGTGAATTTTCATAAAGGTGTTTTTAATAGCAAATATTGTCATTCTAATGCAAGTACGCATCAATCTGGTTACCGGTATAGCGTATATAGTAGAAAAAAATCTTCAAATGAGCGTGAAAAGTTCGAGATGCAGCAAGTGCGTTATGGTAGTGAATTTTTCTTAAATCCTTCAAATTTTAATAACTCAATTTTATATAAACTTAAGACAGTTGAATTTTGGTATGTGGCAAGGTCTTTCTCAAGGCAACATATCCACCAAATTTCATTAAAATAGCTTTGTAATTTTTTGGAGAAAAAAATTTTTTTCCTATAAACTTAGAAAGTTGAGTTTTGGTATGTAGTAAGGTCTTCCCCGAGGCTATATATGCACCAAATTTCATTAAAATAGATTTGTAATTTTCGGAGAAAAAATTTTTTTTCGAAAGAAAACTCAAAATTTTCGTGGAACACCTTGTTCGATTGTCTTGGCTAACGAACTCATCCAAGCCATTAATAAAAGAAAGGCACTTGCCAAGTTTCATCGAAATCGGTTAGTTATTTTTTGTTAGTTGTTTCCGAGAAAACTGGTTTCCTAGCCAACAAACCTTAGGTTAATAGCAAATTGAGTTATTGAAATTTGAAGGATTTAATGAAAATTCGCTACCAAAACGCACTTATTGCGTCTCGATTTTTTCTTTCTTACAAACGCATTATGTTTCGATAAAAAATACAAAAATGCAATAATATAAGGGTGTTCGAAAAAAACCATTGTAGCGGTCACTAACGACTTATGGACCACCCTGTGATTGTCAAAATATTTTTATAAGATGCAGCTTAAGACACCCTGTAATTAACGTATGCAATTTCTTCTCGTATCTTGTATATAACAATTATTGAGCTGTACCGTAGAAATACGTCACCCTGTATATATGTAAACAAATAAAAACTGAAAGTAAAGTCTAGACCGGAGACAGAGCAATATAAAACTTCACCCTACCAATCGCTGTGCAGACTAGTTCAAGGCACAGTGATTTTAGAATAGGTGGAGTAAGACTAAGGGTATGCACAATCAACCAAATGTTGCAGTGCTATCGGGGCGGCAAGGCCGCGGACGAGCCCAGAGGGAAAAAAAAAATAAAAAAAAATAACGGATATGGCTTCTAGGAGGCCTAGTTTGCACTCATTTGTAGAAATCTTTTTAAAATTCAAAAGTCGCAGTCTCCTCATTAACGAATTTCTTTTACGAAAATTAGCTACAAATTATAGACCATTAAACCAAAAACTTAACTAAACCAAAAACTTAACAAAACCTACAGCCAGGGCATCAACTTAACTAAAGCTACAGCCAAAGAATCAGAGAAAGGGTCTATTTGAAATGAATTTCTGTAAATATTTTAGTACAATGAAGGACAATGACGGTTGAAGCGGAAACTTAAGGGTTTGCAGAAGACTCTTCTTGAGACATTTTCTTTACGTAATTCGTATTTGTTTCAGGTTCTTTTCCTAAATGTTACGAATTTTGACTTTCAATCGCGAATTTGACGTTTTGAGGAAAACCCCAAATGTTTGTTTTTTAAATGCCTATAACTTTTTTGTCTTTTAACTAACAGACCTAAATTTTGGTACGTGCGTCATTATTTTTTGAGTTATCGGTGTGATACATACATACATACATACATACATACATACATACATACATACATACATACATATACATATATATATATATATATATATATATATATATATATATATATATATATATATATATATATATATATATATATATATATATATATATATATATATATATATATATATATATATAGGTCTCTCAAAACCATTGACCTAAAGTAATATTCAGGATTGTTTTATTCCGTTTTTATAATATTTCGGTTAATTATTATAACAGATTATTTTTGTTAATTTTGACTGTGAGGGTATCTGATCGTCTGTTGTTGTCTACGAATATTGGTATATTTTTCGGGTTTCTTATTGTCTTTTGGAGCACCTATACTGCAAATATAAGTAAATAAATAATATATGAATGAGGTTGATGAATTTTTGGATGTTTTAAATGCATGCGAATTTAATGAATAAACAAGATATGTAACTTTGGAAAGTTTTGGTAATGAAACTACTATTGCTAATGGATTGGGTTTCTGAGTTATGCACATGAACAGAAGGAGTGTAAGTAAACATTTTGATGAGTTTTTAATTTTGCTAAAGGGACGTCAAAAAAAATAAATTTGATTGCATAATTTTGAGTGAGACCTGGTCTGTACCTGATATGAATATTTTTATGATTGAGGGTTTTGATGTGGTTTACAGTGAGGGTAAATGCAATCAAAATGATGGCGTTATTATGTACGTAAAAAGCTGCTACAATGCAGAAATGAGTAAAATAAACTTTGGTGAAGTTACATCTGTTAGCTCAGTTGTAAAATTCCATCAAAAGTCTATTAGTATTATTGGTATATATAGGTCACCATCATCAAACGCAGACATCTTCCTAGATAATTTGAGTGCATTTTTGGACAAGAAAAGAAATTTTGACATTGACATAATAGCTGGAGATATTAATATTGACATATTAAACTTGAAAACCCCTACTAATATCAAGTATGTACATATTTTTGAGAAGTATGGATATGTGTCACAAATAAGTTTGCCTACTAAAGTAACCAAGGATTCTGAGACATGTTTAGATCATATGTTTGTTAGGTTGGGCAAGAATATTGCAAAGCAATACAGGAGCTCGGAAATATCAATCAGGCCTTGTGTCCTGCAGACTGGTGTCACGGATCACTACAGCTGCTTTGTGGATTTTATGGTCCAAAATAATGCAGATGGTAGTCTGAAGTTTGATGAAGTTCACACAAAAGTTAAAACAAACAAAAAGTTGTGGACAGGGAAAAATTGATTCAACACTTAGAATCAGAAGACTGGAGTGTTTTCCGGAACATGGAGGATAAGTAACTGACCACCTAACAGGTATATTTACTGGCGCTATTAACGGAGCGACAAATATTACCACCATAGTTAAAAGAAATAAACAACCTTGGATAACACACGAGTTAATCACTTCGCTTAGAGTGAGAGACAATTTGAGATTAAAGTGGCTTAAAGATAAAAATAACCAGGCTTTAGAAACTCAGTATAAAATCTATAAGAATAAGTTAACAAACCTGATTAGGGAGATAAGCAACAACTACTATAGAAACCGAATCATATTGTCAGAAAAAAATAAAAGCAAAGTTTAAAATACGATTAATGGAATAACAAACAGGCGAAAGAAAGAGGTACAGATAATTACATCAGTAAAATTAGCAAATGGTTCGACCACTAAAAGCGGTTCACAAATTGCTGACGCCTTTAATCCAGCAAAAATAAATTTGATAAAATAGACGATGACACCTTGATTTCACCTCAAAAGATAAGATATAGTGACGCCTTAAACTACAGTGAACAGTTACTTAGTTATTTAGAACAACATGAAGATGGGACACTTTCCGAAAAGATAATGTTGCGCAATTTACGTGCTACCATTAGTCGAAAGGTAGTAAATGATTCAAGGAAACAGACAAGCATACTCTCTTACTTCACTAACTAGGTATGTACAGGCAGATATGTATTTAAAATGTAATATACACGTCTTAATATGTTTAATTAACATTTCTTTGTTCTTTATTTATTTGTTTCCCAAACATATGCCATGTAGGATTTTGTTGTGTTTTTATATGTGAAAATTGGCGATTTGCGGCTTAACCAGGAACTCGATTAACCAGATAAGTATTTTTACTGGCCATACCGTAAAATCGAGAGTCTACTGTAATTTAATAAATATTATTGATTTAAAATCGAAAATTAATAATGAATATATAAACCTTGGATAAATAATTATCTCAAGCGAACGCCTATACCACGCTGAATACACTGATTCTCGTCCGATCACCAAAGTTAAAAAACTTCAAGCACGGTCAGTGCCTGGATGGTAATTTAATAAATATTATTTATTTAAAATCGAAAATTAATAATGCATATATAGTTACATACCTGTATATTCTCAACATCATACAAAATATGACGAACCCGGAAACCATGCATCAGCAGTTTAGTGACTTGTGCAAGAGTGCCGATTAATAATTGTACCACTTAAATAAAAAAACTAATCTATTTAGATATAAATAATATTGTTAATACCCCTAAACTACCGTTTTTTGTTATACCAAGTCTAAATTTAAAAGTATTGATTGACTCCGGAGCGTCATATAGTATCATAAAACCAGGACCGGCTTACGAGTTATTTAAAAAAATTATTTATAACGAACCATTTTCAATGAAATCAGTTAACCAGATAACCCATGGTGAAGACAACGTAAGGTACCCTATTTTACAAGAATTTAATATTAATTACCAATTTCCAATGCGTGTCATGCAATGGCACCATCGATTTGACGCGCTTATAGGGTCAGCTCATCTTACAAAATTAAAGGGAAATATCGATTATAATAAACAAATTTTAACTCTAGGAAATCAAAAAATTCCATTTTACCTTGAAATTAATCCACTGAATTTTACACCTTTCAAACAAATTTGCGAAAATTATGTATCAGCCCCTGTAAATATAGAAAAAGGCATAGTAGTTTTACCACGTATTGAAGAAACAAATGTTTTAATTTACGAGTCAATAGCTCAAGCAAAAGACGGATATTGTAGAGTACCCATAAAAAAAATTCTAGACGCAGCAAGTGCGTTATGGTAGTGAATTTTCATAAAAATGTTTGTAATAACAAATATGTGTGTGTTTTTTTTTTAAGAAAGCAGGCATCAAATTTGGTTACCAGTATAACCTATATAGTAAAAACAATGTGCCTTGTTTCATCAAAATAACTTTATTGTGTGAAAATGTACAAAAATTTCCGAAAGTAAACTTAAAGTGTTCCCGAAAAAACACGTTTCTTGGTCAACCTTATAGGTTAATAGCAAATTGAGCTGTTCAAATATGAAACATTTGATCAAAATTCGCTACCATAACGCACTTGCTGCGTCCAGAATTTCTTTTCTTACAAACATGCATTATATTTCGATGGAAAATGCTAAAATGCAATAACATAAGGCGTGTTTGATTTAAAAAAAATGTAAATTTGTATCACCAACGACTTATGGACCATCCTGTGATTGTAGAAATATTATTTTAAGATGTAGCTCAAGACACCCTATAATTAATATATACAAAAATTTTTCATATCTTATATAATAACGGATATATTGAGCTTTATTGATTTTTTTACGAACATTCGACAAAAATTATATACCATTAAACGATAAACTCTATAGCTAAGACTACTGCCAAGCATCAGAGACAGGATCTACTTGAAATGAATTTTCTGGGAATATTTTAGTAAAATAAAGGACAATGACGATTGAAACTAAGACTTCAGGGTTTGTAAAAGATCCTTCTTGAGACGTTTTATTTCTATAGCCCGTATTAGATTCAAGTTCTTTGCCTAAATGTTGCCAATTTTGACATTTTAAATCGTCACTTTGACGTTTTGAGGAAAACCCCAATTTATTTTTCTTTAAATGCCTATAACTTTTTTGTCTTTTGACCCACATAGCTAAATTTTGGTAGGTAACTTACCTATAGGGACGTAAACCTGCGTGCCAAATTTGGTTGCCCTTACTTTGTTAATTCCGGAGATATAAATTTTTTTTTAAAGAAAACAAAATTTTCCGGGAAAACCTGCGCGGATTTTCCTGGCTAACGAACTCATCCAAGCCATTTGCAAAAGGAATTTTTTCACCAAATTTAATCAAAATCGGCCCATTATTTTTTGAGTTATCGGTGTGATACATATATATATATATAAATATAATATATATATATATATATATATATATATATATATATATATATATATATATATATATATATATATATATATATATATATATATATATATATATATATATATATAAATATATATATATATATATAAACATATAAAAATTGAAACTGACCCCGGATATGTTTTCTGGGGGGCCTAATTAGCGCTCATTTGAAGAAATTTTTTCAAAATTCAAAAGTCGGGATCTCCTCATTAGTGAATTTTTTTTTAAAGAAAATTCACTAATAAAGAAAAATCCAAATTCAAAATTTGTGGAAAATACATTTTCAGGAACAAATAGATGTCGATCCATTACAAAACTACTTTGACGAACTACCTAAAATTTCAAAACATTTTGATGTAACAAAAGTTTTAAGAACAGATCATTTAAATACAGAAGAATATGAAAAACTTATTAATTTGTGTCGAAAGTATAATTATATTTTCTATCATGAAGACTCTCTCTCTTTCACCAATGCAATTAAACATAAAATAAGAACTAAAGACGATGAAGTTGTTGTCACCAAATCATACCGGTACCCTTTTCATTTACGTGAAGAAGTCCAAAACCAAATTCAAAAACTATTAGACAACAAAATAATTAGACCCTCAATATCACCCTACTCAAGTCCTATATGGATTGTTCTGAAGAGTCGACGCTTCTGGAAAAAAGAAATGGCGCTTAGTAGTCGATTACCGTAAACTTAACGAGAAAACGATTGATGACAAGTATCCCATACCACAAAATGATAGTCTCCTGGTACCATCCAGCTCATACTATTTAGAAACACCCTCTTCAAACTTATGGACCCAAGAGAGGTGCCCCTCTATAGAAGACGTGGTTATATGCAATAATCGCCCACGAGAAGAACATTACATTACAAGGTTGCACTTCTACCAAAGTAATGAACCCCTACGAAATATCAACTCAGCTGCAGAATGGCCAGATCCTAATATCCACTAGCTCAGCAACCACTATTGTCGAAAATTGTGAAGCATCGTTAGAACGAAAAATCTTCCAGGGAAACGGTCTAGTAACATCCCTCAATTCCTGCAAAGTCAAGATCAATGAGGAAATGTATGAAGACGGTGCTACCAATTTGACGCTACAGCCCACAGAAGTCGAAGAATTGCAACAGACACATCAACATCATATCCATTTTAAGCAAATTCATTTGAAAGAAAACAAAAAGATAATAGAAGCATTGTCTCAAATACAACAGCATCCATTTAATCTCCGACCGTCCATCCAGTATTCCCACTTAGGCATTACCATTGGTATATCCATCGTTGTTACCATTGTACTTCTGTTTCTTTTAAGAAGAAAAATTCAGAGCATCCTATACAAGTCCACAAGGAAACGGAAACCATGCATCATCAGTTTAGTGACTTGTGCAAGAGTGCTGATTAAGACGTTCGCATTTATGTTAATTCTATAGAATATAATTCTATTATTTCATTCAATCGCTGTAACTCTAGTTGTTTTGAATCACATAGTTTATGATAGATTTTAGACTGTAATAATTGTACCACTTAAATAAATTAATTAATTTTTTCGGACAATCGCTTACGAAAAACCTAATTATGTAAACCTTGGATAAGTAATTATCTCAAGTAAGTGAACACCTATATCAAGCTGAATACACCGATTCTCGTCCGATGACCGAAGTTAAGAAACTCCGAGCACGGTCAGTGCCTGAATGGGTGACTGCCTGGGAACACCATGTGCTGTTGCCCTTTGTTTCTTAGGTAGTGACATTTCTGTTTTGTTCTTATTAGCGAATTTTTATTGAAAAAAATTAAGCAAAAAATTTGTATCTTAAAAAAATAACCAGGTTATTTTGAATTTCGGTTGGTGTTGCCCTCATAAATACCTTACTCCACCAACATTCAACTTTCTGTGTTTATAGAAAATTGAATTATACAATTTGAAGAATTTAATGAAAATTCGCTAACATAACGCACTTGCTGCGTCCCAATTTTTTTAAATTTTATGTAAAAAACAGTGGATAAAGTTTGCATCTGCATCTTTGGACTTAATCATTTGAACAAAATTAATTAAAGAAACATAACAGAAACTCTTGGTTTAAAATATTCTGTCATTTTTCTATGTGATGTTAGAAATTTCTCACATAGATGAAGCATAAAAATAGTTTTGTCAAAAGCTTAAAAGTAACTACCCGATTAATTGTAAAAAAAATCATAAATAAACAATTCTGTTTATCTATTCACGCTTTTACCTAACATTTAATTGACTCAAGCCAGATTCATTGTGGAATAAGATCAAACAGCAGCAAAGTTTAAAGCTAAATCAGTTATTGATATTACTGTTAAAATTTTGGTCAGGAATCAAAATACAGTTATCATCTATCAACGAATTCTCATTCTCCACGATTCGGAATTCATCTCCTGCCAAAGTATTACCTTCTATATTAAAATTCTTATCCTGTTCTAAACTAGTATCACCATTCCATTCAGTACAATCGATTAAGCCATTTAAACTATTCTGCAGTCCTTCGTTTCTTATCGGCTGCCCGTTCAACAGGCAGTCCCTGTTCAAATTATTGTAATTAAAAGTATCTGTGGTCACCACCGGAGTGGAGGGGTAAGAACGTGAAATCTGATTGGGGTATGTCTTTATCGACAAAGGTTTTATGTTTCGTGCAAAGGGTAAGGGTGTGCTTGGGACAGAACGTGAAGGGGGACATTTAGCTTCAAAGCTACCTACAACATCAATACTCTGCGAGCGAACTAAGCTACGGGGACAGGGAACAATTTCAGGGGAAACATTATTTTCAAACTGGACAGTGGTGTTAGCGCCATAGTTAGATTGTAATTCTAAATTGTTTTCAATAATCAAACCATACTGATTCAAATTTTGAGCGGCACCGAGACCGACACTGAAAACATCGATTCCGTTAATATTATTATTCTCACACACTTGGTCTTCTAATGTACTTATTATCTGGTTGACTTCTGTTTGTGTTTCTGGAATCGGATCTAAATTGTTGAAGTCGGGGTTTTGATCGCTTATAAGAAACTGGTTACCCCCCAGAGGATACGCTGGGGTTTTCATTGAAGCGACAACAGGTACGGAATGAGAGCGGAAATTCAGTTCATTTACATGCTGAATTTGTTCACTAATTAACAACTGATCAATTTCGTTTGTAGAGCTAACTTGTACTGCTTGAACTGTGCTTGCATAATCTGGAGTATATGCAACTTTGCTGTCTGAATTTAGCAATTTTTGTAACACCGAATGGTCGTTCAAGCGTGGGCTAGAAGGGGCTGAAACTGCCATATAATCTTTACCGGTGTAACTCGATGTTAGTTCTTCTTTAATATCTATAATTAGGTCTGGTTCCTTTTTGATTTTCATGGCTGATAAATTCTTTCTAGCCAAGGATATATTATTGTTTATGTTAGAAAGCATGATACCTGCATTTTGGTGGGTATTATTTTTGCAACGAGGGATCGGAGTATTTCGTGGACTCACGAAGGGACTGGCATTTGTACTTGAAGATTTTGATTGTCTTCCGTTTGGCGACTGACGACCGGCTGGTGAGATAGGAGTGAAACTGAAGTTTTTACGGCGTGTATTTGGACTGGGTGGTACTGTTTCTTCAGGGATGAGGTTTTCGAAGCTTACTCGCCTCCTAGCAGTACTATTGACAGTGTGCGGCAACATATGAGAGGGGATATAGGAAATAGTATTTCCCTGGAGAGGTGTGGCAGTAACCACAGGGCTTTCTATAATGGACTCATTAGGTATAAGTGTAGCTGTATGGTTCTGTATCAGAGTCTGTGGGACTATTCTTTCTGTAGCGGCTATTCCATTTTGTTCTAGCATCTGACGTAATTGGGACAATTTTATTGTGGTATCTGAAACTTCAACGATGCTGTTATTACTGAAATATTTTGATAATTCTTCTTCATGTTGACTGTTACCAGTACCTAGATCGGAAAAATAAAAAATAGTTTGTTTATAATCGTTATGTTCGATTTTGTCAACACCAGTTCACCACGCCTTAAAAATGACTGACATTAACTTAGGATTAATTTTGTCAAAGTAAAAAAATAACAAAAACACTTGATAAAACTTCACAGAGAAGATAGTTTATTCAAATCAGACTCACGACCATTCATGATGATATATTATATATATATATATATATATATATATATATATATATATATATATATATATATATATATATATATATATATATATATATATATATATATATATATAGATGTCCCAAAAGTCGTAAATCAAATGTCACACTAAGATAGGCTGACTAAAGCCTTTTCAGAAAAACGTTATATGATCTTATCAAAAAGTTTACGGTTTTCAATATATTGACAGTTTTATGGAAAAAAAAAAAAAAGAAAGAAAATTGTCAAATTTTAAGGTATTTTGCCCCCCACATGCAGAAAAAACATTTCTACAATGTCATTTTTGCACATGTTAATCAACAAAAATGGCGTTATCGAATCAATCTGAATTATTTTATGTTATTGTTTAGAAAATTAGAAGAAGAAAAAATTAAAAATCGGACTTTTCTTCCCCAATTTTTTAAAATCTGGAATAAATCTCCATACTCAAAAAATAATTAATAAAATTAACTGTCTCATAATTTCAAAAACTTCCCTGTTTTTTGGAGATTCTAAAATGATATATAACATTATCAATATCTCAAAAAATATTTCACTGTCGACGATTGAAAGTAAATTTGGGAGTGAAATCAGGTAGCTAATAAATAAAAATAAATAGATTCATTCAATCATTTTATTCATAACAGATGCTCAAATTGACAGCCATTCTGTTTTATACATCTTGTACAATTCAACCCCACCAAATCACAGTCTTGCTTTCTTTCTCATAAGCGATATATGCCAGCACTAGACCCATCACAATGAACAACCAAGTTATTCAAAGTAATGAATCCTTTTCACTTGTTGGCATTTCTGTGGATCGAAATCTCAATTGGCACCAACATGTCACATCAATTGCAAAAGCGGCTACTAAGAAATTAGGTTTCCTCTTCCGGGCTCGCAAATACTTTTATACTTCACAAATAAGACCAAAATTCGAATACTGCTCCCACATCTGGGGTGCTGCTGCCTCTTCTACACTCGCTATCCTGGACTCCATTCAGAAGAGAGCTATACGTCTCATTGATGACCCTACCCTCACCCAAAGGCTGACATCCCTTGCCCACCGACGTGCCGTTGGTGACCTCTTTCCCTTTTATAGATATCTGCATGGGCACTGCTCAGAGGAGCTTTCTTCCATAGTTCCTCCACCTGCTGCCCCCAACAGACCTACCAGGGGAACAGAACGAATTCACCCTTTTACTGTTCAGGTCACCCGATATAGAACATCTTGTTATGCTCGCTCTTTTGTCCCGAGGACTTCCAATTTGTGGAATTCCTTGCCGGCACATGTTTTTCCTTCTCCCCCGAACCTCCAAACCTTCAAGTCCAAAATTAACAAGTCGCCTCTTTCCTCCTTGTCGACACTCACGGTATGATAGTATTTAGGCTGTAAGCCCTAGTGGTGTGTTGTTGGAAAAAAAAAAAAGAATTATTATATATACGACATCATCTTTGGATCGATCCTCTTAGTCTGCTTAGACTGCCTCGTGAAATTTCTTGAGCTGCTGTTCTGATTCTTTGACATAGCTCCTCGTGATTTCTTATTGGTTTTTCATAATCTTTATCTTTTATGCATCCCCAATAAAAAAGTCTAGTGGATTCAGGTCCGGTGAGCTAGCAGGCCACAAGATAGGTCCTAAACGGCCAATCTACCTGCCCGGGTGTGTCTGATTCAAGTATTGCCTTACTTCTAAGGCATAGTGGGCTGGGCATATATCATTTTGAAGGCATAGTGGGCTCGGCATAGATCATTTTGAAGCCACATTGTCCTCCGAAGTTCTAATGGAGTGTCTTACAGCGGTTCTGGCAAATTATTTTGTAATAACGCCAAATATGTTTGGCCATTTAACGTAGGAGGCAGTTTCACTGGTCTCAAAAGTGTTCTGTTAAAAATGCCCAGAGGTTTATCTTAATTGAAGCTGAGACCGATCCTCTCTGAACTCACATGGATTTTAAAATTTCAAACTATAAAAGCTGTGAAGGTTCATGTATCCATCATTTTTACATGCTAACTCGTCACTCCATAAAACTTTATCGAAGAAATTGAGATCTTGCGTAATCACGCGGTTCCAAAACTTGGACCCTCTGAATATTGTAAGGATGGTACCCATACCTTTCTAAAATTCTAGGACCTATCTCGTGGCCACCTAGCAACTTTTTTATTGGCTGCTTAAAAGTTTACAAAAAAGCAATAAGAAATCAAGAGGAGCTACGTCAAAGAATCAGAACAGCAGCTCAAGAAATTTCACGAAGCAGTCTAAAAAGACTAAGAGGATCGTTCTTAAGACGATATCGTTTATGTATAAGACAGAAAGGCCGTCAAATAGAGCATCTGTGTTGAATAGAATAATTTTTGTAAATGTCACAATTTGTTTATTTTTATTTATTAGCTACCTGATTTCACTTCCAAATTTACATTCAATTGTCGACAGTGAATTACTTTTAGAGATATTGATAATATTTTATACCATGTTAGAATCTCCATAAAACAGTGAAGTTTTTGAAATTACAAGCCAGTAAATTTTACTAAAATTATTTTTGGTACGGGGGTTTATTCCAAATTCAAAAAAAATTGAGCGAAAAAGGTCCGATTTTTAATTTTTTCTTCTTGTAATTTTCTAAAAAATAACACAAAAATTTCTGGACGCAGCAAGTGCGTTATGGTAGTGAATTTTCATTAAAATGTTTTTAATAGCAAATATGTGTTTTTGTTTTCAGAAAGCGGGCATCAAATTTGATTACCAGTATAACATATATAGTAAAAAAAATGTGCCATGTTTCATCAAAATAACTTTATTCTTTGAAAAGGTACAAAAATTTCCTGATAGTAAACTTAAAGTGTAACCGAAAAAATCCGTTTCTTGGTCAACCTTATAGGTTAATAGCAAATTGAGCTTTTCAAATTTGAAGCCTTTAATCAAAATTCGCTACCATAATGCACTTGCTGCTCGTCTGCTGGACAAAAATATTTAAGTTGAATGGTATATTTAAATTGCCAAAAATACTTTTGAAAAGCAAGCCATGCTTACCTAAATATTCGTCCATAGCGTCCTTCTCTACATTACTGATGCTATCTAATCGTTCCCTTGGAAGAGGCAATTCAGGAACATCACAATCATCATCATCACTACCCTTTCTTTCCTTATTAAACTTATCTACGTTGTGTACGGCTTGTTGAGATCGGATTTCCGCAGCAACCATCATTGGCTGCTGCGGGTTGTACGATGCAATATCACATGGTTTGGGCTGGATGGCTTTGTACTTTGCGTTGTTGCCGTTTGTTGGCGCTGTGGGGGCGCGGTGTTGCTGAAGGTGGGAGTGCTTGGAGGCTGGCGGGGCACCAAGCCTCGGTATGGCCACCTTGCCCTGTGCCTGGGCGACCGTCACTGCGGCGGCCGCCGTCGGCTTCTGGAAACTATTGAAGTCAGGTAACGCTGATAGCTGAGTGAAATCAAGTGATTTATCACAGATAGGTTTTCCCTGAGTGGGACTGGTGCTGGTGCTGCTACCGCCCGGTGTACTAGCTGGTGTTACTCCCTCTGAAGAAGATGCAGGAGTTGTCGTCATCACTGGTGATGAAAGGCTGTTGATGTTAACATTACCATTGGATAGAGGCTGCTGTTGTGACAATGTCGACGAGGTTGCTGTCGTCTGTGGCTTTGGCTTCTTTGAGAACTGCTTTTCTTCTAGTTTGGGGCACTACAAATCAGATAACCACTCAAAAAAAGTGGATGCTATGTGGCATTTTAAGAATTTAATTAGGAAGATTTTCTAACAAAATTAAATATATAAAATCAATCTGCTAAGACAAGAGGAGATGGTCATTTTTATGACTGAGTTTTATAATTTTGATTACGAAAGATACAGTGATTCCTTGCCTACTTGAAATCTGTGCTAACCAGGGCGTAATATGTTTGATTTATGAACATAACTTTTAAGTATTAACATTTAAAATGTTTTGAAAATTTTTATCTCGCAAAAATGAGTAGTACAAATATTTTAAGTTTTCCTACTGCTAAAATTACTTAAAATTAAATCCAGACTAGCCTCGTAGCTTTGGTATTCATATAAATCCAAGCTATGTTATGACATCAGCCTTATTATGTCAGAGGAAAGCGGCATTAATCCTGGTTCGGCCACACATCAATTTATAATACAATTGACACAGAAAAAAATTTATTGTACAGAAGGGTGCTACGTGCTATTAAATTCATTTGGTAAAAGTTTCTAGGGCACTGTTTTGTGAGCAATATTACATACTTCAACAATAAACAAACATTATCTTTATAATATACAAAACAGTTTAACAAGGAATTACATTAATCCAGGGTACATAAACCTCCAGAATTTGCACATGCTCAGACAGATTTGTGTAAATACCGGTTGTCACAGACATAATAGAATGGACAGAGGAGGCCTCAATCTCCAGGTTTAGATTAGGTTAGGCTAGTTTTGATTGTGAGTGGACCATAACAGTCTCTCCACTGCGACCATAAGGTCTGTTGTGGCTCACGCCTAATAGTCTATATTTCGCCCAACAAAGACAGCCTCCTGCAGAGGTCGATAATCTTTGTTGGCAAAAGTTGATCCAGATTTTCCGGACCAAGCTTTGTCTTGCCAAAGAGCAGGTATCTAGTCCTGTCCGCCGCCGGACAGGTACACAGTACGTGCTCTGCTGTCTCGTCACTCTCCATACACAGCCGGCACTCAGTTTCCTGACCGACTCCAATTCGGTGCATGTGGTGACGCAAGTAGCAGTGTCCTGTATACAGGCCGACTAGAGTACTCAGTTGTTGTCTGTTTAACTCTAGAAGTTTTTTTAGCTGTTGACTCTGACAGGCCATTTATAAAGGCCTTAGAGTGAGCTAATTCTGGCAGATTTTGCCATTGTTGGATTGTCATTATTTCTGTCCAGATCTTTAAGGTGCGTTTTGCTGTGCAGTATACCAGCAGATATTGGCCCTCAATAGGGTCGTTTGATTTCGTTTCCAGTCCTCCCTTTCCGGGAGGACAGTCTTGAAAGACAGATCTTGGTAGGCATCAAGTCTTAGACCATTCCCAGAATCTCATGGCCCTCAATTTCATCAAGGAGTCCGGACCCTCCCAGACTGATTTCCTTCCTTCGGCATGCTGTTAGCCGTTTGTTTTAATCTGTACGTTGTCCACCTCGCCACCCTCTCCAGCCAAGTGTGAAGAGGTGGAATATTAAAGAGGACCTCCAGACCCGTTTATGGAGCGGTGCTTATCGCTCCCGTTATCATCAGACAAGCTTGTCTCTGTAGACGAGCCAGTTTGGCCCTCGCGATACCACGAAGTGCCTTGGGCCACCAAACTATGGCTCCATACTCTCCGAGTTCGTCTGGACCCGACATCCATCAGTGTTTGGCTCGAGACGGTATCATGAAATCCTACACCTGAGCAGCATCCAAGAGAGGTCGTTTGCCTGTTTCAAAGCTCACAGAAGAGGCCTCATCTTCAGTTGTAATCCACCCCTAGAGATCTCAGCTCTCCTCCGGGTACGTGCAGATCCGATAACAGCCAGTGTTTGCTTAAATTTCAACCAATAAATCCAGCTCCGTGCAGGAGGCGACCTTTTCGAGGGTGAAAGGTGGTTTCCAAACTCAAAGAGCTTAAAGTTCGTCTGGACCAAACATTCGACAATGTTTGACTTGAGGTGGTATAATGATGACGGGCACCCGAGCAGCATCCAAGCGAGGTCGCTTGCCCATTTCAAAGCTCACAGAAGAGGCCTCAATCTTCAGTTGTAATCCACCACTAAAGATCTCAGCTCTCCTCCGGGTACGTGTAGACGTGTTATCTGTCAGAGTTTGCTTAAATTTCAACCAATAAATCGAGCTCCTCGCAGTAGGCACTCTTTTTGAGGGTGAAAGGTGGTTTAACATGTGTACTGCCATCCGAGTGAAGTCGCTTGCCTGTTTCGAAGGTCAAAGAGTTCGTCTGGACCCGACATTCGACAATTTATGACTCCAGGCGGAATCATGATGACAGGCACCCAAGCAGCATCCAAGTGAGGTTGCTTGTCCGTTTCGAAGCTCACGAAAGAGGTCTTAATCTCCAGTTGTAATCCACCCTAGAGATATCAGCTCTCCTCTGGGTTCGTTTAGACCAGACATTCACCAGTGCTAGACTCAAGGCGACAGAGTCCCACTCCCGAGTATCACCCATGCAAGGTTGTTTGTCCATTTTGAAACACACAGTGGAGGCCTCCAAATCCGGGTGAATACCACTCCACAAAGATCCCTCCGGGTCATTTGGATGCCCAACAGTGCTTAACCCAAGGTGGTATCATCTGGAACCTACCATGTGAGTAACAACCAAGCGAGGTCAATTGTCAATTTCGAAGCCTACAGTGGAGGCATCAAAATCCAGGTATATATCACTCCACAGAGATATCTGCCTCCCTCCAAGTTCATCTGGACCAGACCCTCACCAGTGTTTGACTCCAATTGGTCCCCTCTTATGACAGGCAGGAGTTACCTTGGGCCTACTCTTTTAGTTCGTCCCGACCCACAGGGGACATGCATCAGATAAACTGTTAATAAAACATAACATACGGAACAAATTTACCCAAACAACTTGTGCTGATTAACTAAACTGATAATAAATTGTGTAGGATAGCTAAAGTTACAATAAGCTGGTACAAATAATAATAACAAATTATTAAAAATTGAGTGAAGTAATCATTTGTTAAACTTGTAAAACTATTAGAAGAAAATAAAAAGAAATTAAATTATAACTGTATGTTGTCCCCTGTGAGTCCGGGGACTAACTAAAAGAATAGGACCAAGGTATCTCCTGCCAGTCGTAGAATGCGACTAAGCGGAGTCAAACACTGGCGGGGGTCTTGTCCAGGTGGGCCTGGAGGGGAGTGGATATCTCTGAGTCATGTGCACCCGGATTTTGCGGCCACCACTCTGGGCTTAGAAATGGACAACTGACCTCGCATGGTTGTTACTCGGGAGTGGGGTTCCAGATGATACCGCCTTGGGTTGAGTGCTGGCGGGTGTTATATGTCCAGACGACACGGAGGGGGTTGAGATCTCTGATGAGTGGTATACACCCGGAGTTTGAGGCCCCCACTGTGTGCTTCAAAACGGACGGACAGCCTCTTTGGGCGATGCTCGGGAGCGGGACTCGATGGGATGTCGCCTTGAGTCTAGCACTGGTGGGTGTCGAGTCTAGACGACCCGGAGGAGAGCTGAGATCTTTAGGGGTGGATTACAACTAGAGATTGAGGCATCTTCTGTAAGCTTCGAAACGGGCAAACGACCTCACTTGAATACTGCTCGGATGCAGGACTTCATGATACTGTCTCGAGTCAAAAACTGACGGATGTCTGGTTCAGACGAACTTGGAGAGCGGTTATCTCTCTTTGAGCTTTGAAACAGGCAAGCAACTTCGCTCAGATGGCAGTACATCTGTCAGACAAACTTTCACCTCACAAATATCATCTCCTGCAGGAAGCTTGATTTGTTGGGTGAAATTTAAGCTAACGCTGGCGGGTAGCGGGTCTGAACGAACCCGGATGGGGCTAATATCTCCAGGGGTGGATTACACCTGGAGACTTAGGCCTACTCTGTGAGCTTCAAAACAGGCTAACGATCCCGCTTGGATGCTGCTCGAGGGCGGAACTTTATGGTACCGCCTCGAGCCAATGAAAGACTGGTGGAGGTCTTGTACAAGTGAGGCTGGAGGGAGACGGATATCTCTGGAGAGTTATATGCACCCGGATTTTGACGCCTCCACTGTGGGCTTGGAAATGGACCATTGGCCTCGCTTGGTTGTTACTTGGGAGCGGGGTTCCAGATGATATCGCCCTGGGTTGAACGCTGGCGTGTGTCGTGTGTCCAGACGACCCGGAGATGGCTGTGATCTCTGATGAGTGGTATACACCCGGAGTTTGGGGCGCCCACTGTGTGCTACGAAACGGACGGACGGCCTCGCTGGGGTGATGCTCGGGAGCGGGACTCGATGGGATGTTCCCTTGAGTCTAACGCTGTTAGGTGTCAGGTTTAGACGACCCTGGGGGGAGAGTTGAGATCTCTAGGGGTGAATTACAACTGGAGATTGGATGCTGCCCGAGAGTGGGACTTCATGAATCCGCCTCGAGTCAAACACTGACGGATGTCGGGTCCAGACGAACTCGGAGAGAGGTTGTCTCTCTTGGAGCTTTGAAACGGGCAAGCGATTTCACTCAGATTGCAGTACATCTGTCAGACAAACTTTCACCTCACAAATATCATCTCCTGCAGGAAGCTTGATTTGTTGGGTGAAATTTAAGCTAACGCTGGCGGGTAGCGGGTCTGAACGAACCCGGAGTAGTCTAAGATCTCCAGGGGTGGATTACACCTGGAGACTTAGGCCTACTCTGTGAGCTTCGAAACAGGCTACCGATCCCGCTTGGATACTGCTTGAGGGCGGAACTTCATGGTACCGCCTCGAGCCAATGAAAGACTGGTGGAGGTCTTGTACAAGTGAGGCTGGAGGGAGGCTGATATCTCTGGGGAGTGATATGCACCCGGATTTTGACGCCTCCACTGTGGGCTTAGAAATGGACCATTGGCCTCGCTTGGTTGTTACTTGGGAGCGGGGTTCCAGATGATATCGCCCTGGGTTGAACGCTGGCGTGTGTCGTGTGTCCAGACGACCCGGAGACGACTGTGATCTCTGATGAGTGGTATACACCCGGAGTTTGGGGCCCCCACTGTGTGCTACGAAATAAACGGACAGCCTCGCTTGGGTGGGACTGGGACTCGATGGGATGTTGTCTTAAGTCTAACACTGTTAGGTGTTAGGTTTAGACGAGCCTGAGAGGAGCTGAGATCTCTAGGGGTGGATTACAACTGGAGATTGGATGCTGCTCGAGAGCGGGACTTCATGATACTGCCTCGAGTCAAACACTGACGGATGTCGGGTCCAGACGAACTCGGAGAAAGGTTATCTCTCTTTGAGCTTCGCAACGGGCAAGAGACTTCACTCAGATGACAGTACACCCGCCAAACAAACTTTGACTCTCAAGAAAAGATCGACTTCTGCAGGGAGCTGGATTTGATGGGTGAAATATAAATAATTAGACGTGAGCCACAATGGACCTAAGGTCACAGTGGAGGGACTGGAACAGCCCACTCATAAGAAATATAATCTAATCTACTCATTGTATGTTAACTTTGTTTTATTATTATAATTCTGAGATATAAATTGTAAGTAACGAAAAGAAGCAAGGTGAATTACTAGAGAAGATCAAGATGACCAGAGTTTTCCTTAAATACCTTTATTGTGGACTAAAAAATCAAGAAGTAACTAACCTGCATTTTTCTTTTTCTTTTCTTATTCGCTTCATTTCCAAGTATTTTCTTTTGCAACTGTAATTGAGTTTCACGATGTTTATTGAAACCTTTATTGCAAGATACATCTTCATCTGAAAATAACAATTTCAATTAAAATCAACTATCTTCTTATAATCACAATAATGGATTTTTAGTGAATTTTCTTTAAAAAAATTCACTGTGAGAGGGACTGTATATAAACGCAATTGAATAATTTCTAATTTCAACTGTCGTTCCATAGGCACTAATAGGGATTCACAGGATAACTTAGCCGCATATAAATATCAAAACACTTACGATTATTCAGCGTTTTCTCATGCAGATAGGTGTTGGAATCTTGCCTTTGTTCGTACAATTCGCCGCCAACTTCTTCAGTCTTGCTAACAATACTGAAGCCCACTACAACTGCAGGTGGATAAGGTATGTCAACTCATGCGAACATGGGTTATTAGCTAGCTAATCGTCGGAGCACGGGTAACTCGCGAACGACGTGCTTTCTGGTTGACATCAAAAACTCAACTCTTCTTGAAACGAACAAGACTTCGTTCAATGCGATCGCGCACATGCGCAGTGCACCAAACCATCGAGAAATGCATAATAGATATATACAGCAAATTAATTCCTGCCAAGCACCAAGGAACGAAAGTAAACTAAAACGTCATAGTCTGCACCAATAATAATAATACAAATAAAATGGAAATAAAACATAAGTAAAAATAAATAAAAATAATTATTACATTCTTGAACATTCCGCACCCCGTAAAATACTATTTTACTCTACCCTACTGATTTGGCAACGGACACAGTTTAGTAACTGGCCGTTTCAACTCTCCCAACGCCGTTTTCACGGTAACTACGCGAATGATACCGTCTGCTCCTGGGTGGACTGAGCTGACACGTGCCATACGCCATCGCAGAGGTGGTGACAACTCATCTTTAATTAAAACAAGAGTACCGACTCTCACGGGATTTGTTTCTGAATCCCATTTATTCCGCTGCTGCAAGGTATTAAGGTATTCGTGACTCCAACGGCGCCAAAACTTCCGTTGGAAAGCAGAGATATGTTGCCAACGTGACAAGCGAGACAACTTTAAATCTGACAAGTCATGTTCAATGAAGGAACCCAAGGGTTCTAAGTTTAAGAAATGCGAAGGGGAAAGAGCAGTTAAATCATTGGGGTCAGAGCTTAAACTACAAAGAGGTCTAGAGTTCAGAACAGCTTCAATTTGTGTGAAAACCGTCGACAATTCTTCGAAAGTATGAATTTGATCACCTATAATTCGAGTTAAATGAGATTTAACTGACTTTATCCCAGCTTCCCATAAACCACCCATATGTGGGGCAGAGGGCGGATTAAAATGCCACTCGAAATTTGCCATTTCCACTGCAGATTTCATACAATCAAGAAGATATCTGCTGGCACCAACGAAATTTTTACCACAGTCGCTGTGAATTCTAACACAACTTCCTCGACGAGACACAAATCGACGAAAAGCGGCCAGAAACGCCTCGGTGGAGAGATCCGAAGCGAGTTCCAAGTGAACAGCCTTGGTGGTGAAACATACAAAAAGGCAAAGATAAGATTTCAAAGTTTTTGCACCCCGGCCTTTATTCATAGTAATAGTGAAGGGGCCGCCGAAATCAACACCCACAAATTTAAAAGCCTTTATTTCCGATAATCGAGAGGAAGGCAAATTACCCATAAGTGGATATATGACAGGTGGGTTCACCCTGAAACATGTGTGACATTTTGACAACACAGTTTTAATCGCACGGTGTGGAGATAATATCCAAAACTGCCGCCGAAGCAAACAATGCAAGGTGTTAAAACCTGGATGTAAGTAGGATTTATGATAGTATTCAATGATAAGAACAGTCAGGGCATGTTTTCTTGGGAGCAAAATAGGATGCTTAGCATCAAAATTCAATGAAGAATTCCTCAATCTACCACCAACCCTTAAAATATTTTTATCATCAAGAAATGGATTAAGTTTCCTAATACTCTTTGAACAATTTTTATTTTGTGACAACAATTCTATGTCTGATTTAAACACAAAATGCTGCACTAACTTTATTAGTCTCAATAACGCATCTTGCAGTTCCAGATGGGTAAACTTCTCACCCACCCTTTTCTTGTTCCGACAATATGAAGCAAATCTCAGGCAGTAGCATATTACACGTTGCAACTTAGACAATGAGGAGAATCTACCAATAAATGAGAAGAAGTCCTCTGTTATGAAAACGGACAACGAATTTTTCACTTCCTCATGGAAGATTTCAGTACTATGTTCCTGAGAGATGCTTTGCTCTGGCCAATGCTCAGAAGTCAAACATAGCCAGGCAGGTCCAGTCCACCATAAGGGATGTGCAACTAGCTGCGATGGAAATATACCCCTACTAGAACAATCAGCAGGGTTCTGTGAGGATGGGACATATCCCCAGCAATGAGGAGGAACGAGTTCCTGAATTTGTGCGACCCTATTCGCCACAAAGATCTTCCACCGGTGAGAGGGAGAAGACAGCCAGTTAAGCGCCACTTTTGAATCTGACCATGCGAAGAGTTTATAATTTCTATGGACTAATACAAAGGCAGGTAAAATTGCGTTTACCAATTCAGAAAGCAGTAATGCCGCACATAATTCTAGTCTGGGAAGAGACACTTTTTTCAACGGACTGACCTTCGACTTAGCAGCTACGAAATATATTTGAATGGGATCTGAAAGTATCCTAAGATAAACAACTGCAGCATACGCCTTTTCAGACGCATCACAGAAGGCATGAAACTCCACAGCATGTTTTAAATCGTCCATGTGAGTATATCTTGCTATGTGTATGCTAGACAGTAAGTGTAGTTCAGATTGATATTGATCCCACTGCTGTGTCACAGCCGGAGGCAAGGGGTCATCCCAACCAAGTTTCAATGTCCAAATATGCTGAATTAGGCATTTTGTGAAAACCGTACAAGGAGATAAAAACCCCAAAGGATCAAAAATCCTGGCTAACTCCGACAACATTGATCGCTTTGTACAAACACTTTGCCTCTGTCTTACTTCAAATGTAAACTGATCCAAGAGTGGGTTCCATTGTAGACCTAAAATCTTAATAACGATTTCTTTTTCTGCATCAAATGAAATATTTTGCTGAAATTCCGTGGAAATATTATTCAGAACTTCCCGACTGTTACTTGCCCATTTACGTAAAGGAAAACCACCCGCTTCACAAAGCCCAATTACTTGTCTCTGTAATTCCGCTATTGCTTCCAGCGAAGAGGCTCCTGTGATAACATCGTCGACATAGACATCATTTTTCAAGACTTCTGATGCTACAGGAAAACTGCTGCACTCATCAACAGCGAGCTGTTGTAGTGTACGTAATGCCAGATAAGGAGAGGGTTTGACTCCAAACGTAACCGTTTTGAGTCTGTATTCTCGTACCGGCTCATCATCTTTGAATCTCCACAAAATACGCTGATAGTCACACTGATCGGAAACTACCTGAATCTGACGATACATGTGTTTAATGTCAGCAATAAAAACAAACTTATGGAAACGGAAACGAGTCAACAAAATTGCAATATCCTGTTGTAATTTGGGACCCGTGTACAATGTATCATTTAACGAAAGACCATTACTTGATTTTGCTGAAGCGTCATAGACAATTCTCAGCTTCTTCTCATTAATGACCGCATGATGAGGAATATAATACACATCCTTTTTTTCAATTTGTGCTTCTGGCACAACTTCCATATGATTAGAATCCAAATATTCCTTCATACAATTTATATAACCTGCACGAATGCTAGGATTCTTTAGGAGAGATTTCTCTAACGAGTAAAATCTCCGAAGAGCCATATCACGAGAGCGTCCTAAGTGGCAACCATCCTCTCGGAATGGAAGTGACACCATACCTACCTGAAGGATTTCTCGAATGAGTTTCCAAGAAATGGCGTTCACAATAACTGTCTTCTTTATTGGTTATTACAGAGGGAACGTTTTCTAATTCCCAGAATTTGCTAACTATATGATCAATTGAAACCTCTGAAAATAAACAAACCTGCTCAGACTGTTGCGGCACTCCACATGTCACCTTTCCCATTAGAATGTACCCAAAAATAGTATTTATCGCAATGGGATCACCAATCCTTTCACCCCTAACTACACACCCTGTCAACAAATACGGAACAAATTCCGCACCTAACAACATATCTAAGGGCTGAGGTAAATGAAACTTAGGATCGGCCAATTTAAGGCCATCAAGATGCTTCCAATTTTGAGGGTCCACGGTTGTATCAGGCAAATCCGAACAAATTTTTGGTAAAACAACAGCTTCTATGTTCAAGGTTGGGGCCAACATGTCACGAGGTCGAATATAACAATTTACTATACCCTTTCCAACAGCAGATGGTGTTTGACTTAAACCTCTAACTGTGACGCAGGAGCTTTTCCTTCGAAGACCAAGTCTCTGAACACATGCTTCCGAAATGAAGGATAACTGGCTGCCTGAATCCAAAACCACACGAATGAGTTGAGAACTCCCCGAGCAATCAACACTCTCCACAACAGCAGTACCCAACAACACCGTCGAAACAGATGCCAAAACACTTAGGCCAATATTACTAGAACCACCTTGCCCCATCGGACACAAAATCTGATCAGCTTGTACCCCAGTTGAAGAGCTTTGTAGTTCATCTACATTTGAACCATCTGATGTTGATGTCTCAGAGTTTAAGCAAACATTAGTGTGCTGACTGGTTAAGCCTGAATTGTCTGATTTGGATCTATCCTTGTGAACCTGTCCCTTAAAATGCAACAAAGTGTTATGTCTCTGCTTACACTGGCCACACTTTCTCTTTGATTTGCAACCTGAAACACGATGCGACTCACCAAAGCAAAGTATACAACGATTCAATGATTTTATCACAGTAAATCTATCCTGAGGTGACTTATTTAAAAATACATCACATTTATATAGCTCATGTTTGGATTCACAAAGACTACATTTACATGAATTCACAATCAACGAAATCCGTGAAGATTTAGTTGAGGGACCAGCTCTCCTACCTTTAGTATCAAAGTCCCCACAAGAGTTTTCAAGTGCCCGAGCCTGGGCATAAACAAACTCAATCAACTCCTGAATTGAGGGCAATGCATCATCTAAAATAGTTAACTCAAACCGTTCCCTAGTCTGGCCATCCAATTTACGAACAAGAAGATTCAGCAACAAAAAATCAAGTTGATTTTTAAGGTCAGGAATTATTGACCTAAATGCACTTAAATTTTCAGAAAAACTATTTATGACATGGTTTAAATTTTTTGAAGTTCGCTCCATTACAGGAGGAATTTTATACAAGGCCTGCAAATAACTACCTGCTATGATACGTTTATTCATGTATCTTTTATCCAGTAAATTTAAAGCAATTGGATAGTTTGAAGCAGTTAATTGCAGTGATTTAACTAAAACACTAGCTTCACCTTTCAAAGATAAAAGTAAATAATGAAATTTTTCGATATCACTTAAATTCTGATTTTCATCAACTAAGCTTTTAAACAATTCAATAAAACATTGATATTCTTTTATGTCACCAGCAAAAGAAGGAAGCTGTATCGCAGGAAGTTTCACACATGTTTGCTTAGAGCCTTCAGTATTAATCTTACTTACAGTTGTCTTTCTTTCCAATATTTCCAAAACACACCGTTGTTTTTCTTTAATTGAATAATACAAGTCTTCAAAATTTTGCAAACATTCATGTTCCTGATCTAATTTTTCCTCTTGGTCATTTTCAATATACATTTCTAGGATTTTAGAGTGAAGTAACTGATGTGCAGAGTTTAACTGGTATAAGTCCTCACATCTAGTCAAAGCTTTATATATATCACACTCATCTTCACTTCTCTCAGCAACTATTAACAACTCAAGAATTTTCTGGCATTTAGAACTAATAATAAATGTTTCTGTCTTTAAAAGTTTCAATTTTTTATCCATTGTAATTAGTCAGACAGCAAATTAACAAACTAAAAGTCTAACTTGCAAACAAGTTAATAATTTCACGAATGAAATTAAGCTATTGTTTTTTATGTATCAACTAATTGATACAAAGTATTCGAATATTATGTATTTTATGTAAACAACGAATTGATTACAAGTTTGATCACTTCTATCATGTAAACATTAACATAACCTATCTTATGTATATTAGGCAGAACATCAGAAATGTCAAACGTCAAACCCCGTGAGAAATAAAATTATGACAGGCCACAGAATATAGAAATCTGTGGTAGTTAAATTACAGAACAGTCGTTGCAAATGAACTACAAGTAGATCACCACCCAGCAGCGATGACGACAATAAGCCGACGGACACGAATCGTCTTTAATGGACACGATTCAAGATTTGAACAAAAGCGGTATAAAAAAACGCGATAAAAACCCGATAAGATATAGTATCGCATTTACGTTTATTTTAACGCTTTTTGAACGAATTTAAGTTATTTAATGCAGACTATGATAATCCTGGGTCGATGGACCAATGAGAGGGACTGTATATAAACGCAATTGAATAATTTCTAATTTCAACTGTCGTTCCATAGGCACTAATAGGGATTCACAGGATAACTTAGCCGCATATAAATATCAAAACACTTACGATTATTCAGCGTTTTCTCATGCAGATAGGTGTTGGAATCTTGCCTTTGTTCGTACAATTCGCCGCCAACTTCTTCAGTCTTGCTAACAATACTGAAGCCCACTACAACTGCAGGTGGATAAGGTATGTCAACTCATGCGAACATGGGTTATTAGCTAGCTAATCGTCGGAGCACGGGTAACTCGCGAACGACGTGCTTTCTGGTTGACATCAAAAACTCAACTCTTCTTGAAACGAACAAGACTTCGTTCAATGCGATCGCGCACATGCGCAGTGCACCAAACCATCGAGAAATGCATAATAGATATATACAGCAAATTAATTCCTGCCAAGCACCAAGGAACGAAAGTAAACTAAAACGTCATAGTCTGCACCAATAATAATAATACAAATAAAATGGAAATAAAACATAAGTAAAAATAAATAAAAATAATTATTACATTCTTGAACACACTGAGATCTCGACTTTTGAATTTTGAAAAAATTCCTTCAAATTAGCACTAATTAGGCCCCCAAGAACATGAATGATAGTGAAATACAGTATACTCTAGATTATCCGGGCTAATGGGGGAGGGGGATAGGTAACAAGAATAATTGAAAAACAGGAATGATAGTTTCGGAACGCTAGATTAGCGTTTCTGTACGATGGTATGTAACTGACAAGCATGTCAAATTTTTCTACATTTGAATAATACTGCACGCTGCTATTTCTAAATTTTAGTGATAAACAAACCTAATTTTTAATTGAAATACTTAGACTTGAACACTTAAAAACTCAAATAAAATTTTGCAAAAAAAAATACAACTGAATAACACGAACAGAATTCAAACTTGTCAAACATTCAAGCATTTAATAGTTGTTAAACAAATGTCACAACAATTAACACAAGTTGCTAAGCAACTGGAACAATTGCGGATCATGGATATCTTGAGTGGTCAGGAATATTCTAGTCATTATAAGCAGCATAAAAATATTGAAAATAATGTTACTTGCACAGTTTAAAATGTCTTACTACTTTTTTTGATCATAATAAAGAAATAATATCAAGCGTATGTCTTTTACTTTACAGATCGCGACGTTGCCATATGTATGTATTGTTGCGTTTTCTCCGGGTTCTGGATAAGTGAGACTTTTAATTTTAACAAAACAACTTTATTTACACTCTAAATATGGATACAATAAAATTTCTAGAATGTCTCTCTCACAAAACACTTAATTTACTGTCTACAATTACTAATCTGCACACAAGTCTCTACACTGCTACTACAGTAGCTACTCTCTTAACACTTTACACTGCTTCTTCAAGTCACTACCACATTCTCTTACTGAACTGAACTAACTCGGGCTGGCTTGCTTTCGCTTTTATATACTCGCCGTACCTTCCCCTCCTTTCTAGAGAGTTCCATTCCAGAACGTTCCAGGACCTTCTTTTACTAGAAGGTTCTGTGAATACAGATCGGTCCCGTGTGTATACAGGGGGATGTGTATACAGGATGATCCAAATGTGGTCACCACTCCTATGTTACACGAGAGGTGTTTCTCGAACTATAAGATCTCTCTGCGTATACAGGGTGTAAGGGTTCTCTGCGTATATAGGGTGTATATACAGGGTGTTCGGAATGTGCAGACCTCAGTTATCCGTTCCGACGGGGTACAAGTTGGTAACTTCGTTATTTCTGGTCCTAGAGGGTTGAGACTTCGCCTGAGGGGGGTCACCCCAGGCACCCCCAGGGGGGTGGGGAGGCGGTGTTGCCAGACTGTGCAAAAATTCCCAGATGTTGGGGAAATTCTGGAGATGTGGCAACACCGCACCTACGTCTATTGAAGTGCTTTGTAACACTGCCCCCCTCCTTAAGACTGTTCGTCCCGAACAGTATTTACCGGCCGCCAACTTGGGGGTTCGTTGCCCCGATAGGGACTCAACCTCTCTATGTGAACAACTTTGGGTTTAGTTCTTGGAGACAGCTGGATTCTGTAGACTAGGTCGTTAATTTTCTTAGTCACCAAGTATGGCCCTTCCCATGGTTTCTGAAGTTTGGGACTGAGGCCCTTTCTCCTTGTTGGTTGGTACAGCCACACTGCATCACCTTCCTTGAATGTATGGGGTGTTGCTCTGCGATCCAGGCGCATCTTCATCTGGTCACTGCTTAAGAGGAGCCTATCTCTGACACATCTGTGTATAGTGCGCAGTTTTCCTTCTAGGTCGGCGACATACTCAGGTAACGTAGCTAGGTCCGCTATGTCCTCGTTCGGTGGTGGGCTCGTCATGTCGATTGGTAACCGCATCTCTCTGCCGGTCAACATCATGGATGGAGTGTAGCCGGTAGATTCATGCTGAGAGCTTCTGTAAGCTAGGAGGAACAGAGGTATCAGCTTGTCCCAGGTTCTCTGATTCTCGTCGACAAACATAGCAAGATACTGATTGATGGTCCTGTTATGCCGTTCTACCATGCCGTCTGATTGAGGGTGGAGTGGCGTTGTTCTCGTTTTCTTTATGCCTAGCAAGTCCATTAGGCTTTTCCAGACGTCTGATTCGAAATTCCGGCCCTGGTCGGTGTGAATCTCCAAGGGTACGCCATGCCGTGATATGACATTTTCCATCAGGGCTTCTGCTACGGTCGTTGTCTCTTGGTTGGGGATCGGCGCAACTTCAGGCCATTTCGAGAAGTAGTCCATCGCCACCATTATGTATCTGTTCCCAGACTCTGTGATGGGAAAAGGTCCTGCGATGTCTACGGCAACTCTCTCCCACAGTGTACCTGAGATGTACTGCATCATTTTTCCTCTGGATCGGGTCTTTGGTCCTTTCTTTGAAGCACATTGGTCACACCTTTTGCACCATTCTTCCACGCTTCTTCGGCAGTTTATCCAATAGAAGCGGTCTCTCACTCTGGCAAGAGTCCTGTTGACCCCAAAGTGGCCTCCACTTCTACTATTGTGTAACTCTTGAAGAACACTGTCTATGCACTCACTTGGCACAACGGTCTGGTATATACAGTCTCTACCATCGGCAGTTTCCCATTTTCGAGTGATCAAGTCATTCTTTAGACACAAGGAGTCCCATTGTAGCCAGTAGCCTTTAACCTCCGCCCCAAACCGGGACACATCGTGCCACTCAGGTCTTTTCCCCTTTTGTAGCCATTCTCTAATATTTTTCAAGTCTGGATCTGTCTTCTGTGCGTCTCTGATGTATTCAAGATTTACGTCTAGATCGGTGTTATTCTCCTGTCCTGCCACCAGTTGTTTGATCTGATGAGTTACTTTGTCGATCTCTTTGTTCTCTTGTCGCTCGCAAAATTTACATTCATGCACTGAACATGGTCTACTTGACAGGCTGTCTGCATTGGCGTGACTTCTTCCTCTTCGATGTTCAATCCGGAAGTCGTAGCTCTGCAGTTTCTCTATCCATCGGGCTATCTGTCCTTCGGGATTTCTAAAGTTCAGAAGCCATTGCAGAGCAGAGTGATCCGACCTCACGCGGAATGTTCTTCCGTACAGGAAGCTGTGGAAATGTTCGATGGATCTTACAACTGCCAGCAGTTCTTTCCGGGTTACACAGTAATTTCTTTCTGCTTTTCCGAACGTTTTGCTGAAGTAGCCTATCACAACTTCTTCTCCGGCTTGGAGCTGTGAGAGTACTGCCCCAATGCCATACTGGGAAGCATCGGTGTCCAGTATAAACAGTCCTTCGTCCTGAGGATAAGCCAGCACAGGAGCAGTGAGAAGACGATGTTTGAGCCCTCTAAAAGACTCTTGGCAATCTGGTGACCAGATGAACTCGGCCTTATTTTCAGTCAGGCTATGCAGAGGTTTCGCAATGCTGCTGAAGTACTTCACAAAGCGTCGGTAATAGCTGCAAAGTCCCAGAAAACTTCTGACCTCATGTTTGTTCTTCGGCACAGGCCAGTCTCTTACTGCCTTTATTTTCTCTGGATCAGTTTCTATCCCTTTCTCAGAAACGACATGTCCGAGGAAACTCACTTTCTTCTGGAAGAGGACGCATTTCTTGGGATTGAGTTGCAGATTGGCACCTCTCAGCCTGGAGAAAACCTGCTTCAGATTCGACAGGTGTTCATCGAAAGTCCTTCCAATCACCATGACATCGTCGAGATACACCAGGCATGTTTCCCATGTAAGTCCTCTCAGCACTAACTCCATTAGTCGCTCGAAGGTGGCAGGTGCATTACATAAGCCGAATGGCATGACCTTGAATTGGTACAACCCATTCCCGGTTGAAAAAGCAGTCTTCTCCTTATCGTCTTTATGGAGTTCTACTTGCCAGTAGCCACTTTTCAGGTCTAATGTAGAGAACCACTTTGATCCGGCCAAAGTGTTCAAAGTGTCGTCGATCCGGGGCAGGGGATAACTGTCTTTCTTGGTGACATCATTCAGCTTCCTATAGTCCACGCAAAATCTCATAGTGCCGTCTTTCTTGGTGACCAAAACTACTGGGGACGACCAAGGACTATTAGACTCCTCAATCACACCGTCTTCCAGCATTTCGTTAACCATCGCCTTGATTTCTGATTGCTTGGCAAAAGGCAGTCTTCTCGGCGGCTGTCTAATTGGTCTTGCGTCGCCAGTATTAATTCTGTGTTGCACTAGACTCGTACGACCTGTGATTTTATCTTGAGCGAAAATATCGGCCTCCTCCAATACGAACTTCAGGGCCATTTCCATCTCCATGTCGTTCAATTGGCCCCAAGAATTCTTGAACCGCTCTACCATTTCTACTGGCAGTCTTCTGTCTAATGCCGTGGGTGTCACCTTTCTTGACAACGTCACTCGGTCAATGGGCTCGCAAGTGGCGATAACCTCACCTTTCTTCAATGTGACCCTGTTAGTTTGCACGTTAGCCACTCTTATGGGTATTGTCCTCTTCGGGTCTACTAAGCATCGTGCGACGAGGGCACCATCATGTCTATCTTTTAGGGGCTCCGCTATGAGAGCAGACATACCATCAAGTTTCTTCTCTAGTCTGGCTCTGACAATCTTCTCACTGTTACCAGGAATCCGCGTATCCTCGTCGACAATAAGTCTCACCCTGGGATTAGCTTCGCCTGCTGTTGGAGATAAATACAACTCTTCGTTACCGATTTTCAAGATCTTATTCTGGAAGTCTACTGACAGGACATCGAAATCTTCCATTAAATCCAGGCCCAGAATAAATTCGTCGACGATTTCTGCGACGACAGCCCTTACCTGTAGCTCAGTACTGCCCAGCCTAATGAAAACAGTGGCCTCTCCATGCACAGGTATCCTATCTCCTTTTGCCGTCTCCAACACAGGCTGTTTGTTGGTCGTGAGTGCGGACCTGTTTGGCAACATGTCTGGACGTACAACGGATCTAGTAGCACCAGTATCGATGGTGAAACTGCATTGTCTTCCGTCTATGCTGCCAGGTATAACGAGGCTCTCGCGGTAGCGTCGGATAGTGGAGACCCTTACCTTGGGGCCTTGGGTCTCGTATGCCACGTGTCGCCCACCTACACTGGCGTCAGGTCGTTTTCCCTGATGGCGCTCCCTGTTGGTATATTCTTGTCTTCTGCGAGCTACCTGTTGGGTTTGTAAGCACTGCCTACTTATGTGCCCTTTCCTACCACACTTGTAGCATTCTATGTCTGACCAATCTGCTTTCGTCCTACGTGCTCCAACCGTTGCAGTGAGCTTGCTTATGGCTTCCTTCATCAACTTGATTTCTCGCCTTAGTTCCTCTGTCGTGTCTGCATGGTCCTCTATCTCCTTCACTTCGCGCAGCCTGTTGCGGCGAGGTTGAGATGCATTCTTGGCTGCTTCAAATTCCAAACCATAAATGACGCAGTCTGTAAGTGTTTTTAACCTTCCGAGCCTTAAAGCTTGTTGCATTTCATCGTCAAGTACCCCATCGATGAAGGTCTGGACGCTAATCTGGTTGACAAATTCTTCTGGGGCTTGGGGATATGCCAGTCGCACAATTTTCTCCCACTTCGGCACTAAATTCTTGCAGCGTCTCATTTGGCTTTTGGACCCTTGACTTTAGTTTTGTCTGGTAGACCTGGCTCATGTACTTGTTACCATATCTCAAATCTAGGGCCTGTATCACTGTTAAGTAGTTTTGCTGTTTCGACTCCGGGATGTTCTGGAGGATTTCTAGGGCTTTACCTCGAAGCGAGAGAATTAGAGCAGTTGCTGCCTGTTGTTCGCTCCACCCATTGCTGAGAGCTGCCGCTTCAAACTGCCTCCTGTACATGGGCCACGATGTTTCTCCGTCAAAAGTCGGCGGCTTCAAGGTTCCATGAGGCTGCTGTACGATTGGCATATTTTCTTCCGGACGATTTTGAACTGGGGACATTCCAATAACTCCTCTTAGTGGAGTTCTATCAGTCTGGCCCATCACCTGTTCTGTCAGTTCTCTATGTCTGACTTCTGTGCCTTTCATCATTATCTTCATTTGTTCTTTCAACCCTTCCACTTCTTCCCATCGTTTATTCAAATCCTCTGTTACATTTTCTACTTTCTTGTCCACATTTTCTACTTTCTTATCCACATTTTCTACTTTCTTGTCCACATTTTCTATTTGTTCGTTGATCTGTTCAATTTCTTCTTTTACATCGACTCTCATATTGTGGAACATACTTCGGAGCTCTTCTTTATCTTCTTGTCGCCTCTGTTCCTCCTCTTGCCGTCTTCTATCGTCTTCTTCGCGTTGCTTCTTGAGGTCTTTTTTGTCTTCTTCGCGTTGCTTCTTGAGGTCTTCTTTGTCTTCTTCGCGTTGCTTCTTGAGTTCTTCTTTATCTTCAAGGCGCCTCTGTTCCTCCTCTTGTCGTCTTCTCTCATCTTCTTCGCGCCGTCTTCTTTCATCTTCTTGTCGCCGTTGTTCGTCTTCTTCGCGTTGTCTTTTCAGTAAGTCCATCAACTCTTTGATTTCGGCCATCTCGTCGTAGTCAGTCGATCTGGTGTTTACCATTTACAGCTAGATTATTTGTTCACTTCTTCACTCACTTATCCCACTTCTGACACCAAATTGTTACGTTTTCTCCGGGTTCTGGATAAGTGAGACTTTTAATTTTAACAAAACAACTTTATTTACACTCTAAATATGGATACAATAAAATTTCTAGAATGTCTCTCTCACAAAACACTTAATTTACTGTCTACAATTACTAATCTGCACACAAGTCTCTACACTGCTACTACAGTAGCTACTCTCTTAACACTTTACACTGCTTCTTCAAGTCACTACCACATTCTCTTACTGAACTGAACTAACTCGGGCTGGCTTGCTTTCGCTTTTATATACTCGCCGTACCTTCCCCTCCTTTCTAGAGAGTTCCATTCCAGAACGTTCCAGGACCTTCTTTTACTAGAAGGTTCTGTGAATACAGATCGGTCCCGTGTGTATACAGGGGGATGTGTATACAGGATGATCCAAATGTGGTCACCACTCCTATGTTACACGAGAGGTGTTTCTCGAACTATAAGATCTCTCTGCGTATACAGGGTGTAAGGGTTCTCTGCGTATATAGGGTGTATATACAGGGTGTTCGGAATGTGCAGACCTCAGTTATCCGTTCCGACGGGGTACAAGTTGGTAACTTCGTTATTTCTGGTCCTAGAGGGTTGAGACTTCGCCTGAGGGGGGTCACCCCAGGCACCCCCAGGGGGGTGGGGAGGCGGTGTTGCCAGACTGTGCAAAAATTCCCAGATGTTGGGGAAATTCTGGAGATGTGGCAACACCGCACCTACGTCTATTGAAGTGCTTTGTAACAGTATTAATAAATCTTAAAATCTTGTTTTTTTTTTCAGATATCTAACCGTTCTTTTGTAATATGTGATCGTCATTCAAAAGCAAAAATTGTGGTCTTTTTTAGACTGTCAAAATCCAATATCGCGTCCATAAGGAAAAAAGTTGATAATCACCTAGTGATTATTCAACAATTAACATGAAACCTGACTAAATAATTGAATTCTACGTTAAAAGTTGCTACAAAAATCAAAGATTTTGATAAATAAAAAAGTTATAGCACTTTGAAGTAATTCACCATTTTTCTTATTTTCACAAAATCCCAAAAACCAAAAAAAGTTAGGGGAGTCGACTAAGCAGCTTTGGATTGGTAATAAAATTGCCTACAACTTTCCCCATTTAACCTTTTGTTTTATCTCTTATAGTTTCTGAGACCCCTATACATGCATCACCAATTTGGGGCACACCACATATATATATATATATATATATATATATATATATATATATATATATATATATATATATATATATATATATATATATATATATATATATATATATATATATATATATATATATATATATATATATATATATATATATATATATATATATATATATATATATATATATATATATATATATATATATATATATATATATATATATTGTTAGGTTCCAACAAAGTCTCAATAAGAGCTATTTTATTTTAAGAGATATCAGTGGCGTACCATCGATGTCTGCCAAAATATGCAGGTAAGATTCCGCACGAACGTCACTGGTGGAAATAAAAAGAAATGTGGTACATGAAAAAATGCCTCTTGATGCGTAGTACCTGTATAAGAAATTTCATTAAACTATCTACGGTGGTATTACAGGTATTATTAAAAAATTACTTATTTTTAAAAACTTTACAAAACTTAAAAAAAAACATATGTTCATATAGTTTTCTTCTTAAAATGGACTCAACAATCACCCTCTAAATATTGACATTCAATTAGAAAACACCCTGTATAATTAATGAAACAGACTTATATTACAAACAATATTCAAATTTTATATGTACCCCTTTTACTTTTTTGTTATCTCTTTTTAGGTTATGTTTATGTAAAATTGTTATAAGGGGAAGTTACTGGTGAGTAAATAAATAAATGTATTTCATTGCAATAAAACATTTAAACTTACCTTTTATGTGTGACTGAGATTTCAGTTGATTAGCTGCTTTGGTGCCTGCACCAACAGAATGTTCAACTACCAAATAGAATGCCAGTGCTTCCAAATTTGCAAATTCTTTACCTAGTTGCTTTTCCGACCATTGTTTCACTATGAACCAAGCTGCCAATGCCAAACTTGACTGAGTACAGGGAGCCTCTGTTGACTGGAAAAGCAAAACCTTGTTAAACACTTGTGAAACCAGAGACATAGTCTCTACATCTGTATTTTGTATGAGACGGTTTCATCAAATAAAGGCACCAATTAATTGATTAAATATTAGCATCATTCATAAATGTTTTAAAACATGAAAATGGGAATAATTTTGTTTGACTTTTGGCAAAACGTTACCGCTGTCATCGTTCCGTGTCCCAAGTAAGCACTATAGCATAGATGTACGGTAGAATTTTTCAAGCAGTTTTTTAACTCATTAAATTACATAAGTTCTTGTCTTTAAGCTATACAGATATGAACGCTACTGCTATCAACCAAGAAATAACAAAGTTATACATTTTTCTAAAACTTACCATGAGTTTATCCCCCAAATCAGGTAGTTTAGGTGCACTGAGGTTTGTACACCTGATGAGACCAGCATAACAATATTTCGACTGACCTCTGACACCTAATCTTCTTGCTCTTACTTTCGGATACACCTGCTTCATAACTTTGCCGAAATCAGCTTGTGATAGTGGTTTGATTTTTATTTTATTGCAATGTTCACTGAAACAAACAGAAAATAATTATAGGATTATTTTTTGTTTGAAAAAAAATCCTCAGTGATGTAGGGATCCATGGCAATAGCTGTTATAGTTTTTCCAGACTTCAAAAGGGTAGAAGGTTCACAATTTGAAGCATTTTCTTTTTCTGTCTACAGTATGATGAAAATTAATGGAATCACTTTTGTTTTTAGTGAATTTTTCGTAGAATGAAAAATTCACTAATAAGGAGACTGTGTGGGGAAGAAATTATAAGAGAGGTACAAGACGCAGGGTGTAAAGACCACGTAAATGTGAAGCCAACCCAGAAAAAGGTCAGTGAACACATTTGGTGGAACAGAGCCGATGTCAACAGGATGAATAGGGCCCGGCAAGATATTTGTGCAACTAGAACACCAGAACAAGAGCAATTACATAGAAGAACCAGCACCTTGTAAGAACTTCGCTTGAAGAAAACTCCACTGTGCTGTCGGAATACATATACGAATAGAAAGCGACCGCATGAAGACCCGTTTGACGTGCGAGCTAATTTAGCTCAGCAGGTGGTAGTGGAATTTTCCTTTACGTAATAGTAAAGGATTTTTTCACGCCCGAGGAGGTACCACCCCATACATCAAGTGCCGGTGCAGTCCCAACGGACGTTTCCGGTTCTGGTGTATAAGTCGGTTTCCCTTATAAGCAAAAATGATGATGGCTCCTGCTTGTACAAAAGATTCCGGAGATAAAATACCCCTCCATTCGGATCTCCGGGAGAGGGGTGTACAGGGGGCGCCAACATCAAGATTTAACATATCCTTTTTGAATATATGTGGCCTAAATTATAACCTGAACTCAGTCCACCATTTCCTCCAGGCTAACAGGCCCCAACTCCTCTTTCTCACCGAAACCCAAATCAGTGCCAAAATAGCCACTAATCACCTTAATCTCCCGGGGTATGAGCTCCTTACTTCCTTCAGATTGCATGGTGGCGTGTGCGCATACGTCCTTAGCAATCTACCCTGCATCGGACTCCCCAATTTAGAAGCTGGAAGAAAAGACATACTATGGATAAAACTCTCTCAGGGCTGCATCTAAATTCATCTGTTGCATTTACCGGTCACCTTCTGACAACAACTTTGTCCAGCTCTTTGACTACCTTTCTGAAAAAACCGACTATCTGATTTCTGAATATCCTTCCTCCGAGGACCTATTTCTCTCCTTTCAGTCGTCTCTAAAGTGATGGAAAAGTATATAAACACCGAATTACTAAAATTTATTGAAAAACACAGTCCAATCCAGGCAGTATGGATTCCGTCAGCTCAGATCAACTGCCGACCTCCTTTCCTTTGTCACCCATGCTTAGAACAAGTATATGGACATACACGGTGAATCCCAGATTGTCGCTCTAGACATATCCGAAGCATTCGACCAGGTCTGTTACGCAGCGCTACTTAATAAACTACCGGCCTTTGGCCTACCACCAAAACTCTGTATGTGGACAGCAAATTTCCTCTCCAACCGGAGAATTTCTGTTGTCGTTAATCCATTCCTCTAAACTGTATCCAATTAATGCAGGAGTTCCTTAAGGTTCAGCTTTAGCCCCTGCTTTGTTTCTTCTCCACATCCTTGACCTCCTCTCTAGCACATCCAACCCAGTTCACAGTTACGCGGACGACAGCACCCTCCACTCAAATATACAATATTCTAAGCCTGTCTCTTTAGCCCAATTAGATAAGGATCGCAGACTCATGGAGGGTTCTATCTCTGTGGATCTCCAAAAAATATTAGACTGGGGAAGTAGAAATCTTGTACAATTCAACCCCACCAATTCACAGTCTTGCTTTCTCTCTCATAAGAGATACACCAGCCCTAGACCCATCACAATAAACAACCAAGTTATTAAAAGTAATGAGTCCTTTTCACTTGTTGGCATTTCTGTGGATCGAAATCTCAATTGGCACCAACATGTCACATCAATTGCAGAAGCGGCTGCTAAGAAATTAGGTTTCCTCTTCCGGGCTCGCAAATACTTTTCACCAGCTAATCTCTATACCTTATATACTGCACCAATAAGACCAAACCTCGAATACTGCTCCCACATCTGGAGTGCTGCTGCCGCTTCTACACTCGTTATCCTGGACTCCATTCAGAAGAGAGCTATACGTCTCATCAGTGACCCTACCCTCACCCAAAGGCTGCCATCCCATGCCCACCGACGTGCCGTTGGTGACCTCTCGCTCTTTTATAGATATCTGTACGGGCACTGCTCAGAGGAGCTTTCTTCCATACTTCCTCCACCTGCTGCCCCCAACAGATCTACCAGGGGAACAGAGCGAATGCACCCTTTTACTGTCCAGGTCACCAGACATAGAACATCTTATGCCCGCTCTGTTTTGTCCCGAGGACTTCCAAGTTGTGGAATTCCTTGCAGACACATGTTTTTCCTTCTCCCCCGAACCTCCAAACCTTTAAGTCCAGAATTAACAAGTTGCCTCTTTCCTCCTTGTCGACACCCACGGTACGATAGTATTTAGGCTGTAAGCCCTCGTGGTGTGTTGTTGAATTAAAAAAAAATATATGTGAAAATGAATTATAATAGTGGAATACATCCTTCTTTAGCTTGATATGAAACGAACGACCCCCAAAAACGTGTAAAATATGACAAAAACATGTCACAAAAGTGGGTACAACTTACGTTTTTCCTACAATAATTTACAAATAACTCCAAAAGTTTTTTTTATTGTGATTTTCGTCATCTACACCGTAAAACACGTCTATATACAAAATTTCGTAAAATTCGCACATGCGTCCCGAAAGTAAACCTTTACCATTAATACTTATTAATTATTTAACTGACAATTTTTTATGAGAAGGCATTCTTATAAAAATTCGCTATCATAATGCATTTGCTGCATTCAAACTTTTGGTTGTGATTGACAATTTATATTTATATTAGTTTTATTCACATAAAAATTATCATATTAGGTACTATTATTATTATTATTATTATTCAATGAAAGTTTAAAAATTAAAGATAATGAAACCAAAACTGGTTCACTTAGATTAGAATATTAGAATAACTATGTAAACAGATTTTATACTATTGTTTTAATTTTCACTAACTTTCCACCAATTTTTACCAGTTTTTCATAAGATATTAAAATCTGATCAAAGTTATTTAAAGAAAAAATCATTAAACCAAAAATTATACCAGACCGAGGGAAAACATACAACTTTCAAATGTAATAACATCATTTCAAACCTAATTCCAATGCCATTTTCAAGCAGCTAATTCACTGCTTGTCCACTAATCTACAATTCCACTTATTTTTAGAACAATGTACTTTTGTTTACATGGTATGAATCAGATAATGTTTATGTAATTTAGTATCATTTACATTTCCTCTATTTAAAAAGCAATGTTCGTCATTCCTGTCTAATAAAATAGGCCACACCACAAATTATTAACTTTGTACTTCGTACCGATAACTCCAAAAATAATGGGCTGATTTTGATACAATTTGGTACATACCATCCCTTTGTAAGTGGCTTGGACAAGTTCATTAGTCAGGAAAATCGGACCAGTTTTCCCGGGAAATTGTGGGTTTTCTTTCGGAAAACTTTGTATCTATGAAAATAACAGAGCTATGACAACCAAATTCAGCACATACGTTTCTACTATCAAACTTGCCCTACATACCGAAATTCAGATCTGTAAGTTAAAAGAAAAAAAATTATAGGCATTTAAAGAAAAAAATTTGGGTGCCACTGGTGATCAGAGAAAAGCACAAGACCAAAACATTTTGTGTGGTTAACAAAAACAATTGAATATTACATACAAAGGTTAAGTTTTGTTGATGCAAAAAGGTCAAGAAGTAGCAGAAAAAATACTTTGAAAATTTTATAATGTTTCTCCTTAAAACGTCTAAATCGCGATTTGACAACGAATCTGAAACAAATACGGAGTATGTACAAGAAATGTCATAAGGATGGTTTACAAAGCCTTAAGTTTCAGCTTGAACCATCATTGTCTTTCATTTTACTAAAATAACTTCGGAAAATCCATTTCAAATAGACCTTCTTTCTGATGCTTTGGCAGTACTTTCAGCTATCGAGTTCATGGTTTAATAGTCTATATTTTAGCAAATTTTCGTAGAAAAAATTCGTTATTGAGGAGACCGCGTCTTATTAATTTTAAGATTTCTTTAAATGAGTGTGAACTAGAACCCCTACAACCCATATACGGGGTCGGTTTCAGTTTTTGTCTATTTATACATATACAGGGTGACGCATTTCTACGGTAAAGCTCAAGAAGAGGGTCATAATATATATATATATATATATATATATATATATATATATATATATATATATATATATATATATATATATATTTATACATTACTGTTTAATATATTTATCGACCCAGTTAAACATGTTTTACATGTTCCTTTTTTAATGTATGCAGACGATATTAAGATTTTTGCAAATATTTCGAGTGTTGATGACTGTTTGCGGCTCCAGAACTGTCTTCAGATCCTTGATGAATGGTGTTGTCGGAGTGATCTTTCTGTGAATGTTTCCAAGTGTTGTGTGATGTCATTTACTCGAAATAGGCACACAATCACTTTTGGGTACAATATAAGAGGGCTTCCCCTTGACCGCCCCGGGACAGTTAAGGAATTGTTTTTGATGGTACTCTGTCTTTTAAACCACACTATGAGCAGACTGTCAGTTCTGCTTACAAAACTCTAGGGTTTCTGATAACAAACAGCAAAAATTTCTCACAGGCTGACACCCTCCTCCTGCTCTTTGGCTATTTGGTTAGGTCCCGACTTGAATATGGCTCAGTTGTGTGGGCTCCTACTTATGAGATACATCTGGCAAGCCTGCAATCAGTGCAAAGAAAATTTCTAAAATTTCTTAGCTTTCGTGAGGATGGTCGATATCCGTCTATTGGTTTTCCTCAGGAAAGTTTACTTCTTCTAGTCTGCAGAGTCTGTCGATGCGCAGGCAGTGCAGTTTCATTATATTTTTATATAAACTGGTTAATTCTGTGTTCGACTGCCCTAGTCTGCTTCAGCAACTTAATTTCAATGTGCCTCGTATTGCAGCACGTTTTCCAGGCACATTCTATCTCCCGACTGCTCGTACGCGATTGCTGCGATCGTCTCCAATTTACCAGATGTGCAATGATTACTCTGTACTGCAAGACCGCCTAGATATCTTCTCATATAACATATCAGAGATAAAAATGTTTTTCAAAGCGATCTAATTTGTGACTCTTTTTTTTGTATTGTTAGCTTAATTATTGTTAGTTATTATGTTTTATGTATTGGCCCATCCTTAATTTGGCGTTTAAGCTGTTGGATGGTGTATGTATAAATAAATAAATAAATAAATAAATATTTGTGTGTGTGTGTGTGTGTTAAAACGTTTTGTAAAGAAATTATCTATTTATTAAATAAATAATGAATTAGTTTTTTTACTCAAATGTCAATATTCACAAGAAATAAAGTTGTTTCAAAGACATTGAAACATACCAGCCTAAGTTGTGTTTGATTCAAAATTATTTGACATTTATATCCAAATTTGACAGGCTTCAAATTTTGCACAAGAATGAATCATAACATTAAAAACAATTTATTTTAACAAGTGGAGATCTTGAAGCTTTGAAGTTAAAACTTTTACTAGTACTTCATTATAATAGTTTTGTTAAAGAGAACCTTCTGAACAACACCTTTTGAATATTCTTTCCAGCTTTGATAATTTGTATCTTACGTAGTTCATTTTGCAAAATTTTAACCAAAACAAACAAGAAAAATTGTTAAATGAAAAGGAAGGTTTTTAAAATAAAACTTATCAAATGTAAATTAGAAATCAGATTACATTTTATTCACCCTAAATACTTACTTGTACTCAGTGTAGACTTCCTGCTTTGGTAATGAAGTTTCAGGATCCTCCCTTAGATGTGTCCTGATCCATGAAATGGTTCGGTAAATTTCAGAACGGTTGCCTAATGGATTCAGAGGTTGTCGTAATGGATCTAGACCAGGTAACAAGTCTGTAGGTAGCTTCAGATACAATAAAAATTTCTCAACCGGAGTTAAAGGCCTGATCTGATCCAATATGGCCTGTATAGCTTGCTGTGACTTCTCACTGTAAAATCAAACAAATTATTAGTATACTGAGGTAACCAAAATCGTTAGCAACACCTTAGGAAAATGGAAACTGTAAGTCAATGATCTTTTGGTCACTTTTAGATTAATAGTTACTTCACTACTATGTAAAATGACATAAAGAAGACATTTTTTTATAAATAAATTTGGGTGTTAATATTGCATTTTTGGCGAATTTTTTTCGTAAATAGAAAAATTCACTACTGAGAGATCGCTCTAAGGCCTAGGGTTGAACACACTGAGACCTTAGAGACGATCTCCGGCGAGATTTGAGGAGTAGGCAGATTGAGGCCCAATAATCAAGCTACAACAACCCAACCCACCTTTTTTTTCTCCCTTAGGGCTCGTCCGCGTCTTTGCCGCCCCGATACCACCGCAGCCCAACCCACCTTTGTCCACCGCTCTAAGGAGTAGGCAGATTGAGGCTTTAGAGTTCATGTCCTTACATATTTCCTTTATCTCTTGAAAATGGCTCCAAAACAGGAGCCGAAACGTCGATTATATATATATATATATATATATATATATATATATATATATATATATATATATATATATATATATATATATATATAGTGTGGCCCATTTAAGATGGAAACACCCCTGTAACTTTTGTAATCATAATTCGATTTTAGTGAACAAAAGATCAAAAGATATAATATGGAAAACTCTATAAATGCTGTGAAAATTATTCTCTACATCACCTGACCAAGGTCTACTATTGCAGTTTTTCTATGTCAAAAAACGGGACTGTATACTCACAATAATTATATACCAAATTTAATCGAAAAAGAAGAATTTTTAACCATTTCAGAGAAGTTTATTTATGTGACTTTTCTAATATGGAAACTCCGCTGTAATTTTGTATTTATAGCGCGATTTTTTTTAAAGAGATCTCAAAAGATAGAAATGGCAGTGGTCTATAGATCCTATATAAATTGTTTCCTATGCCATTCGATCACGGCCTACTAAAACTATTTTCATATGTCATAGGATCTATAATTTTTTTCTTCAACTTTTGAGATGTTGCTGTTGACTTTCATAGTTCAAGTTATTTTTTGATCAAATTTGAGGTAGGTAACAGTTTTGTGAAGAATGGAGAATATAGTGACGGACTTATTATTATTTTCCTAAAAACAACTGTAAACCTTTTTTATAACGTTTGGCATATGAAAATGATTTTAGTAGGCTGTGATCGAATGAAATAGGAAACAATTTCCACAGGATCTGTAGGCTTCTCCATTTTCTTTCTTTGAGATCTTGCTAAAAATAATCGTTTCATAAATACAAAAGTTACAGGGTGTTTCCATATTAGACGGGTCACACAAATACCCTTCTCTGAAATGGTTAATAGTTCTTCTTTTTAGATGAAATTTGGTATGTATCTTTTTTGAGGAATGCCGAATGCAGTGGCGTACCTATTTTCTTCCTAAAAACGGCATAACCAATTTTCCCATTTTGTGACATAGAAAAACTGCATTAGTAGGCCTTGGTCAGGTGAGATGGAGAACAATTTTGACGGCATTTAGAGTTTTTCATCCTATATCTTTTGCTCTCTTATTCATCAAAATATAATTATAAATACTAAAGTTATAGGGGTGTTTCCATCTGAAATGGGACACACTGTATATATATATCGTACCGATAACTCCAAAAACAATGAGGCGACTTTTTTTAAATTTGGTAAATAGCTTCCTCCTGCGAGTGGCTTGGATAAGTTGTTATGCAGTTTTTCTGGGAAAATTTTGAGTTATCTTTCGGAAAATTTTTGTATCTCCGAAAGTAACAAAGCTACGAAATTTGGACTATCGTACTTACCCTATATGCCGAAATTCAGTTCTCTAAGTTGCAAGAAAAAGAAGCCATAGGCATTTAAAATATATATATATATATATATATATATTTTGTGTGCCACTGGTGATCAGAGGAAAGCACAAGAACAAAATATTTTGTGTGGTTAACAAAACCAATTGAATATTACATACAACGCTTACGTTTTGTTGACGCAAAAAGGTCAAGAAGTATCAGAAAATATATTTTGACAATTGTACAATTTTTCTTCTTAAAACGTCAAAGTCGCGATTTGAAACATCAAAATTTGCAATTTTCAAACAAATAATCTGAAACAAAAACGGATTATGTAGAAGAAATGCCGTAATAAGTATGTTTTACAAAGCCGTAAGTTTCAGCTTCAACCATCATTTTCCTTCATTTTACTAAAATCCTTTCGGAAAATACATTTCAAATAGACCCTCTTTCCGATGCTTTGGCAGTAGTTTCAGCTATAGAGTTTATGGTTTAATAGTCTATAATTTGAGCAAATCTTCGTAGAAAAAATTCGTTATTCAGAAGACCGGAACTTATGAATTATGAAAAGATTTCTTCAAATGAGCGCGAACTAAAACCCCTAAAACCCATAACAGGGTCAGTTTCAATTTTAGTCTGTTTACACATATACAGAGTGACGCATTTCTACGGCAAAGCTCAATATATCCATTATTATACAAGACATGAGAAAAAATTATATACGTTAATTATAGGGTGTCTGGAGCTGCATCTTTTAAACCTATTTTGACAATCACAGGCTGGCCTGTAAGTCTTTGGTGATACATACTATCTTTGTTATAGAACGCCCCTTATGTTATTGCATTTTGGTGTTATCCATCGATTTATAATGCATGTTTGTAAGAAAAAAAATTGATATCGTTCATTGTTTTTTGAGTTATTTAAAGTGTTTTGCAACTTTTCACGTTTTTAGCACATATTTCAAACAATTCACAAATTGTGATATGGTGTTTTTATCAATAGATAGCAGAGCCCCATGGAAATGACGCATTCAGAGAGCTTTTTGTTTGTATTACTTGTCAAAAAAATCGAGCTGTCGTATACTCAGGCACTCTCAAATAGTGGCTGAATTTAAAAAGCTCTCGCAGAAATGTTGTTACCCATTTTGAGAATCACAGGATGGCCCATGAGTCGTTGGTGATACACATTTTCTTTCTTTAATAGAACACCCCTTTGTTATTGCATTTTCCATCGCATTATAATCCATGCTTGTAAGAAAAAAAATTCATATCGTTCATCGTTTTTGAGCTATTTCAATTGTTTTGCAACTTTTCACGTTTTTGGCACATATCACAAATTGTATACAGCATTTTTAGCAATAAATAGCGGAGCCCCATGAAAATGACGCATTAAGAGAGTTTGTATTACTCGTTGAAAAAATCGAGCTGCTGTATACAGGCACTCTCAAATAATGGCTGACTGAAAAGTTTCCGCAGATTTTTTTTTTCTTTACGCAGAAACCATTTTTTTGTAAAATTTTTCTAAATGTTGGTAACTAATAATAAATGTTTAGTAAGTTATTGTAAGAAAAGTTGTCGAATTTTTGTAAAAAATATAATTTAGTGTAATATTACTGAAGGCAATTTTTGAAGAAAAAAAAATTGTGAATTTTTGTAAAAGAAATTGTTGGGAAATTTTCATTTTCAATTTTGGTCACAGGGCTGTTTGTGATATCTGGGCAGGTGTCTAAAAAGCTTGTAGAGAGGTTGGTTGGCCAAGAAAATCGGATCAGTTTTTTCTGGAACTTTACAAGTTTATTTTCGGGAAACGTTTGTGCTTTTTGAAACAACCCAGCTATTTTAAGCAAATATGGTACATTGTTACTACTATAGGGTATACTGCTATCCTTCTTTTAAAAACAAGACATATTTGCCATTAAAAACATGTTTACGAAAATTCGCTACCATAACACACTTGCTGCGTCCAGACTGTTTTTTATTTTGAAACCTCAACATCTGAAAACAACCCAGATTTAAATAGTAAGTCATTGTCAAGGTGGAAATCCCCTTTGTTACTATTGGAATCCCCATTTGTTACTTGTAATTCAGTACTCAGTAATCATTAGCAATAGATAGAATATGATAGCCACTCTATTATTTTTAGAATCTCTCGTAGAAACAAAATTTGGCTTCAACTTATTGCACAGTTCATTCTTTAGCATTTAGAAATACTTGGAAATCATAAAAAACAAAAAATTTCGGGACGCAGCAAGTGCGTTATGGTAGTGAATTTTTATTAAATGCTTCAAATTTGAATAACTCAATTTTCTATAAACTTAGAAAGTTTAGTTTTGGTATATAGTAAGGTCTTTCCTAGGGCAAGATATTCACCATATTTCATTAAAATAACTTTCGGAGAAAAAAAAATTTTTCAACAAAAAAAAATTAAAATTTGAATAACTCAATATTCTATAAACTTAGAAAGTTGAGTTTTGGTACGTAGTAAGGTCTCTCCCAAGGCAACATATATAGTCAATTTCGTTAAAACAGCTTTGTTATTTTCGGAGAAAATTTTTTTTTTAAAACAAAACTCAAAATTTTCCCGGAAAACCCCTTCCGATTTTCTTGGCTAACGAATTCATCCAAGCCATTAATAAAAGAAAGGCAGTTGCCGAGTTTCATTGAAATTGGTTAATTATTTTTTGAGTTATCAGAAGGATATATATATATATATATATATATATATATATATATATATATATATATATATATATATATATATATATATATATATAAACATATAAAAAACCTCTGGACGCAGCAAGTGCGTTATGGCAGTGAATTTTCATAAAAATATTTTTAAATAGCAAATATGTGTGTTTTTTTAAAGAAAGCAGGCATCAAATTTAGTTACCAGTATAACCTATATAGTAAAATCAATGTACCATGTTTCATCAAAACAACTTTATTGTTGACAATGTACAAAAATTTCCGAAAGTAAACTTAAATTGTTCCCGAAAAAACTGGTTTTCTGGTCAACCTTATAGGTTAATAGCAAATTGATTCAAAATTTGAAGCATTTAATGAAAATTCGCTACCATAACGCACTTGCTGCATCCCGAATTTCTTTTCTTACAAAGATGTATTATATTTCGATGGAAAATACAAAAATGCAATAACATAGGGCGTGTTCTATTAAAAAAATTCACTAAAAAAAGAGAAAATTTGAATCACCAACGACTTATGGGCCACCCTGTAATTGTTGAAATATTTTTTAAGATGTAGCTTAAGACACCCTACAATTAATGTATACAACTTTTTTTCGTAACTTGCATAATAACGGATATATTGCGCTTTAATGATTTTTTACGATAATTCGACAAAAATGATATTGACCATTAAACGATAAACTCTATAGCCAACACTACTGCTAAAGTATCAGAGAAAGGGTCTATTTGAAATGAATTTTCTGGGAATATTTTAGTAAAATGAAGGACAATGACGATTGAAACTAAGAGTTAAGGCTTTGTAAAACATTATTCTTGAGACATTTTCCTGCCATAGATCATATTAATTTCAGGTTCATTGCCTAAATATTAACAATTTTGACGTTTAAAATCGCGACTTTGACGTTTTGAGGAAAACCCAAATTTATTTTTCTTTAAATGCCTGTAACTTTTTTGTCCTTTAACCGACAGCGCTAAATTTTGGTAGGTAGCTTATATATAACGATATAAACCCGTGTACCAAATTTCGTTGCCCTGACTTTGTTAATTCCGGAGATATAAATTTTTTTCGATTTTTTTCGAAAGAAAACACAAAATTTTCCGGGAAAACCTCGGCGGATTTTCCTGGCTAACGAACTTATCCAAGCCACTCGTGAAAGGAAGGTACTCACCAAATTTTATCAAAATCGGTCCATTATTTTTTTAGTTATAGGTGTGACACATAAATATATAAACATATATATATATATATATATATATATATATATATATATATATATATATATATATATATATATATATATATATATATATATATATAAACATATAAAGTCTGAAACTGACCTCGGATTTGGGTTCCAGGGGTCCTAAATAGCGCTCATTTGAAGAAATTTTTTCAAAATTCAAAAGTCGAGATCTCCTCATTAGTGAATTTTTTTTAAGAAAATTCACTAAAAATTGAAACTGACCCCAGATATGGCTTCTAGGGGTCCTAGTTCGCGCTTATTTGAAAAAATGTTTGCAAAGTCTCACAATCGATACCTCTCTATTAGTGAATTTTTTTAAATAAAAATTCACTAAAAACTCAGTTAATTGTAACTAACACAGGTAATAATAAAGATCAACAATCTTCAAATGTGAAATTCTGATAGAATGGTTGGCAACCAATAAAACACAGAGACATTAAACAGATGTGGTGCCAACTTAAAACTAGCTTCATAGCCACCTATGATGCACGTGTATAATGAATAGTGTACATTTCAAAAGCTAGAGAATTTAGGTATTGGGCATACTTAACAAAATTTGAAGAAACAGACATTTTTGTTCTTTCTAGGGTATCCATTAAAAAAAATGTCCGGACGTAGAAAGCGTGTTATCGTAGCGAATTTTCATTAAAAATGTTTCTGATTGTAATAATTTAGTTTACCATCATCCTATAAACTTTAATTTTAGTATATAGTAGTCTCTATTTGAACATGTGTACCGAATTTCACCAAAATAAGTGTTTTCTTTCTAAGAATTTTGTTCAGCTGTCGGAAAATGGTTTTGAATGTTTTGGTATCTAATTTTACCATAGATTTGTAATTTCTAGGCTGCAGATTAAGCGTTCAAATACATAAGCAAAATATGGGGCACATTTTAGAAAGAAAACTTGCATTTTTATTGCTCTTTTGGATTAGTCAATTACCCTAGATACTTTGAGTTTGGAAACTAACAGTACAACCATTATTTATATTCTATAATATATATATATATATATATATATATATATATATATATATATATATATATATATATATATATATATATATATATATATATATATATCAGGTTGAACCACATCCTGAATTTGTTAAAACTTGACATTTCGGCTGCTGTTTTAGGGCCATTTTCAGGAGGTTAAGGAAATGTATAAGCAAATCAACTGCCAAAAACTCAATATGTCTACCCCAAAAGAGTGGTGGACATGGGTAGGTTTGCTTGTTCTAGTACGATTATAGGACCTCAATCTGTCTCCCCCGTAAATCTCACTGGAAATCGTCTATAAGGTCCAAGCGTATTCAAATGTTAGACGATGACTTTCAGTGAGTTTTGGGAGGCAGATTGAGGCTTATAAAAGCAAACAAAAGTAATGACAGCAGATAATTTGATAATTTAACAAGCCAATGTTGAATTTTATAAAATTAAAAATTGTATAAAAACTCAATCCATTGAAACTTTTTGGAGCAAATACCTCAAATGGATAGAGATATTAAACAAGTCACTTATTTATATAAAGAAGAATGCTGTTTCCGATTCTTGTTTTATTTTGACCATAATTTTATAGACAAAAAAATATGCATCAATTTACCAAAGCAGTAGAGCATAACTAGTGCCCTCTATGAGCAACATCAAAATTATTTGCAAATTCTTATTTGTCATGCCACAAAACATAAAGCTGCCAATTTTGAAGTTGATACCATGAAGACTTCCAAAATCATTGAGAATTTTTAAAATTAAATACAACTTTGAACACCCTGTATCTTTAAACCAGGAACATTATTTTTATATAAGGCATGTCAGGCTGAATATAGTAATATTTTTATTTTTTGTAACTTCAAATTTCCAGATTTCCCATTTTTCATTAATCCCCCTATATAAAACATTTCTAAATCTGAATTTGTAGACCATTCACATTAACTTCTTAAGAGTTACCAGAGCCAAAAGAAATAGGTGATCAGATTTTTCTAAATTATTTTAAATATGTAATACCATTAGATACATACACTTTAAAAAACATTGAAGTTACAATTAAGTAGCTTAATAAATGTATGTGGCAATAACAATTTAATATTTTGGACATAAACAAAATACTGATAATCAAATCAATAATAATTGTGTTACTTCAATTGTGATAACACTAAATTTAAACCTTCTACAATATATGTTTTTTGCAATGGCATAATTAATTAGCAGTTGATATATGTGCAATTATTTAATAAGAAAATGCTGCTCAAATGAATGGATTTAGAAAGAAAAATGAATGCAAAAAACGTTTTTCTAAAGGATGTTAAACTTATAAAGCTAAGACTTAATTGTAGTATTATTTAATACAGGCAAATTATTAAATAATACATTGTTTACTTTTAGAGTAATAAAGATTATTGTAAGTGATATATTAATTATGTAAATGATTAAATGATGGCATCATTAATAATAAAATATTGGAAGAAATAAATAACAGATGTTATTTTTTCCAAGCAATGCCAACAGCAGATGTGACATCTGATTTTTGAAGATTTGCGGGTAAACCGGCTACATTATCGATAAAATTCTTCAAAAATGACGAACCTGATGCTACAATTTGTAAAATTGTTCCCCAAATTTGGTTCTTGTATAGTATTGATGCCGTTTTCAGGGTCATCTTTGCCGGCATTCTCACTGGAATCTGTCTTGTCTGAGGGATATTCACAGTTGTCATTGTTTAAACTATCTGTCCTTTCTATGCTTAAAGCCACAGATTGCTGATGTTTAGAGGGCCATGGCTGATTTTCCATCATTGTAGGCAAAACTGTGTTATTTTCTAGTTGTCTTCGGTTATTTTTACACTGAATTTTATCACTTTACCAGCTACTACGGCCCGATGAAACCGGAACATTTTATTGTCAACTCAAATCAGCTGGTCTCCAATGGACGACAATTATCTGTTCGTTCGTATAAGTACGGAGTTTTTTAATGCTCGCTAATCTGACGTAACCACTCGCAAGTGGTACAGCGCCTCTATTCGTAATTATCATTCAAAACTAAATTCCCCAAATATTTGAATTCAAATATTTAAATATTTTCTTAAAAAAATAGACTAATGACATATAGCAATAATCATTTTTGCATCACATGTAGGATAATTAAATTATTATTTTCCTTTTTCCTATTTCTTTACAAAATTTATTCCAAAACTATAATATGTAAGGGGTAAAATACGCAAAAACAAACATCACTTATAGCCTATTTTTCTAATCCATAAGCTACTTATCGGAAACAAATGGTGGGCCGAAAGTCGCAGTCTACAAGATCTACAATCTGCAAATCTTCAAGCGAAGCCGCCGTAATCCGTAAAACAGGCAACCGAACTCCTTAATTCACTCTCCAGGCTCCAAACTCTCCAGTCGTTACTTTACATTGAGTTGCCGTCTGCTAGTCTGATGTCTGATTGAAGTCGCCGGTATATTATATAGAGCCCCGGCGGCGGAGTGGTTAGAAAGTGTGCCTCTAATTGAATACCAAAGACAATAGCACCTGGAAAACAGTAAGATCTTTAAATAACTCCTTTCAGCACGTCCGCGGCCTGTACTTATTAATAATGATGACTTTATATACCTTTTTTTTCCTTTGGGCTCGTCCGCGTTTTTGCCGCCCCAATAGCACCGCAGCCTTTGGCTTATTGTGCATGCCCTTTGTCTTTTCTAGTTTGCACGGCAATTGGTAGGGTGAAGTTTTATATTGATCAGTCTCCGGTCTAGGCTGTCCGTAGATCAGTTGTCTTTTGCGGTCCAGAACTTTACACTCGCACAAGATGTGCTGGGCTGATTCCTCACCCTCGCCGCAGAGTCTGCATGCCAGGTCCCCCTCGAACCGCCCCATTTTATACAGGTGTTTCTTAACGGCCATGTGTCCCATCAGGAGTCATGTTGTGTTCCTGAGCTGTCCTATGCTAAGATTTAGCAGCTCCACAGCTCTGTTTGAACTGGGTTCCTCAATTACTGACTTCCCACGTATGAGCCCTGAACAGTCTGCCCAGTACACCTTGTGTTAGTTTCTGACACAGGACTTAATGAATCCCCTGGCAGTGTTCTTCGTCACGCCCAGGACCGGTTCTGGTCCCATAAATTGTTCTGCTGACCCTCTCTTCGCGAGACTATCAGCTTCTTCATTGCCTTATTGGCCCCCGAACGACCCGGCACATATCCCTTAAAAAACAGATATTGAAAAAACCGAGACTTTGGCGGCAAGTAGGTAACACCCCGATTGAGACCCGATACCCCCAGCAATCCGGCTCTCTGATTGGTCCACGTGACCCACCACCCAGAATCCCTGTTCTCTGATTGGTCGAAACCCGACCACGTGACCCATTTTAGGGGGAATCCCCCAAATTTTCGTGCTCACGGCCGTCACACAGCAATTTTCTTAACATTCTAGTATATTCAGGTCGCTTATACTTCTCTTCACTTACCGTTTATTATTAAAAAGCTGATGAAAATTCGTAGGTATTAGGGCACTTGAGGCAGACAGGTAGTGGGGGTAGGAGTGGGGGTACCCCCACTCCTCCCCTAGTGGGCGGAGCCCCACCCCTAGTGGGCGGAGCCCCACCCCTCTGGGCGGAGCCCCACCCCTTGTGGGCGTGGCCCAAGATGGCGTCCAAGATGGCTTCCAATGTAACCTGCATTCTAAGGTCATTGACCATGTCTAGGAAACTTTGGCCAGACAGTGACGTCACACGACTTGGGCCAGACAGTCACATGCAAACATTCCAAAGTGTCTAACCTATTACTTCAAATTATTCTAAGGATATTTTGAAAAAAACCATTTGGAGCAGGTGAGTTTCGAACCCGGGACATTCAGATGGGAGGCAACGATGCTAACCACTGTGCTAAGCAGACGCTTATTAATTTACTGTTTTAGGCTGGTATATATACGACTTTTAATTAAAACAAACCATACATGTAACATACATAAAGCTTTTGTTATTAGACATAAGACATAATAATTAATATGTTTAATATTAGACTATTAGATTTCGCATAGAAATTAGCCGAACGCCACAATTGTTATATGGGTAGGTTCTAAAAATAACACACAGAGGTCGTTGGCAAACAAAAGAAGGAAGTTCAGAAACAAAATAGACAACAGGTTCAAATAGGAAACCAAACTTAAATATCGTAGAGACAATAGAGGTCGCTGGCAAAACAAAGAAGGAAGCTCAGAAACAAAATGGACAACAGGTTCAACTCTTAAAAATAGGAACTTTTTTTTAGCCTTATGTGTGGGCGCGGCAAGTAGTTGATTTTATTTTGAAAGAGATACAGGTTCGATTCCTGATATATGCTCCTTGATATGGTAGCGTCAAACAAATACAAAGAGGTACTGAATAACTAAACAGTAAGCTTAGAAACAATGGTTGGTTACAGGTTCAATTCCTTTCTTAAGCTAACCCCACGTGTTTAGTGTCATGTTACTCGTCTAAGTAAGCAGAATTAAAAAATGGCGACTAAAATAAGATAAAAAACTTAAAACCCTTATCGCGGAAGATCCGTGAGATGTACGATAGAACCAATACATGCACGGTGTTAAGGAGGTCAAATCAAAGTGGAATATACAATAAAATGGCCACTTCCGGTCTAAACTTTAAATCCTTATATCTTTTGAACGGAAAGTGATAGAAATGAACTGACTTCAAAAATATATCGTTTCATAACAAGCTCTACAAGAAACTGAGATAAAAAACTTCAAACCCTTATCGCGGAAGATCCGTGAGATGTACGATAGAACCAATACATGCACGGTGTTAAGGAGACCAAACCAAATTGGAATATACAATAAAATGACCACTTCCGGTCTAAACTTTAAATCCTTATATCTTTTGAACGGAAAGTGATAGAAAGGAACCGACTTCAAAAATGTATGTTTCGTAACAAGGTCTACAAGAAAATGAGATAAAAAACTTCAAATCCTTATCGCGGAAGATCGGTGAGATGTACGATAGAACCAACACATGCACGGTGTTAAGGAGGTCAAACTAAATTGGAATATACAATAAAATGGCTACTTCCGGTCTAAACTTTAAATCGTTATATCTTTTGAACGGAAAGTGATAGAAAGGAACCGACTTCAAAAATGTATGTTTCGTAACAAGGTCTACAAGAAACTGAGATAAAAAACTTCAAACCCTTATCGCGGAAGATCGGTGAGATGTACGATACAACCAATACATGCACGGTGTTCAGCAAAGCAAACTCTAATAGCATATTCAATAAAAATGTTACTTCCGGTAGACACTTCCGGTATAGCCAGTCTTAGAGCTACATACATGTGTAACACCTCAAAATCATCGTCTTGTTGAACAGAAGAAATATAATATTTAAGTAAGTCAGAACAAGCTATGTTAACACCTAAAAACAACACACTCTCTTAGACTTAATGAAGTTACTTTCAGAGAAAATTTCCACCATACCATAAAGAACAGTATTCAATAGCGTATTTAAATGTTGACTACATCAAGTGATGCGTACTACAGACAAATTTTAGTACACCCTCTTAGACTTATTGAAGTTGACGGCACAGGTAGCTGTCAAGCGTACCTAACAAACCAAAGTAAATATGTCTTGAAGAACAGTCTTCAATTACCCTAAACCAACACATCTCTATCATTTCAGAGTAATCTTAGCCATGTGACCAGTTAAACTAAATCTCTTGAAGTGTAGCTTTTATGTTTATGAGATATAAAATAAGAAAACCAAAGAGTTAATTGTCTATTAAAACAACAAGCAGAAGGGGTTGACTTGGTACCTACAGCTGCTACATACTTGGTAAAAATGGGTGCCACTAGCATTTCAGAGTAATTTTAATCACACAACACTCTAACTAACTGTCTTGAGATGTGGCTTTATGTGTTAATGGGTGGAAATAACAACACTAAAGAGTTGATTGTCTATTACAACTGTCAGCGAAAGAAGCATTTAGGTAGCCGGAATACCGATATCCTAAATATTTCAAGAGTAATCTTAGTCATACAACACTCTTAACTAACTGTCTTGAGATGTGGCTTTATGTGTCATTGGTTGGAAAATAAGAAAACTAAAGAGTTGATTGCCTATTACAACAGTCAGCTGAAGGAACATTTGGGTTATCGGAATACCGATATGCCAAATGTTCCAACGGAAGGAGCCCACTTAGAGACATCTCCAGGGGCTCGGAATACCGATGCCCTAGAAGTGTCGGAAGCAACATTTCAATTAACACCAACAACCGCTAAATACTTGTTGGACTTTAGTATGTTTGATATTAAATGCGATTTTGCTACATAACCATTCATTTTTATGAAAAACTCAACAATTTTTATTTCTGCGTAAGCGAATTTAATCAGAAATATAGAACCAATCTTCAAGGAACCGAAGTAAAATGATAAGAACATTAAGAACAAACATTCCGATACCGAAGTGATCCTAAACACACCATATGATGCAAATTCTGTAAATCTCTTTAACAGAAGAAAAACAGAAGTGAAACACCGTAAGACAAATAGAACCGACGTACATAACAGATGTGTCTGAGGAGAAACGTATCCAGAACCTTATTGAGTTTACTAAGTTTTAAGTATACGAACATAACAGTCTATGTACCAACCAACCAACCAACCAACCAACTGTTTTTGAGGTGTAACCTTTATGTATGTATGTAATTTAATTTTCGATAGTGTAAAATAAAATTAAAAAGTGTGATATATGAAAAAATAAGAAAACTAAAGAGTTGATTGCCTATTACAACGGTCCGCTGAAGAAACATTTAGGTAGCCAGAATACCGATACCCTAAATATTTCAACCGAAGGAGTCCACTTAAAGTCATCTCCAGGGAGCCGGAATACCGGCCCCCTAGATGTGCCGGAAGCAACATCTCAAGTAACACCTAGAACTGCAACATACTTGGTAAAAATGGGTGGAGCTCAGATTGTAAACGACTTGATAGGTGGTACATATGTTTGCAAAGATTTCATTCTAAATTTAGCCTGTTGGATATCCAATCATTTCTATGAAAAGTGCAACCAACCAACTAACCAACCACCCAACCAACCAACCAACGTTGAGGGGCGTAGAGATAGCAAGCTATCTACAAGTGGACCCCTCTGAACCTATGATGTTAATAATGGATTAAGAGATTGAATTGGTACGTGTTTATATTGAAGGCTTGCAAGCTACGTACAAGTGTCTGAATATATGATGGTAATGATGGGTTAAGATATTTAATTGACATGCATTAAAGGCTTAGCGGTTTTCACTTGAGTCATCGTCATTCGAAAACTATTAGAACGAAAACCAGGTCCTTTACTCTGGTATATCTTACTCAGTAGGAACCAAATGTCTTCGAAAACAACATTCTTTGCTTTTCTGAAAGGCAAGTGAGCAGCCCCCTTGTCGAACCCATCCGAGCTAAAGGTAAACCCCACTCTGTCTTCGGGATCGACATCATGGACTATATGACTCACAATATCTTTAATACGATCTCTGACCCACTTCTCTGGATCGTTGACATCGTCAGGTATATCGTGTAGTCTAAAGCATTCGCTTCGTCTATCAAGTTTAAACTTCTTATTGGAGGTCACTGTATCTTCAAGTATTTGGAATGCCATTGTTTCGTGCTACACAACTGACTGTGTTGGTTAAAGGACCGAAGTTTAGCCTCGTGTTTATTAAAGACTAAAGTTTAGCAGGTACTATTTGTTTTCACCTTCACTGCTGGCTACCGACTGAACCTTAGCGGACGCTCCTCGTCTTAATATTCGACAAAACAACACAGACAACACAACTTATTGTTTTCACCTTCACTGTTGGTTAACGACTGAACCTTAGTGGACACTTCACGTCTTAATATTCAACAGACAACAACGACAGCTGTCATACAGCTGTCTGACATGACAGACAGCTGTCATACAGCTGTCATACAGCGGTCATACAGCTGTCTAACAGCTGTCTAACACAGCTGTCTAACACAGCTGTCTAACACAGCTGTCTAACACAGCTGTCTAACACAGCTGTCTAATACAGCTGTCTAACACAGCTGTCTAATACAGCTGTCTAACACAGCTGTCTAATAGGGCAGACATATGTCTAACACATGTCTAGCAGATGGGTAACAGTCACTCTTTTGCGGAACATAAACTGAATGTTTTTAAGTCAAACAAGAAGAAAACAATTTAAAACACATCTACGATGACCATGAGGCAGCCTACATGGACTTTGAACAATTTTTAAAAATAGATGCGGCCAGGTTAGTTGATTAACCATCCAGGTCAGTCACAGCTGACTCTATAAATAAAAACGATGCTGGAAGCGAGTGACGTCACAAGAACCGGTGGTGCATGTGCCCAGGTTAGACCTCTAAGCTTTCCAGGTTAATACCGGGTTAGCTCCATGACAAGGTGGTGGACCAGTCGGGTTAGCTAAGAGTCGGGGTGGTGGAACGGTCGGGTCAGCTAGGCGACCGGAGCCTAGCTGACCCGGTTCCACAACCCCGACTCTTAGCTAACCCGACTGGTCCACCACCTTGTCATGGAGCTAACCCGGTATTAACCTGGAAAGCTTAGAGGTCTAACCTGGGCACATGCACCACCGGTTCTTGTGACGTCACTCGCTTCCAGCATCGTTTTTATTTATAGAGTCAGCTGTGACTGACCTGGATGGTTAATCAACTAACTTGGCCGCATCTATTTTTAAAAATTGTTCAAAGTCCATGTAGGCTGCCTCATGGTCATCGTAGATGTGTTTTAAATTGTTTTCTTCTTGTTTGACTTAAAAACATTCAGTTTATGTTCCGCAAAAGAGTGACTGTTACCCATCTGCTAGACATGTGTTAGACATATGTCTGCCCTATTAGACAGCTGTGTTAGACAGCTGTATTAGACAGCTGTGTTAGACAGCTGTATTAGACAGCTGTGTTAGACAGCTGTGTTAGACAGCTGTGTTAGACAGCTGTGTTAGACAGCTGTGTTAGACAGCTGTTAGACAGCTGTATGACCGCTGTATGACAGCTGTATGACAGCTGTCTGTCATGTCAGACAGCTGTATGACAGCTGTCGTTGTTGTCTGTTGAATATTAAGACGTGAAGTGTCCACTAAGGTTCAGTCGTTAACCAACAGTGAAGGTGAAAACAATAAGTTGTGTTGTCTGTGTTGTTTTGTCGAATATTAAGACGAGGAGCGTCCGCTAAGGTTCAGTCGGTAGCCAGCAGTGAAGGTGAAAACAAATAGTACCTGCTAAACTTTAGTCTTTAATAAACACGAGGCTAAACTTCGGTCCTTTAACCAACACAGTCAGTTGTGTAGCACGAAACAATGGCATTCCAAATACTTGAAGATACAGTGACCTCCAATAAGAAGTTTAAACTTGATAGACGAAGCGAATGCTTTAGACTACACGATATACCTGACGATGTCAACGATCCAGAGAAGTGGGTCAGAGATCGTATTAAAGATATTGTGAGTCATATAGTCCATGATGTCGATCCCGAAGACAGAGTGGGGTTTACCTTTAGCTCGGAGGGGTTCGACAAGGGGGCTGCTCACTTGCCTTTCAGAAAAGCAAAGAATGTTGTTTTCGAAGACATTTGGTTCCTACTGAGTAAGATATACCAGAGTAAAGGACCTGGTTTTCGTTCTAATAGTTTTTGAATGACGATGACTCAAGTGAAAACCGCTAAGCCTTTAATGCATGTCAATTAAATATCTTAACCCATCATTACCATCATATATTCAGACACTTGTACGTAGCTTGCAAGCCTTCAATATAAACACGTACCAATTCAATCTCTTAATCCATTATTAACATCATAGGTTCAGAGGGGTCCACTTGTAGATAGCTTGCTATCTCTACGCCCCTCAACGTTGGTTGGTTGGTTGGGTGGTTGGTTAGTTGGTTGGTTGCACTTTTCATAGAAATGATTGGATATCCAACAGGCTAAATTTAGAATGAAATCTTTGCAAACATATGTACCACCTATCAAGTCGTTTACAATCTGAGCTCCACCCATTTTTACCAAGTATGTTGCAGTTCTAGGTGTTACTTGAGATGTTGCTTCCGGCACATCTAGGGGGCCGGTATTCCGGCTCCCTGGAGATGACTTTAAGTGGACTCCTTCGGTTGAAATATTTAGGGTATCGGTATTCTGGCTACCTAAATGTTTCTTCAGCGGACCGTTGTAATAGGCAATCAACTCTTTAGTTTTCTTATTTTTTCATATATCACACTTTTTAATTTTATTTTACACTATCGAAAATTAAATTACATACATACATAAAGGTTACACCTCAAAAACAGTTGGTTGGTTGGTTGGTTGGTTGGTACATAGACTGTTATGTTCGTATACTTAAAACTTAGTAAACTCAATAAGGTTCTGGATACGTTTCTCCTCAGACACATCTGTTATGTACGTCGGTTCTATTTGTCTTACGGTGTTTCACTTCTGTTTTTCTTCTGTTAAAGAGATTTACAGAATTTGCATCATATGGTGTGTTTAGGATCACTTCGGTATCGGAATGTTTGTTCTTAATGTTCTTATCATTTTACTTCGGTTCCTTGAAGATTGGTTCTATATTTCTGATTAAATTCGCTTACGCAGAAATAAAAATTGTTGAGTTTTTCATAAAAATGAATGGTTATGTAGCAAAATCGCATTTAATATCAAACATACTAAAGTCCAACAAGTATTTAGCGGTTGTTGGTGTTAATTGAAATGTTGCTTCCGACACTTCTAGGGCATCGGTATTCCGAGCCCCTGGAGATGTCTCTAAGTGGGCTCCTTCCGTTGGAACATTTGGCATATCGGTATTCCGATAACCCAAATGTTCCTTCAGCTGACTGTTGTAATAGGCAATCAACTCTTTAGTTTTCTTATTTTCCAACCAATGACACATAAAGCCACATCTCAAGACAGTTAGTTAAGAGTGTTGTATGACTAAGATTACTCTTGAAATATTTAGGATATCGGTATTCCGGCTACCTAAATGCTTCTTTAGCTAACAGTTGTAATAGACAATCAACTCTTTAGTTTTGTTATTTCCACCCATTAACACATAAAGCCACATCTCAAGACAGTTAGTTAGAGTGTTGTGTGATTAAAATTACTCTGAAATGCTAGTGGCACCCATTTTTACCAAGTATGTAGCAGCTGTAGGTACCAAGTCAACCCCTTCTGCTTGTTGTTTTAATAGACAATTAACTATTTGGTTTTCTTATTTTATATCTCATAAACATAAAAGCTACACTTCAAGAGATTTAGTTTAACTGGTCACATGGCTAAGATTACTCTGAAATGATAGAGATGTGTTGGTTTAGGGTAATTGAAGACTGTTCTTCAAGACATATTTACTTTGGTTTGTTAGGTACGCTTGACAGCTACCTGTGCCGTCAACTTCAATAAGTCTAAGAGGGTGTACTAAAATTTGTCTGTAGTACGCATCACTTGATGTAGTCAACATTTAAATACGCTATTGAATACTGTTCTTTATGGTATGGTGGAAATTTTCTCTGAAAGTAACTTCATTAAGTCTAAGAGAGTGTGTTGTTTTTAGGTGTTAACATAGCTTGTTCTGACTTACTTAAATATTATATTTCTTCTGTTCAACAAGACGATGATTTTGAGGTGTTACACATGTATGTAGCTCTAAGACTGGCTATACCGGAAGTGTCTACCGGAAGTAACATTTTTATTGAATATGCTATTAGAGTTTGCTTTGCTGAACACCGTGCATGTATTGGTTGTATCGTACATCTCACCGATCTTCCGCGATAAGGGTTTGAAGTTTTTTATCTCAGTTTCTTGTAGACCTTGTTACGAAACATACATTTTTGAAGTCGGTTCCTTTCTATCACTTTCCGTTCAAAAGATATAACGATTTAAAGTTTAGACCGGAAGTGGCCATTTTATTGTATATTCCAATTTGGTTTGACCTCCTTAACACCGTGCATGTGTTGGTTCTATCGTACATCTCACCGATCTTCCGCGATAAGGATTTGAAGTTTTTTATCTCATTTTCTTGTAGACCTTGTTACGAAACATACATTTTTGAAGCCGGTTCCTTTCTATCACTTTCCGTTCAAAAGATATAAGGATTTAAAGTTTAGACCGGAAGTGGTCATTTTATTGTATATTCCAATTTGGTTTGGTCTCCTTAACACCGTGCATGTATTGGTTCTATCGTACATCTCACGGATCTTCCGCGATAAGGGTTTGAAGTTTTTTATCTCAGTTTCTTGTAGAGCTTGTTATGAAACGATATATTTTTGAAGTCAGTTCATTTCTATCACTTTCCGTTCAAAAGATATAAGTATTTAAAGTTTAGACCGGAAGTGGCCATTTTATTGTATATTCCACTTTGATTTGACCTCCTTAACACCGTGCATGTATTGGTTCTATCGTACATCTCACGGATCTTCCGCGATAAGGGTTTTAAGTTTTTTATCTTATTTTAGTCGCCATTTTTTAATTCTGCTTACTTAGACGAGTAACATGACACTAAACACGTGGGGTTAGCTTAAGAAAGGAATTGAACCTGTAACCAACCATTGTTTCTAAGCTTACTGTTTAGTTATTCAGTACCTCTTTGTATTTGTTTGACGCTACCATATCAAGGAGCATATATCAGGAATCGAACCTGTATCTCTTTCAAAATAAAATCAACTACTTGCCGCGCCCACACATAAGGCTAAAAAAAAGTTCCTATTTTTAAGAGTTGAACCTGTTGTCCATTTTGTTTCTGAGCTTCCTTCTTTGTTTTGCCAGCGACCTCTATTGTCTCTACGATATTTAAGTTTGGTTTCCTATTTGAACCTGTTGTCTATTTTGTTTCTGAACTTCCTTCTTTTGTTTGCCAACGACCTCTGTGTGTTATTTTTAGAACCTACCCATATAACAATTGTGGCGTTCGGCTAATTTCTATGCGAAATCTAATAGTCTAATATTAAACATATTAATTATTATGTCTTATGTCTAATAACAAAAGCTTTATGTATGTTACATGTATGGTTTGTTTTAATTAAAAGTCGTATATATACCAGCCTAAAACAGTAAATTAATAAGCGTCTGCTTAGCACAGTGGTTAGCATCGTTGCCTCCCATCTGAATGTCCCGGGTTCGAAACTCACCTGCTCCAAATGGTTTTTTTCAAAATATCCTTAGAATAATTTGAAGTAATAGGTTAGACACTTTGGAATGTTTGCATGTGACTGTCTGGCCCAAGTCGTGTGACGTCACTGTCTGGCCAAAGTTTCCTAGACAGGTCAATGACCTTAGAATGCAGGTTACATTGGAAGCCAACTTGGACGCCATCTTGGGCCACGCCCACAAGTGGAGTGGGGCTCCGCCCACAAGGGGTGGGGCTCCGCCCACTAGGGGTGGGGCTCCGCCCCTAGGGGAGGAATGGGGTACCCCCACTCCTACCCCCACTACCTGTCTGCCTCAAGTGCCCTATTACCTACTGCGGCACACTTCGAAAATGTACATAATATATATAAAACGTATTTAGAAGAGTTGTTAAAAATGAATAACATAAATGAAAATGTCTGCAAAGAATATTTAACTTTAACAAACCTTTGTATTAAACAAAATATGTTTCAATTCAACGATGATTTTTTTTTAACAAACCCAAGGCATGGCAATGAGCAACACGCTATCGCGGGGTCGAGAAGTCGTGGGTCAAAGGACTCCAGGGGGCAAGCTGAGGAAGTGGAAACAACAACATAAGCTTTCGATGTGGCTTTCCCCAAGAACATCATGCGCGATGAAGAGCCGCATCCTGCACGAGGTGACCCTGCTGATAACTAAACATGACGTATCTAGACGTGGAGGTCGAAATAAACTCCCCCCAATCTACGGTTTCACGTGAACCGTGCCTAGGGATGGATGCCACCAGGGTGATGGTGTCGTGAACGGAACCTCTGGAGTGCCGGGCAACCCTCCAGAGTAACTCGCCTTGCACCACACAGAGGGTTCTGATGGTGTGGACAGTATTTCCCCCATTCTCGTGGAAACAACATAAAGATCATAAATATATATAAAACCAAAACCAATGAGGCTCGAGGAGTGGCTCCGGCTACAGACTCGTGCCTTGAGTCTATTCCAGAAACGCAGACGAACCAGGGGGCGTCAGCGGACTCTGTAGGTCTCACGACCGACGTAGATACGGGGGATCAGGGGGTAGCTTCGGCCACAGACTTGTCCCCGACACTTAAGCTGGAGGCTGGGTCCCACCGGAGGGCGGCGAGGTTCACGGACTCTGCGGCCCCCTCCACCATTGAGGACCCTACTGTAGGGGTAGAGGGACTGCCCCGGCAGGCCAAGCGTCTTTCCGGGGCACAAAGAAAGAAGCTCCGGAGGGCGCAGAAAATGGCGACCGAGACGTGGACGGTCGGGAAACCTGTAAAGGCGCAAGAGGGAAGTGAGAGTCAGAAGAGGACGCACTCGGACTCTAGCACGCTCACTACAGACAGACGTCCCAAAAGCGCCAGGGCACCTCTAAAGGCGCAAGAGGTGAGTGCGAGTCAGAAGAGGCCGCGCTCGGGCTCTAGCACGCCTACTATAGACAGACGTCCCAAAAGGACCGGGGCTGGAACACCGGCGCAGACTGGCTCGTATAGTGAGGCTGCGGAGGGCCTCTGGATGGCGGTGATTGACAGACACCGTCCAGAGGTCACGCTAGACCAGGGGAAGGCGGACCTCATCCAGACTGCGGTGGTAGCCGCGGTGGACTCTCTTCAGGAAGGGGAGAGCCCGCCTCAGTTCCACCGGGCGCGCCTGGCGGGGACATCATCTGGATAACCTGTGCCGGCTCGCAGTTACGGGACTGGCTTCGGAAAACCATCAGGGGCCTCGGTCAGATTTGGGAGGGGGCCGACTTGACAGCCGTCGAGCCCAAGGAACTCCCAAAGAGACGCAAGGTCCTTGTACGGATCCCTGACACCGTCCCGCAGGAGAAGGTGATCAGTAGACCGCAGGGGAGCGTTCAGTCTCCTTGCTCTGGTGGCTAGTCGTGGACGGCCTGCTGGGAAGGCTCAGTGGGGGGGGGGGGGTATGAGGTACAGGGCTATGCGGACGACATTCTCATCATAATCCGAGGAAAGGTTACACAGTCAGTGTAGGAGCGCATGCAGGCAGCACTGAAATTGGTGGAAGGGTGGACGGTTGATCAAGGGCTCGGGGTGAGCCCCGAGAAAGCAACCGTCATACCGTTTACGAGGAGGAGGAAGTGGGAGAGTCACAGAACTCTGACTCTATAGAAACAGTCCAATGGCCAGGGGGGTAAAATATCTTGGGGTCGTATTGGACTCTGAGCTAACCTGGAATGGTCACGTTGAAAAAATACTGCGTAAGGTAGTCATGACCTTAGCCGTCACTAGGCGGCTGTGTAGAAAAACATGGGGACTAAGACCTAGTATGGCCAACTGGCTGTACACAAGGGTGGTCAGACCATCGTTAACATACGCGGCACTGGTCTGGTGGCCTAACAATCCATTGCCAAACATAAACTAGGCAAGCTCCAAAGGATGGCTTGCCTAGGCATCTCATAGGGGCCATGTCTTTAACCCCAATAGCCGCCATAGAGGTGTTGCTGGATCTGCCCCCCCCCCCCTTCCTACACTTAGTTATTATAGGGGAGGCCAGGATAGGACTATACAGACTAGCCTGTAATGGTAGACTGAAGATCAACCCAGGATTCAGGGGCCACTGACAAATTCAGGAGATCGTGAAGGAGCCCATGCTTGAAATGAGGTCAGACTTCGCGAGACCTCCAATTTGCAGGGAAACAACTTTCCAGTGGAAATCCCCGACCGCGTGGCGTGGCGGGAGGAGACGCCGGGCATACCACGGAACGCGCTTGTCTGGTTCACGGACGGATTCGGAAAGAAGCGTGGGACGGGGGCAGGTGTTTATTCGGAAGGACCGAGGTAAGTCATAGTATTTCCCTCGGAACCCATGCAACGGTCTTTCAGGCCGAAATGTACGCCATCCTGCACTGTGTGCGGGAGAACATATTATCATATATGGGCTTCAAATTTCTTTAAAATTATCAAAACCTGGTTACACAATGAAAACAGTACTCTTAGCTACGTTAATAAGCTCATCATTTTTATTATGAATGATTTTGCAGATTAGTTGGTCAATGTTTTTTTTTACTAAACAGCACTTTAAAGAATATTTATCTAATTGCATATTTTAAATAGGCACAGTCTCCCGCCTAAAATTAGACATACCTACGTTTAGCCTATCGATCGGAATTCACAAGCTTCTTGCATGCGGTCAACCGCATTGCAATGTAACGTTGGACAAAAGCAATGAGTATATACAGAATTGCAAATTTAAAAGCTCGCTATGTACCAAGAGAGACCTTCTAATTTTGACCAAAACCTTTATTGCTGCATGATAATTGCTGAGATCATTGGGCTCACAAAGGAAGAAATCAACAACTACCGGTTTGTTGAGTAACGGCATCTTCCTTACAGCCCCGACCTAGCTCTATTGAGTTATAAATCTTTCATTAGTTGAAGGAACACTTGCTGACGTCGATTTTCTTGAGGTGAAAAACTAAAATAGTAACATTTTTCAGGAATTACTAGAAGAAACATTTCTGAAACGTATCTTGTTATTGCAGAAGCTTACACTTAGTGTAACTATTAAAGGTTCATAGTCAGAAAGTGTCTTTTTTTCCTGAATCTGTCCTTGTTTTTCCTCGATACATAGATTTCATTTTAATAATCTCTCGTATTCAAAAAATGTTGGCGAGGAACAACGGAAACAATCAAATAGAGTAAGGAAAATATACCTATTCAATTTTTTTATGACTTTTGGTTTAATCTGTATAAATTCATTTGTTCCGAGTTCACTGGGTGGCTGGTATAAATATTGAGGAAAGTGGCCTCATTGGGTATAAACAACGATACATTACAACCTCTTTAGGTATAAAGTATAAATCTTCTCCCATAGAGAAACAAACATGTTTCAATTTTCTTTCTTCTCCTGTCACTGTCATCTATAATCTGTGTCCTGTCCAATGACATTTAGCTGTCCCGCTGTCCCTGGTCTCTGTCACATATCAATGATTTTCTGATTCTGAAAGTTAGTTTGATTGTGATTTGTGTAATTTGAGTATTTTGTAAAAGAACAAAAAGTTGTAAGTATAGTATTTAACAGATTGATATTTGTTCATGTTAATGTGAAATAGTGGATAATTTGAATATTTTTATTGCTGTATTCAAATTATTAAAGTAATGTGTAACATAACCTATCATTTGGATGACTTGTCATTTCTCTCTTCCATAAACTGATAATATAATTAAATTAAAAATCATTTATTTCTTAGTTCAAGATGCCTGCAGGAGGAGCTTTATTTGGAAGTACTGCCACTGGGCCAGGTTCTACAGGTGGCAATAAACATATAATAGAAATTAAAGCTGGTAAAATGAATCTGAAAGGTCAGTTTGGTATATTTCTTTTGTGTCCACCTTTTACACATTTTTTTATATAGGGCGTATGGTGTATCCAGATAAGAGGAAGGGCTTGTTGTATGTTTATCAGAGTGAAGATTCCCTAATGCATTTTTGTTGGCAAGATCGCACAACAGGTAATATTTAAGTTCGAACAAACTTTAAAAATCAAAAACAAATTTAATTTTACATTAATTTCATTTTAGGAATTGTTGAAGATGACCTTATTATATTTCCTGATGATTGCGAATATGTGAAAGTAGCCCAGTGTACAACTGGGAGAGCTTATGTATTGAAATTCAAATCTTCTAATCGTCGCTTTTTCTTCTGGTATCAGGTAATAATTTATGGAACATTGGTGAATTTGCAGATTAACTCCTGACCAATTTACAGACATTGACTGCTGATAGATAATGTTTGGTGTCTTACATGCACGCTGACACTATTGTTATCTTTTGTTCTCTCTTATTTCCAGAGTTATTGGCTTTTAAAGTTCCTTACACATTACACAGTTTTTTATCAATTTACCAGTATGGTCCTGTCCCGTGACATCCCTTTCCCCCCTAAACATTACATTTGACATAAAATTCACATTGACTTTGGGAATCCCTAGAATATTCTAGACTCATGGGCCATCGCCATTATAAATGACAGTTTATCACTTCGCTTTCCATATGGCGCTAGTACTGGTACGTGTTTAGACGGTTTCTTATATATTTGTGTGTTGCGAACAGTATATCTGAAATTGTGCGTTGTTTACCTTGTTCTGTTAATGATCATTGGTGTTGTAGTGGCTTATAAGGTACATGTGTGGCCTTTTTCTTAGTCGGTGACATGTTATTTGTTTTCTATGTTGTGTTTGCGATAAGGAAATTGCCATGTCTGAGGCTGTTAAATTACAAGGTCACAGGTTGTTTACACAAGGGCCGGACATACATCATTTGCTTGAGATGCAAAAGGTAAGGGGGTGTGGGCTTCGCCGTAGGGATTTTCCTTCTCCTCTTGTGTGCGTACAACCACCCTCGTATCAATCACAAGAAAAATTTCTTGTTATACCCCCTAAGGGAGTTACGGGACCTGGTACGAATAGGGGTGCTGTGCGGGGTTAGGGGGATATGGCATCAGGATGTGAAAAAGACAGCTTTCAAGCCGTTTTCTTCACATTTTCTGCTCATACTTCCTTTTCACTACCTACCTCGCCCAGCACCCCTATTCACTCCTGGTCCTGTAACTTCCTTGGGGGTCGTGAACAAGAAATGTTTCACATGGTTTGTGCATCCAGGGGGTTCCTAGACATGTTTCTGAAAAAAAAATTGAGAACGGTTTGGGAGTTAATCTGCAAATTTACTGATTTACTGGAACATTTTTTCTACAATTGCTCTGTAGCTATAAATCAATAAATTTTTTTTAAATATTATTTGTAGTACTGTAATATCTTTACAATAAACCAAGTATTTTGTTTGCCTTGTTAGGATCCTCGTACTGATAAAGATGAGGAGAATTGTAGAAGAATCAATGAGGTGTTAAACAATCCACAGAGTGTTCAAAGCTCCTCCCAACCGCAAGAGTCTGAGCTGCAATCTCTTTTGAATAACATGTCTCAGTCCCAGCTCATGCAGTTGTTTGGAGCCGGACAAATGGGTGGTTTATCTAGCCTACTAGGCACCATCAGGTAAATTTTTCATCTGTTATATTTATTCTAAAGGAATAGTCACAGTTTAATAATAAAATATATTAAGAAGGTATCTTACTTAGGTATATGTTTGACTGAAACCCACATCTCCTTAAACACTCTGTATGTTGTTTGAAATGTGATCTATGGCTTTATAATTACAGGGGCCCAAATAGTGGCAGTGCCCGTACCAGTACAACACCTGCTATTACTCATCGCACTACTGTGCCGAGTACCCCCACAACTACAGCCAGTCAGTCCAGTAGTCCTTCTACGACAACCACCACCACTACTAGTACTACACCTCAGACAGCACCAATACAGGCTGCAACCCCCGATGCCCCAAGAGCCAACAGGTACAATACTCGCAGCTCTGATAGCACTACTGCTACTCCAACAACCACTGCTCCTACTACAGGCACCAGTTCCAATCCTATACAGCTCAGTGATTTGCAGAACTTCTTGCAGGCTTTTACGCCATCAGCCGGGGGAACACCACAGGCACAGCCACAGTCAGGTATGTGTGGCAATGATTATAATTTTAAAAAAAATTGTAGTTATATCTGTATAGACTGACATGGTTTTTGTTTTTATAAGTTATTTCTTCAGTCTGTATATTCCTCTTTTCCTCAAGATGTTTTCAAGAAGCAAACTGAAAAATTATTAATTTATTTTTTAGTTGATTTGTCTACTGCTTTGACAACTGAAACTCTGTCGGGAATGTTGGCTAATCCAGACACCCTTCAGCAGTTGCAGGGTCACCTGCCACCTGTTAATGAGAATACCCAGGAAGCTTTGAGGTCTACATTAGCTTCACCTCAGTTTCAACAGGTATTAATAGAAAGTTGTAAAAGTTTTGCCACTTTAAATTGTGCTGTATATTTCTAGGCGGTATCACAGTTTTCAAATGCACTCGAGTCTGGTCAGCTAGCACCAGTGGTTTCCCAGTTAGCTGTGAATCCTGAGGCGGTAGCAGCTGCAGCCCAGGGTAACATGCAGGAGTTTGTTAAAGCTTTGGAAAAAAGTGGCCAAGCGTCTGGTACCTCTGATGGCAAGAAGAAAGAAAAAGAAGAGAAAAAGGATGACAAGAAAGATGATGATGATGAACAGATGCAGTTAGATTAATTATTATTCACAATAATTGTTTTACATAATTGTGTGTGTGTTTGCTATTATCAAGATTTTATAATATACACATTGCTGAAGTAAAGAGCTCTTTTTTTACCTTTCTTGTTGATAATATTGTAATGAAGTCCGATTTATTACAGTTATTTGAATAGCTAATAATTCATTTAGGCGGTGTAAATAACGGATATTTGCTAGGTATCAAATCTGACTCCTTTTAGATACACTTCAGAGTATGAAAAGTCGCCACAGGCGGAACGTGGATTTTGTAGAATGGAACGCACAGCGCCGGTCTGACAAGCGCGATGAAATTCATTCTGGGTACGTCACGGAGCGCATGGCAGGTAAGCGAATGGGGAAGCGGAGCGCGGTGAAGAGAAGCCTTCAGCCCGTGTTAGCGACAACAAGTACCGACGGTTGTACGTTGATTGTAAAGGTTTTAAAGCGTCACTTAGGTGTAATACCTGGAAAGTTTATTTTGCTGTGCTACAGAGTAGTGAAAAGCAACAGGTTAGTCATTTAATAGTAAAGAACGAGAGTCTAGGAAGACTGTGTTCTGTTATAATAGTTTGCAAGGTTAGTTATACTTCGGAAAACTTGAAGAAGTATAATTTGCAAACTGGTATAACTGTTTGTGTGTTTTATTAATGATGTTGTATGCGAAATGTTAACAGCATGTTAGGATTTCACGCGTATACAGAGTGTACTGTATGTAGGGGTGACTAAACTGGTCACGGGTTACCCATTTAAGGGAGGTCGAAGTCAGGTAAATAATTATACCGTATTATAGTGGAATTAGGTTGTTTTAGTGAATCATAGCATGCTATACAGGGTGGACTACGTTTGTTTCGAGGGACGTATTGTCCTCGAAGGGAACTTGATCTATTCTGAATGGTATGCACTCGCTAGACCAGGTGGTTAATTAGCTAGTGTCCAGCCTAGTTGAGCGACAAGCTGGTTACATTTCTTACCCATATAAGGGAAACGGGAGCACGGACAGTGCTGATTTAGGGTAGTATTTAGTGTGCCCGGCATCCTGTGCTGTATTGGGTCGACTACGTTTGTTTCAAGGGACGTTCTGTCCTTGAAGGAAGCATGGATCGATCCAGAATGGTACGTAACCGCTGGATGGCACTGTTAGCTATATAGGGTGTTCGACAGAAATTGGGGACAAGTTACCCGGTGGTATTAGTTAGCAGGTTAGGATATTATAAGCGTGGGAACCGTTTGCCTACCCACCTAGCAGAGTAGGATTGCAAGGGAATTGCGGGAATAAAGCCCAGAGGAAAGTAGAACCCCCGATTGGGGCGGAATTTATAGCGGGGCCATTTTCCGTTTGATGCATGTGTATGTCGCTTACCGTTGCTTTGCTATGCCTTGTTAAATGCTGTGCTAATGCTAATATCACGCTTTATTTGTAATAAATAGCACAAATATTATTCTAATCGAATATCATTGTATTTTTAAATATTAACATATTTGTATCAATTCCACTATGAAATAATGTCTTATCAGAGATAACGTTATCTGACCTGAGATATGTTTTCTCTTTATTCGCATAAACTGTAGCGAATTTTTGGTTTTTTTATGGATTTTTATTGTTGTCATTTTCATTTGTAAATATTTTAAATATTATTACAGGGTTTTATGAAATTAGTTGCCTTTCACTGTACTGCCTGTAGATAGTTGCGCTAGTGTAGGTGTGTTTAAGCTAGAATCCTGTGACAGATTGTAACTAGCTGATGTATATCGTAATTGATATTTACCTGTTTATAATATTTCTGATTCCAACTTTGTAAGTTAGGGAAAACAGCCATTATTCCGGAGTAATTAAAGCCTACTTACCTCCCAAAAACTCTACGGGATATAATAACTTTCGACCCCTGGCTATAGTTTTCTTCTCCTAAATTTGGTTACTATAGCTTCATTATTTTTTGAGATAAAAATGTTTTTCGAAAGAAAACTCAAATTTTCCTGGAAAACCTGGTCCACTTTTTTTAGTTATTGGTGTGATACATACACACACACAGATATATATATATATATATATATATATATATATATATATATATATATATATATCAGATATATATATATATATATATATATATATATATATATATATATATATATATATATATATATATATATATATATATATATATATATATATCTTATAAAGAAACTTTTATTAGAAATTTCATTAAAGTTACAAAAGATTTCCAGAAGGCAGCTTAAGGTAATTCATATTTAGAAAAGTTATCTGCCAAATTATAAACGTTGAAGTTATTTTTCCTTATTAATTGCCAGAATGATTTTGTTTTAGTCAACCTAATCAAACCGGTTTTTTCAATATCAACAATAACAAAATGTCTGTTAAAAATTATAATTTCAGACTGAAAGGTGACAAATTTATTCAGGTGTTTTAAACAAAAATGAGATATTGTTCAAAACGTATGAAATCTGTACACCATTGTTTCTCCAAATTTCAAAATAAAACAAAAAAACATACATTCGTCGAGCTGGAATTAATCACGCAACCTTCTGTGTAGAAGACAAGCACGCTACCACTGAGCTATCTAAGGATACGTTAAATAACGTTTTGTTTACATGATACTTTACCCCGGCCTAATGCCCAGGGTATTATATTAAAAGTATCCGTAACAATTAATTACAGAATTAGTAGAATTGCAATTGAATGCACAATAAACCAAAGGTTGCAGTGTTATCGGGGCGGCGAGGCCGCGGACGAGCCCTGAGAGAGAAAAAAGTCTCTTTAAAAGAAACTTGTATTACAAATTTCATTAAAGTTATACAAAAGATTTCCAGAAGGAAACTTAAATCATATTTAGAAAAGTAAAGTATCTGCCAAATTATAAATGTAGCAGTTATTTTTCCTTGTTAATCGCCAGTATGATTTTGTTATAGTCAACCTAATCAAACCAGTTTTTTCTATATCAACAATAACAAAATTAGAATGTCAGACTCAAAGGTAACTTATTTAGATGTTTTAAACAAAAATTAGATCTGGTTCAAAACGTATGAAATCTGTGCACTATTGTTTCTCCAAATGGCAAAATAAAAAAGCATACATTCATCGAGCTGGATTCGATCGCGTAACCTTCTGCTTATGAGGCAAGCGTGACACCTCTCATCCATCTAGGCATACGTCAACTAATGTTTTGTTAAGATGATACATTAGATCGCTTCATGCCCGGGCTATTATATTCAAAGTATACGTAACCATTAAGTACAGAATTAGTAGAATTACCATTGAAACACATCCCACGACTGTTTCAGTCTTGAAATATTATGTTTAAGTTTAACGAGAAACTATTTTGGAATCATTTTTATACTTGGCTTGATTTTGTTTACATTTCTCCTATATTATACGACAGATTTCACGATTGTTGGTTCGGGTAGTATGTTTTATACCTGTTGTATGAATCAATCTATGCATGGCAGTTAACTACCCTGTCTGCCAGGTATTGGATTCTAACCACTAAGTCGTTTCAATGCATGTCTTTGGGATTTTATTTTTAATTTGGAAAGAACTCTAAATATTGTGTACCAAGTTACTTGAAACTCACAACATAGGTTTATTTGCACTATTTCTAGCCACATGTAAAGTCTTATTCCAGATACTCTGATACTTACAAAAATATAGCGTGTTCAAAAAGTTTTCCCTGATTTTCCACTGGAAAAACTTGAGCATAAAGGCTGATTAACGAACTCGACCTCGGTTTTCGCCCAAACAAGATTTTTGCAAAGTTTGATTGAAATCTATATATATATATATATATATATATATATATATATATATATATATATATATATATATATATATATATATATAAACATAAAATTTTTATTTATTATTAATATTATATTATATATTAATATTTTGGGTTCTAGGGATCTAAATTCGCGCTCATCTGGAGAAATTTTTTTAAAAGCTTTTCATCATGATCTCTATTAGAGAATTTTTCTTAATGAAAATTCGATAAACATGGCAAAAATTGTAGGGACCGTTGTAGCTATCATTGATTGCGAGACAATAAATTGCAATTTGTGTGTAAAATTGTATACGGATGTTAAGAAAAAAACTCATATTTCCTTAACATTTATTAACAAACTATTTAAAAACAAAAGTTAAACAGGGAATGTGAAACTGGGATGTAAATATTCTGAATTTTGTAACATACAACACACAGATATATGGTTTTAGTATAATAGAACAGTTAGACATTTCTGAAATAGGTACAACAATTGTTATGTATTTTCTAAATACTTTGTATGATAATCGGAAATATGGAGCTACAATAATGAAAATTAAGGTAATTATACTAAAAATAATGCAACAATAGAAATACAACTATTTATTATCCTTTTTGTCCATATTAGCACCAATGTTTGTCAAATGTTCATTTGAATTCTTATCACCATCTCCTGCTTCATTCATTATCCCTCTCTTTGACTCACCTTGTATAGAGGTGGTTTCATTATTGATATTTTGCCTTATAGGTACTCCCATACTTGCAGCATGATCTGCTTCATTTACTAGTGTCGTTGTAAATCTAGGCTTCGGGGAAACAGATTCTGTCAAGGAAGTTTTTCTAAAATTGGCATTATATGACATTTTTAAGCTACTACCACAAGGCTGTGATTTCTGAGTTTGGAATTGTGGCCGAGGCGATTGAGATTTTTCTTTCCTCATCCTAGCTTTTGCTGCTTCATTGAGATCTTGAAATTCTTGTTTTAAAGACTCAGGTTGTGAATTTAAATTTCTGCTTGTTAGGGGTATATCACTAGCACGTCTTGGAGCTGAAGATATATCTAAATAGCTACCCATTACAGGCTTTCCATGAAAACTTTTAGAAATACGGGTCATTGTTGGTGGTTCTATATAACTTTCTTTCACAAGTACACTGCCAGGATTTGATGATATTACGTCACTCGTGTCTTTTTCTATTTTATTTTTATCATAGTTAACATTCATGTTTTTACTAACATCTAAATTATCTTCTTTGGAAATCAAGGCTCTAGTATTGTCTAAAAACTTTTCTTTATTGCTACACCACTTGTCAGAACCTATATTCGACATATTATTTTTTGTAAAACTACAAACATTTTTAACATAGTTATTTTTCTTGGTACAGTTCTTCCAGTCTTTTTCAAAATCGCTAATACTCGTAGCTGGTTGTACTCTTTCTACATTTTCGATATGTATTAAATTTAACTGTTCCGATGTAGGAGAATGTAATACATTTGTGCATACATTAATGTTCGATTTCATAGGAGATATCAGTTTAGGCGTTATGTTGCCATGGAAGAGTTGGTTGTTTTCAGGCGTCGTAGATGAAGGCGTCGTAGATGAAGCCTGAGTAGATTTTGGACTCATCGGTTTTGAACTGCCACTGGAATATTCGTCTTCTCCCATTGTAAAAGACGATTCAATATCTTCTATGACTGTCACGTCATAATCTGCTGTAGAACCTGCTGTTGCATCATTTGTATTGAACTCTACTTCTGAACCACCTGAAACTGGAGTAACTTCTCCACTTTCCCCTAAAAAATAATTAATCAACAACAAAAGTAAACTTTAATGCTTGGGAATTAATCTGCGAAATGATTATGATATTATCTGTTTTATTATAGCTTTTAATAAGAATATTCTAAGCTAAATACAAATGTGTGGCATATCGTTCGGCCGACAGTTCTTTCGACCGACAGTTCGTTTAGTCGACACTACAATAGAGCGGGGATTCGAGCAAGAATACCGCTTTTCTCAGTATTTGTCTGGCTGACTGGGCGACTGAGTGAAGCGCTGTTTCCTTGTATAAAGCCTAATATTGATCTCTGCTTCATATTTAGTTGCAAAACATGACATATAAGCGAAATTGAAATAAAAATGCCAATTTATATGCGGGGCAATACGCACTCTTTATATCTTTAAAATGGCTTACTTAATTGCATAGCAAGATTTTGAGGTTTAGTTTGATTTTGATTTTTGTTTTGCTGTAATATAACATTGTAAAAAAAGATGCTTGTTATTAGATACAAATAAACAAACTTATGGGTAATTAATTGTCATTTATGTAAATATGTATAAAACTCAATCCTGACTCACCTTAATGAAAAGGTAATTTTCTAATTAAAAAAATCGATTGATATAAGATTTATTCCATATTTTAATTACAAAAATGTGATTTAAAGTGAAGCCACATATTAATAAGCATTTATTTTCTTATTTTCAAGAAAGTTATCTTTGATGGCATCTACTTTTTCACATTTTATAATGCATTTTTTTTATTATTATTTTATTTCAACAACACACCACGAGGGCTCACAGCCTAAATACTATCGTACCGTGGGTGTCGACAAGGAGGAAAGAGGCAACTTGTTAATTCTGGACTTGAAGGTTTGGTGGAGAAGGAAAAACATGTGCCGGCAAGGAGTTGCGCAACTTGCAAGTCCTCGGGACAAAAGAGCGGGCATCACAAAATGTTCTATGTCTGGTGACCTGGACAGTAAGAGGGTGCATTCGCTCTGTTTCCCTGGTAGATCTGTTGGGGGCAGCAGGTGGAGGAACTATGGAAGAAAGCTCCTCTGAGCAGTGCCCGTACAGATATCTTTAAAAGAGAGAGAGGTCACCAATGGCACGTCGGTGGGCAAGGAATGGCAGCCTTTGGGTGAGGGTAGGGTCATCGATGAGACGTATAGCCCTCTTCTGAATGGAGTCCAGGATAGCGAGTGTAGAAGCAGAAACGGCACCCCCAGATGTGGGAGCAGTATTCGAGGTTTGGCCTTATTTGTGAAGTATATAACGTATAGAGATTAGCTGGTGAAAAGTATTTGCAAGCCCGGAAGAAGAAACCTAATTTCTTAGCAGCCGCTTCTGCAATTGATGTGATATGTTGGTACCAAAAGAGATTTTGATCCACAGAAATGCCAACAAGTGAAAAGGACTAATTACTTTGAATAACTCGGTTGTTCATTGTGGCTCTAGGGCTGGTGTCTCTTATGAGACAGAACGCAAGACTGAAATTTGGTGGAGTTGAATTGTACAAGATTTCTACTTCCCCAGTGTAATATTTTTTGGTGATCCACAGAGACAGAACCCTCCATGAGTCTGCAATCCTCATCTAATTGGGCTAAAGAAACAGGCTTGGAAAATTGTATATTTGAGTGGAGGGTGCTGCCATCCGCGTAACTGTCAATTGGGTTGGATGTGCTGGAGAGGAGGTCATTGATGTGGAGAAGAAACAAAGTAGGGGCTAAAGCTGAACCTTGAGGAACTCCTGCATTAATTGCATACAGTTTAGAGGAATGGTCATCCACGACAACAGAAATGCTCCGGTTGGAGAGGAAATTTTCTGTCCAGGTACAGAGTTTTGGTGGTAGGCCATAGGCCGGAAGTTTATTAAGCAGCGCTGTGTGCCAGAGCTGGTCAAATGCTTTGGATATGTCAAGAGCGACAATCCGGGATTCACCGTGTAGTTCCATAGACGTCCTCCAAGAATGGGTGACAAAGGAAAGGAGGTCGGCAGTTGATCTGCGTTGGCGGAATCCATACTGCCTGTCGTGGATTAGACTGTGTTTTACAAGAAATTTTAGTAATTCGGTGTTTATATAGTTTTCCATCACTTTAGAGAGGACTGAAAGGAGAGAAATAGGCCTGTAGTTGCTACGAAGCGCTTTGTATCCTTTCTTGGAAATGGGTTGTACTCAAGCAGTTTTCCAGTTACTAGGGAATATGCCCCTATTGTAAGATGTCTGAAACAGACGAGTCAAGACAGGAGCAAGTTCTGGTGCGCATTTTTTGAGAACAATTGCTGGGATCTCGTCAAGGCCAGAGGCCATAGTTGCACAATTGTTTGAAAATTTATGGTTGAGGGCAGAAGGTTAAGCAATTCCTTTTTTATAAATGTATATAGGCAATGAAGAAAAAATCATAGGAAATTGAATATGTGGTCGTGCCATTAAAGTTATTTGTGTAAAAAAATATGTTGAGTTAGATATAAATAAATATACTTATGGATAAATCGTTGTTTTTAAAGATATAAATAATTGTTAGCCTGAATTACAATGTCCACACTCATAGAAAGTATGGAGAATGGCAGGCAATTTCGTTATTGTCGTAAAAAAATCGAATGATATGTTTTATTTAATTCTTTCTTTAAAACAATTTGGTTTAAAGAAAAAACAGATTTTAAAAAACTTTCTATTTTCTTCTTTTATTGCCAAATATTTTCAAAAAAGCTGTTTTTTACATTATTTTTTAATGCCTTTATTGGCGGCAAATTTAGTTTCCAAAATTTATTGTTTTTTTTAAAATAATGAATACAATAAACAAGGAAAAAGCTGTTTATTATATTATTTTTTAACGCTTATTTGCTGCAAATACATTTTTCAAAATTTATTATTGAGGCCGAAAGGTTACATATGTAATCTCTTTTAAATAATGTACATAATAAACAAGGAAAGACTGTTCTAAATTATTTTTTAATGCCTATTTGCTGCAAACATATATATATATATATATATATATATATATATATATATATATATATATATATATATATATATATATATATATATAACCAAAATACACTTGCTACATTAACACTTTTTCTTATTAGGTGCCTTTTATTAGTATTTTCTTCAAATTTCAGAAAAAATCTGTTAGTTTGGCGATTTAGGTTTGCTTTAAAATGGTCTTATAAATCCAAAACAAGGGTTCTTTTAACTTAATCATAGGTATACTATATCAACACGCAAAGGTGTTAAGCAAATTGCCTATTGCATAAACTTAAACACTCACGGGATGAAATATAGTCAGCCAGTATATTATTGTACATATGCCTCAATGAATTGGTGTATGCAGGGGTTGCATACATTTAGGAGCTGTCAGTCAAACAATACATACTCTGCAGATGTAGAGACCTCTTCTCTGGCTTCACAGGTGCTTAAGCTGGAGACGATGTCCTTACATATGTATTTATTATTATGTATTTCCGCTCCTATTATTGCCGTTAAAATCTAGGCTAATTTCTACTGCACCTATAGGACGGTAATTAATTTTTACAATCACAAAATGATTACAGAAATATATTGTACCTTGAGTTGGTCGATGCAAAACTAAAGAAACGGTAGGAATAAATTTAATATTCGCAAGCGTTTAAATTCAAAAGTCAACGCCAACTTTTTACTCTTCATGTGACATCATACGAGTTTGGTTATGGAGGGGGGATATCCGCAATATCATATCTTGTAAGTCATTATGTCATTAGTCTACCCTACATGATACATGACAAGCAAAAAATATATTGTACCTTGAGTTGGTCGATGCAAATTTGCATAATACTCAGAAAATTCCATAGAACCAGATATTTCTCTGTCGCAGTCAAGGAGCATTCCAACACTGCCGAGGTCACGATCTAATCCGGGGGCAGTTGGAAAAATTCTTGTTAGATTATCTACTGTAAACCTGTTTAGGAAAGGCAGAAAATTAGGAAAAATTTGTCATTTACTTTCAAATAACTTTGTAATTTTACAAGTTTTATTTTTATTCATTTATTTTTTAAATTGATGAATCACTTAAACAACTATGGCTATTACGGGAATGGATGATCTAACAGTATTTGATTGCAACGATGAATGATGGAAAGATGATATTTGAATTAGTTCCCAAATAACATATTCATTTTGCCCCGCACGGGACCTGAATCCCTTTGAAAACAAATGTGTCAAAGTTGACAACCTGTCGTTAGCCGGTTTGTCTGCAGAGCAGCGTGTCTTATTTTATTATCCAAAATTATGATTCATGTCGCCTTTATTTGAAGATGGAAAACAAATCAATTTAAATTCTACGTGAATCTTCAAAACAAATTACGCTCTGGAATTAACCAAAAAAAGATTCTAAATTGGATATATTTCAAAATGAAGAACCAAGACTGTCTTTTTATATTGTGTAGACCAGGGGTCTCTAACCTTTCCAGCCTAGGGGCCATACTGATTACTTCAGTTAGTTCCAAGGGCCAACACCGTTTTAGTTTCCTGTCAGTATCTATAATTTCTAGACTAGTCGCAGAGTACGCGCTTTTAGCGAGCATACGCTTGCTAAATTCGCTAGTTCTATCACTATTGTGTTGTTCTGTATTGTTACGACCGCGTCACTTGACGACATCTGGTGGTTACACACGAAAATAAGTAGTGTAAATTCTCTATCCATCGCAAACAGATAGCGCTCAAATGGCGTTAAACCTCGTTGGTTCGAGAAAGTTCTGGTGTATTCCACTTTCTAGATGACAGTAATTGGAGTATAAAAAACTAGCGGCGCGACCGCGAGTCAGTCCACCTAGGAAACGTGAAGGAAGCGAACCAGTGTGTTGTGAAATAAAGTAATAGTGTGTAACTCCTTAGCTAAGCTGTGTTTAAAAGATATCTTCATAACATTATTTTGATTTGACTTGTTGTTTTTTTGCGATTTACTAGTATGGAAGAGAAGCGAAAAATAGACAGTGAATGCAGAACATTCAAAGATCACTGGAACTTTTAATATTTTGTAATTGAGTCCAGTAAGAAGATGTTATGTTTGTGTTGTGTTCTAATATTGTTTAATCCTCACCCTCAATCCCCGAGTCCACCCTTAGTCGGCAAACCTCCCCTGATGCCCCCCACAGCAACCAGAGGCGCAGAGACGACATTGCCACTCCTGCAACAGCAGCCACCAGCGGCGTACAACATTAGTACCTCTGTGACAGTTGTCATCGAGCGTCACCTGTCATCAGAACTGTTGTGTTATCCAAACTGTCATGTGTAATTTGAACTGTCATAGCAAGTGTATTTGACAGATCACCAATCAAGCCAAGCACCGACGAGAGAGTTCAACACTTGATTGCTTTTTCATTGTCCGGCGACCAGGCAAGACCGTAACCAGATCGGTTCCAACCAAGTCCCGGTGATAATTAGTCACCAGTCCATACAGTTTCCTGGCCATTTTAGCGGTCCGTGCACCACGTGTTTGTGAGTCTGCATTGTTAATTAGACAAGTGCATCACCGTGGCCACCCCTGAGGACCCAGCTATTGTAGGTCACCGTTTTGTTGTATCATTATTGGGATCACAACACCCGCATTCACTCTTGTATTTAAATTTGTAAGTTTGTAGTATTAAATTGTTATTGTTTTACCATGTGTATTTATTACAAACCAGTACCTACAAAGAACAGTTCCTCTGGTCCTACTAGAGTAGATAAACGGGTAATTAGAACAAATACATTATGCTAGCCTTTTCTGAACCGTACAGTTTGATTTGCAATAAAACCATAGCCGTTCTCAAAGAATATAATATCAAACGTCATTATGAAACGAAATATTTCAAAAATTACTCAAAATATGTTGGAAGTTTGCGGACAGAAAAATTTGAAGCATGGATTGAAATCGCAGCAATCTACGTTTACGAAACTCAATACTGAACAAGAGGCTGCAACTCGTGCCAGCTTTCATGTGGCTCTTAAAATCTCAAAACGTGGAAAACCATTCACTGATGGAGAAATGATCAACGAATGCGTAATTGCAGAAGCCGAAGAAATAAGGCCCGAAAAGGTAAATTTATTTAAATCTCTTAGTTTGTCAGCAAACACTGTGGCTCGGAGGGTAGAAGCAATCGCAGAAAATATATTAACTCAACTGTCTGGCAAAAATTGACATCTTGAGTGGTTTTCTCTGGCCTTGGATGAGTCAACGGAAGTGTCATATACTGCTCAGGTATTGATTTTTATTCGAGGAGTAGACAAAAGCTATGAAGTGTATGAAGAACTTCTTGATATTGATAGTATTCACGGCACGACTACTGGTGAATATATTTTTAAGGGAGTTGAAAATGTCATTAATAAAAAGAACCTTCAATGGAAAAACATGAAATTTATTACAACTGATGGAGGCAAAAACATGTGTGGTAAAAATAAAGGAGTGGTCACTCTTGTGTCAAAGGCTGTAGAAAATGATGGTGGTTCAAAACCGTCAGTCTTACATTGTATCATTCATCAACGCGGAAAATGTTTGAATATGTCGGAAGTTCTAAAACCAGTCACATCAATTGTTAATTTCATCAGATCCACTGGGCTGAATTACAGAGAATTCCGCAAGCTTACTGGAGAGATTGGAGAAACTGATTTACCATATCATACTGCCGTACGCTGGCTTATTTGGGGAAAAGTCCTTCAGCGCTTCTTTGAACTTCGAGCAGTAATCGAAATTTTTTGAATGAAAAGCATCGTAATTCATCCGAATTACAAAATAGCGAATGGCTGTGGAAGTTCTACGTCGATTTGACAAAACATATGAACGAACTGAATTTGAGGTTGCAAGGAGAAATCCAGTTTCTCCCTGATTTATACAGTATCAAATCGTTCCGGCAGAAAATAATACTGTTTCAATCATAATTGCGTAAAAAGTGTTTCACACATTTTAAAACATGTGAAAAATTCACCCACACTACTGAAACTCAGTTTCCCGTCGATTTTGCAGTCGAAGCCTTGAGTGCTTTGAATATAAATTTTGATACTCGTTCCTCAGACTTTGATGTCATTGAGAATAAAATTAAGATTTTTCAAAATCCTTTTGATACCGACATTGAAACCCTAGTGCCAGAACTTCAAATGGAAATTATTGATCTAGAGTGCAGTGATATATTTAAGAACAAATATCAAAACTCATCTTTGTTGGAATTTTATAAGAGTCTTCCACTGGCACAATTTGACAATTTGCATAAATTTGCTCGTGGGCTCTTTTCTGTTTTTGCTACTACTTACTTGTGTGAGAAAACATTCTTCAAAATGAAGTACATAAGGAATGTTTGCAGATCTAAGTTAACTGATGGGTATCTCTTTTAATGATTGGTGCAAGTAAAATTGGTCCACAACTACAAACTATTGTCAGTGGAAAATCACAACTACATAAATCTCATTAGTATTTTATGTGTTATAATGTGTGTATATATATATATATATATATATATATATATATATATATATATATATATATATATATATATATATATATATATATATATATATATATATATTTAGAATGTTAGTTGGATTCATTTCAATTATTTGTTAGTTATTGTGCTTAAGTTAAATTTTCTGCATACTATACTTGTCATTAAGCTTAATTAATAAAACCGAGTTATTACCATTCTGTGTTTTTTATCCAACTTATCACAACAACAATAAGCCATTAGCTGTCGCGAGCCGTATTGATGACACTGGCGGGCCGGATTTGGCCCGCGGGCCGTAGTTTGGAGACCCCTGGTGTAGACTATAAACTGCTACTTATTAAAATTTAAGAAAAAAGAATATTTGCAGCTTTATCTGTTTCGGTGAAATTGAAAATATGGGTTCTACCCCATTATCACTAATTTCTAATTTAGATTGAAAACTGAATTCTTTCCATGACCAAAATGTGAAATTATATTAATATATTGTAAGGGGTCAAATCGGGATAAGGTTATCTTTCCCTAATATGGGGAGGTTCCCACGGGATAACCTTATCAATACGGCTTTATTTACGGGATTTGCTCAGGCGCCAGCAGCGTGGGTTTAAAGGAAGACGCTGCGCTCCCTCAGGACTATATATCTGTCCTCGGTTGCTATTTACAGTTACACGGACCCGGGGTAAACTTCAGTGGAGACAGGGTTCACCTAAGTCCTCAGGCGAAGTCCCTCAGGACTCCTTAATTATGGCCTATGTATTAGAGATCAGGATGTTACGTATTACGTTGGGGTGGATTGGTTGGGAAGCTTTAAATGAAATACCGTATAAAACAAATAATCTATTTACAAAAGTATTGGTGGGGAAATATTTACAAAATATATACAAAGAAATATTTACACAAAGGATTCTCCCGGTATACCCCACGTTTAAACTAACTTATTTGACAACTAATCAATTTATTAGAGACCAGAGGCAGAAACTGAAATATTCGCGAGTTATACGGACGGTATCACGAATAGGGGTGGTAAACTCGCGGGTTGTAAGCGGGCAGAAGCGTCCCAGGATCGCCAAAGCAAGGCACCGGACAGGTGGTCGGTTTAAGCGGGCATGCAATATTAATTTCGGACCCTCAAGCATGCGTTGCAGTCATACAGACTCTCTACGACCGGAGGAAGTGTCTCCCTAGGGAGATGGAAATTTCCCCTCGACAAAATAAAGGAAGTCCTCACTATCAAGTTAAAAGAAAACACAGCCTCCAGACGGTGCCTTCAGGACGGTCGGGATACCGGGTATCGCCAGACTGTTTCGATCGCCAGGAATGGTGGAGACCTACTGCAGCCCGAAATATCCCTGCTGTCGTCCAGATCCAGGAGCACGAGAGCTGCGCCACGGGAGACCGCTTTGGGATGATTTGATCGTGGCTAGACCGCCCCCCGGGTTCAAATCAACGTGCAGTCGGCCGCTTCGCTAATGCTCTCGCGTTCTCGGGAAGACTCCAGCCCAGGAACGCGACCCCTTTGCGCCTCCCGACTGAAACATATAAAGCTTTTCCCCCGAAGACTGAAAACGACAAGGTTTTCCCAATAATGTCAGTCGGACGGTCGGGACACCGGGTATCGCCAGACTGTTTCGATCGCTAGGAGTGGTGGAGACCTACTGCAGCCCGAAATATCCCTGCTGGCGTCCAGATCCAGGAGCACGAGAGCTGCGCCACGGGAGACCGCTTTGGGATGATTTGATCGTGGCTAGACCGCCCCCCCGGTTCAAATCAACGTGCAGTCGGCCGCTTTGCTAATGCTCTCGCGCTCTCGGGAAGACTTCAGCCCAGGAACGCGAGCCCCGGCTCCCCCAGGTCGCCCCGCGGATACAGACAGACGCGAACGATGGACCTATTTATCCGAAGCTCCTTTGCGGCCGTCTCTCTGAAATAAAACCACTAACAAACACAACAACATTCAATATCTTTTCCACACCTGGACTTTTAACGTCACCTCTGGCGAAGGCCACCAAGCGCGCCTAGGTGTCCGTCACCAGAGAGAGTCGTCGATCCGTGGAAAACCCCTTTCATACAGGCCCTCCACCGTACAGCTATAGAGACAGCGACCTACCCAAACGAAGCGGAAATGAGCGGCCTGCTGAAGACGGCGCTCTCCACTTGCCACAGCTGCTAACTCTACTAAGCTGGTGCACCTAACGAATCGCGGCGTAGTCTTCCACGGCCGGCCTGAAATACACAATAAAACCCAACACCAAGAATCAAGACGCGGACGGTGGCTGCTTCCTCTCTGTGACCTGGCTCCGCTGGATTCGCTACTGAAATACACAATACAACCAAACACCAAGAATCAAGACGCGGACGGTGGCTGGTTACTCTCCGTGACGGCCCCTGCGACTGCTGAAAAAGAACTAACTTGTCGAGCGCGTTACAGTCGATGTCCTGGCTCTCGCACGGTTAGCAAAGTATGCGCTGCGAGGTGCGCATAGGTATGCAGTGGACCAGCCCATCCGTCCCTGCTTTCATCGCTTCGCATACCGCAGGACCCGCCTGGGCGACCTCAACCCGCTATACTCCTTACCCTTCCACCGATCTCGCGACGTTTTCTTGAAATTATACTTTATTAAATGTTTTAATAACAAAATAAATTAAATTAAATACGGATGGTACGGATCTATTCCCCTGTTAACTAATTAGATTTCTAATGGCCATTATGCCACTTCGTGACAATATTACAAAGTTATTTGGAAGTTTTAAGAAATTTGAGTTTCCTGCATTGATTAGGATGCATTATGCAATTTTAGTCACATAAAACAAATTAATAAATTTGCAAATTATATAATAAAAAGTACACACACATTTGCAAAAGTATGAGATTTAGATAGCATTGATTGTATTAAAATGTTTCCGAGAAAACTGGATTCCTAGCCAACAAACCTTGGGTTAATAGCAAATTGGGTCATTGAAATTTGAAGCATTTAATAATATATATATATATATATATATATATATATATATATATATATATATATATATATATATATATATATATATATATATATATATATATATATATACATATACGGCCATGTGTCCCGTCAAGACGTCAAGAGACCTGTTATGTTTCTGAGCTGTCCTCTGCTAAGATTTAGCAGCTCCACAGCTCTCTTTGAACTGGGTTCATCAGTTATTGACTTCCCATGTCTGAGCCCTGGACAGTCTGCCCAGTACACCTTGTGTTGGTTTCTGACCCAGGACTTAATGGCTCCCCTGGCAGTGCTCTTTCTAACGTCCAGAGCCGGTTCTGGTCCCATAAATGGTTCTGCTGACCCTCTCTTCGCGAGACTGTCAGCTTCCTCATTGTCTTTGACCCCCGAGTGACCCGGCACCCAGGTGAGGGTGACCCCATTCTGCCCAGCCAGGTCGTTCGTCTCGGCACTCACTCACCAGTCAGGAATTTACTCGTGGGTTACTTAGGGTCTTAAGGGCTGCCTGGCTGTCTGTGGCTATAAGGATCCGCTTGTTGGTGTAGCCCCTCCTCTTGTTCTCCTGCACACAGTGCAGGATGGCGTACATTTCAGCCTGAAAGACTATTGCATGGGCTCTAAGGGAAATACTATGACTTACCCTCGGTCCTTCAGAATAAGCACCTGTATAGGTAATACCTGATTAGAGGAAATGATGCTTTTAATAGAGATGCTGTTTTGGTATACTGTGACTAGCAACCGGGATTTCTTTTTTTGCCAATATACATGTGTTAGGCCTTCTATAAACACTCTATGTCATTTCAATATAATTGGACTATCTTTTGAGATTAGGTCCAGAATGAATTTCGAAGCCAACTTCTCTTTGTGGTTTTTGAGCACAGTCTCTCCACATTCAGCAACAAGTCTTATAGTAGGAGTACTTTTTAGAACACCAATAATTAGTTTTAAGCATTTGTTTTGAAGCGACTTTATCTTATTCAGATGTACTTCTGCTGCGTCGGCATAAAATATACTACCATAATCTATGGCAGACCTAATGTATGTTTTGTAAAACAAAAGGCTTATTTCTGGATCAGCTCCCCATCTGGAATGACATATACTTTTTAAGATGTTAATACCTTTCTCTGCTTTCTCTAATCTTTCTTAAATATGATTTCACCACAAAAGTTTTCGGTCTATTCTTACTCCTAGAAATTTAATGCTTTGAGTAATGGAAATTTCATAGTCTTCAATTGTTACTGCTCTTGGAATTTTTTCTTTTTTTTTTTTGCAAAAAATGCATACTTGTGTTTTGGCCGAAGCTATTGCTTGGCTGCTTAGTTTTGTACATTCTACAAGGGAACTAAAACTCTGAGTCAATGATTTTATACCTAAATCCATGTCTTTGAACTATTTAATATCACCATATATATTTAGAATTTTAAGTAGCGTGTTTTCCTCCAATTTTAAATGTGTATAAATCCGTTCATTGAAGTATTTTCTGGTTCTGAAGCGCCTTGCTGCATAATTGATGGTTTTCTTACTTTTAACTCAGAAAACTTGTATAGGTACAAGTTGTTATTAGTGTCTATGGCTACTAGATTTCTTTTCAGAACAGAAGGAATGTAAAGCTGTTGCAAATTTGAACTAGACTGAAAATGTTTCCTTTTGATCATTCTCAGAACTCCTGTGCAGTTGCAGCCAAATGAACTTACATGATCGACGTCGACAGAAAGAAGCTAAAAATAGGCTGAGAAATTTAAACTACTAAGAATAAGTGAATATACTAAAAGACTGTAACAAAAGAATATAATACTGAATTCAAAACATTCGCTATTCCCGAACATGCACTAAAGGCTCAATTCAAAAGTTCAAAGCTTCACAAGCCCTATTTTTGTCCCAAAGCTTCCAATTTCAATAAAAATATTAGTACCAATATTAATATAAAACAAGGAAAAAATCAAAACAAATACATTTAATTAGCATTGAAAGAACCAGAGAACAAAGAAAAAGCATGCAGATCTATAAAAAATTATACAGTACCTTCAAATATATATAAACGCAACTCTCATAACAATAGCCATGCACAGTGCATAGAAACATATGTGTTGCAGCATAAATGGAAAATAATTGTCCATAAATAAGGTAACGTAACAGTGAAATAATAACAAAAAAATGTGCAAATTTGATGACATAATATTTTATTCGTATCACTTAAATATTACTGTTTATTTAAAAAATAATTATGTTTTATGTACCCATCTCCGCTTATGATACTTGAAGACATTTCACTGCTTTCCTTGGAGTTATTTTCAGAATAACCTGGTGAAGATGGACCACTGCTAGAGATGAAACTTGGCGGACCGCTCCATCCAATACCTAAAAAGAAATTAACCATTTAATGCAATTCTACAAATAGATAATTCTGTCACATTGTACTGACTATAATTGTCATGCTGTACCTTTGAATACTCTAACGATATTCCCGTTTCGTTTCAATGAACCTAATTTCTTTTTTATAAAACAAACTAATAATTCTCTTAATATTTGTAACTAATTAATATTCTAAAGACACCTGTATAAAGTGACAAAGCCGTATAAAATACATGTTTAATCAGGAAGAGGTAAATAAAGCAAACATCGAAATGTTATCACTTTGATAACCGTTTTTTTATATTTTTTATTTCAACAACACACCACGAGGGCTTACAGCCTAAATACTATCGTACCATGGGTGTCGACAAGGAGGAAAGAGGCAACTTGTTAATTCTGGACTTGAACGTTTGGAGGTTCGGAGGAGCAGGAACAACATGTGCCGTAAGGAATTCCACAACTTGGAAGTCTTTGGGACAAAAAAGTGGACATAACAAGATGTTCTATGTCTGGTGACCTGGACAGTAAAAGGGTGCATTCGCTCTGTTCCCCTCGTAGATCTGTTGGGAGCAGCAGGTGGAGGAACTATGGAGGAAAGCTCCTCTGAGCAGTGCCCGTGCAGATATCTATAAAAGAGAGAGAGAGAGGTCACCAATGGCACGTCGGTGGGCAAGGGATGGCAGCCTTTGGGTGAGGGTAGGGTCACCGATGAGACATATAGCTCTCTTCTGAATAGAGTCCAGGATAGCGAGTGTAGAAGCGGCAGAGGCACCCCAGATGTGGGAGCAGTATTCGAGGTTTGGCCTCATCTGTGAAGTATATAAGGTATAGAGATTATATATATGTATGTATATATATATATATATATATATATATATACATATATATTTATATATATATATATATATATATATATATATATATATATATATATATATATATATAATATATATATATATATATATATATATATATATATATATATATATATATATATATATATATATATAGCCAATAACTCAAAAAATACTTCACTGATTTGGACCAAATTTTGGAAATTACCCTTATTTTGTTAATGGCTTCGATGAGTTCGTTCATCAGATCTTAACGCCCAATTTTTTTTAAATAAAAATTTAAAGATATTTTTAAAAACGCAATATCTCTCAAATTCTTTAAGTGATTGAAACGAAGACCTACAACTTAAAAGAACATAGTCAGATGTGGTTGTGTACCAATTTTCAAGCCTTTTGATCAAAGAACAATAAAGTTATTTGAAATTAAAATTAAAATAATACTTGACATCACTTCAGATTCTGTAATGCAATATGTACAATGTTGGACAAAGACAGATGACGTGACCTGTACTGCTATGCTATTTAAATAAATGGTGGATAAAAATCTAAACAATGGAAGTTACGAGTATCATTGCAAGATGTAAGAATGTAGAACATTATGAAATGTACAACAGGGACGCCATCTCGGTGCAGAACCAGGTAGTATGTCATTACGACAGCTCTAGTTAACACCAAATGTTATAGATGAAGACTGTGTACAAGCAACTAACAATTTTGTAAATTGTCGGCCCTGGCCCATTTCTTTCCTAATACCGGGACAATGTTTGCTTTCAAAAGTGCTAAATTTTAGCATGTGACAATGTTCATTGCAAGTATCAAAACCTGCTCACAAAATGAGAACGGTACTGATAGATAAGTCGCTTGCAAGCTTAACAAGCGCAGTATTTCTATGCTTCGTCGCTTGCACTTGTTATGTAGCCTTGTTGACATTTTACAACTGACTAACCTAACATATTTAAAACATGGATATAAATATTGAAAATAAATATTGGACGATGGTTATAAATGAAAATTGTGAGTTAATGACTTAAAACAATACAATTTTGCATAAAATAGAAAATCAGTATGTCAGTAAATCATATTATAAGAGCAGTGTGGTTTTTAATGTTTCTTAATTGAGCCACGAAAACAGGACCCCATTTTTTTTTTTTTTTTTTGTTCCCTCAGGGCTCGTCCGCGGCCTTGCCGCCCCGATAGCACCGCAACCCTTGGTTGATTGTGCATACCCCTAGTCTTACTCCACCCATTCCAAAATCACTGTGCCTTGAACTAGTCTGCACAGCGATTGGTAGGGTGAAGTTTTATATTGCTCTGTCTCCGGTCTAGAGTGACCGTAGATCAGTTGTCTTTTCCGGTCCAGAGCTATACACTCGCACAAGATGTGCTGGGCTGATTCCTCCCCCTCGCCGCAGAGTCTGCATGCGAGGTCCCCTTCGAACCGCCCCATTTTATGTAGGTGTTTCTTGACGGCCATGTGTCCCGTCAAGAGACCTGTTGTGTTTCTGAGCTGTCCTCTGCTAAGGTTTAGCAGCTCCACAGCTCTCTTTGAACTGGGTCCGTCAATTATTGACTTCCCATGTCTGAGCCCTGGACAGTCCGCCCAGTACACCTTGTGTTGGTTTCTGACCCAGGACTTAATGGCTCCCCTGGCAGTGCTCTTTGACACGCCCAGAGCCGGTTCTGGTCCCATAAATGGTTCTGCTGACCCCCTCTTTGCGAGACTGTCAGCTTCTTCATTGCCTTTGACCCCCGAGTGACCCGGCACCCAGATGAGGGTCACCTCATTCTGCCCAGCCAGGTCGCTCGTCTCGTCTCGGCACTCACTCACCAGCCAGGAATTTACCCGTGGGCTACTTAGTGCCTTAAGGGCTGCCTGGCTGTCTGTGGCTATGAGGATCCGCTTGTTGGTGTAGCCCCTCCTCTTGTTCTCCCGCACACAGTGCAGGATGGCGTACATCTCGGCCTGAAACACCGTTGCATGGGCTCCGAGGGAAATACTGTGACTTACCCTCGGTCCTTCCGAGTAAACACCTGCCCCCGTCCCACGCTCCCCGCCAGATCCGTCCGTGAACCAGACGAGCGCGTCCCGTGGTATGCCCGGTGTCTCCTCCCGCCATGCCCCGCGATCAGGGATTTCCACTGTGAAGTTGTTTTCCCTGCACATTCGCGGGCTCGCGAAGTCTGACCTCATTTCAAGCATGGGTTCCTTCACGATCTCCTGAATTTTGCAGTGGCCCCTGAAGCCTGGGTTGATCTTCAGTCTACCATTGCAGGCTAGTCTGTATAGTCCTAGCCTGGCCTCTCCCATAATAACGAAGTGTAGGGGGGGTAGATCCAGCAACACCTCCATGGCGGCTGTTGGGGTTGAAGACATGGCCCCTGTGATGCCTAGGCAAGCCATCCTTTGGATCTTGCCTAGTTTTTGTTTGGCACTGGATTGTGTCACCTTAGGCCACCAGACCAGTGCCGCATATGTTAACGATGGTCTGACCACCCTTGTGTACAGCCAGTGGGCCATACTAGGTCTTAGTCCCCACGTTTTTCCATATAGCCGCCTAGTGACGGCTAAGGTCATGACTGCCTTACGCAGTATTTTTCCAATGTGACCATTCCAGGTTAGCTTAGAGTCCAATACGACCCCAAGATATTTTACCTCCCTGGCCATTGGAACGCTCCTACCGTATAGAGTGAGAGTTCTGTGGCTTTCACACTTCCTCCTCCTCGTAAACGGCACGACGGTTGCTTTCTCGGGGCTCACCCCGAGCCCTTGATCAACCGTCCACCCTTCCACCACTTTCAGTGCAGTCTGCATACGCTCCCACACTGCCTGTGTGACCTTTCCTCGGACTATGATGACAATGTCGTCCGCATAGCCCTGTACCTCATACCCCCCTCCCGAGAGCCTCCCCAGCAGGCCGTCCACGACTAGACACCAGAGCAAGGGAGACAGAACGCTCCCCTGCGGACACCCCGCCGCGACCCCCGCCAGCAGAGTCCCTCCCGCGAGTGAGGTGAACACCGCCCTGTCCCTGAGCATGGAACCGATCCACCTGCAGCAGGTCTCCTCTATTCCACGCTCCCGGGCAGCTGCCAGAACCGATCCGAACGAGGTGTTGCTAAAGGCCCCCTCTATGTCTAGGAAGGCCCCCAGCGCCACCTCCTTGTTCTCCAGCGTATTCTCCAGTTTCAGCACCAGTTGGTGCAGTGCTGTTTCTGTTGAGAATCCTGCTCTGTATGCATATTGTCCGCAGTGTAGAGGATATGCTTCCAGTACACCGCCCCTAATGTGCCGGTCGAGCAGTTTTTCCACTGTTTTCAGCAAGAAGGACATGAGACTTATTGGCCTCAGGGACTTTGCCTGGTCTGTTGGACGCCCAGGTTTAGGAATAAATACAACCCTGGCCAGTCTCCATGCCCTCGGAATGTACCCCAGAGCCAGGCTGGCCCTCATAATGAGGGTAAGCACCGGCGCCAGTATATCTATCCCCTGTTGGAGCATGATGGGCATTATTCCATCAAATCCCGGCGATTTGTATGGCTTAAAGCTGTTAATGGCCCATCTGATTTTGCTCCAGGTAACCACCTCTTTAGCGACTGTCCAGTCTACTCTAGATGCCCGCCTATAAGGCGCCTCTATTTCTGAGTGTTCCCAGTCCAGGACCCCATAGTCATTATTATTATTGCAGAACCAGGGGAACATAACTAATGCATTATGTAGTGATAGTAACAGTATGGGCACTTTAAAGCGTATTTCTGTATTTCTCATATTGTATGTTTCAAACAGGTACAGTCTCCGGCTTAAAAATTAGACATACCTACGTTTGTTAACCGTCCAAGCCTATCGAGCTTAATTTACAAGCTGCTTGCTTGCGGCGTTGACTGGATTTCAGTGTAGTCTTGGACAAAAGCTAGATTCATACATTCGCGAATTGCGAACTTGCCGCGAAACGTATTCCTATTGGTTTATTTAAAATAATATCGTAAAACTGTTGTTTTTTTATTAGATCTTATAAGTGTATTTTACTAATTTTTGTGTGCACATAGAGACGATCTAAATGTCTTCTCCACATTTAAGTTTGTGTAGCCCCAATGTTAATTAAGGGACCCCCTTTATTATACTTACTTAGTTTGTGCATATAATATATGTAATATAAAAATAAAAAAGAAGTGAAACAGCAAGTGAATTTATTTACTTTAGTGCTGTATTCGATATTATCTAAAAAAGACATTATAGACGACGAAGTAGAATGTAATTTCGGTAAATAAACAGTTTACTGTATAGAGGGTTTTTAGATTGTTTTTCAGAAACATGCTTAGAACCTTCCTTGGATGCACAAGCCAAAAGGCAAATTTGTTGCAACAACCCCAAAGAAAGTTAAGGGACCAAGAATTAATAGGGGTGCTGGGCAAGGAGGAAATATGAGCGGAAACTGCTAAAAAACCATTCGAACTTTGAAAAGATGCGCTCTTCACATTTTGCAGCAATACCTCCTATAAACCCTGTCTGCACAGCACAACACCCATATTCGCCCAAGTCCAGTAACTTGCTTGGGTGTTTTTTTTCTCCCTCAGGGTTGTCCCCATCTTTTCCGCCCCGATCGCACCGCAGTCATTGCTTGGGTGTTGCTCTCAAGAAATTTTTCTTGTGCTTTATGCTTTAAAGGTAGTTGTATGCATGCACAAGTCGAAGAAGAACCCACCACGTTTTTGGCTAAGGGGCAGAAACCCTCTTCCTCCTGGGGGTTCTTCTTCCCCTTCTGCATGCATACAATCACCCTCAATGCATGAACCACGGGATTTTTTTTCTTAATATTCAGCTTTCTGGTGTATTTTTTGTTGAGTATATTTCCAGTTTTGTTTGAGTTTTGTATCCAAATTACTGTATAAATATTTATGTTAAGAGATCATGCTTTTGCTTGCCCTTCTTTACCCCATTTTTTACTGTTCCTAATTAAATAAAGTACTGTTTTATACCTTTTAATATAAGGCTAAATCACTATAATATATTATCCTTGAGAAAATTTACTACCATAACACACTCACTGTGTCCCGAACATTTTCATGACATAATGAAGTCATATTTGAGCCAGCATAAGCAATGTGTACAGCGGGGCAATAAAATATATTAAGTAAAAGAAATTAACTGTGGCGTACCACATGGATCAATTTTGTGTCCACTCCTTTTTGTTCGATATTTTACCCTGAAATACTTATTCCTCTCATTCTATATTCAAATATTGTTATTAAACAGGCGATACTTACTATTGCATGGTGACTGCAGTTTCAACGGCTGATTTGTTTCCATTGGCAGACTGGATGACTCCATGCTGTTATCATTGATAGGTGTGGGGAGTGGTGTGGATGGATACTTGGGCGGTGTTGAAGATGGTGTACGGAAAAGAGGTGCCGACACCATGTGTTCCAGGAACTGATCGATCTGACGCAGAGACAGGGCATTGTGAAGAGTCTCCAGAGGTCTTATAGCAGGAACACCACCGACTCCATTTTCTATAGCTCGGAAAATTTTAAGTTTTAGTATATATATATATATATATATATATATATATATATATATATATATATATATATATATATATATATATATATATATATATATATATATATATATATATATATATATACAGGGGTGGCTCATTAGTGTGTCGAAGTCCCATAACAGATATAACAAGCTGTACTAATGTACCACCCTGTATATTATTATTTTCAGTTTAACTTTTTATTTTCATCATGAAGCTTACTTTAATTATTCCAGAATCAGTAGTTATTTATGTTTTCTCTTTTCTTTTTTTTTGTGACTATTTCTGATTTAGCATTTCTCAGAAAAAAACTTATTGGTTCTAAGATCTTAAAATGCTCACCTGATGTGCTGGCTGTACTAGGTATCATATCCCTCAGGTTCGGTGCACTGGAACTGCCAGAGATGACGGCAGTGGAGAACAGCGAGTTGGTACTGCCACCTGTCAGCTTCTTGAAACTAATTGGCCCTCCGATCCCGTACCCCAGCATCTTGTAATAGCTCATCTGTCCGGCAATACTGTGTCGATGGCGCCTACCACCCACCGTCGGGCCTCCTGCCTCTGTCGATAAGGACACGCAAGGGTTGGTAATGCCGGGAGCAGGGTTAGACAGAGAGCGACATGTACCGTGTCTTATACCGGTGCTGTTGTGATTGTTGTAGTTGATGGGTGGGGAGGTGAAGAAGGACAGCAGGTTTGTGGGGCTGCGGCTGTATGTACAAAGCGAGCAGGGTGCTATATAGTAGTCATGTGATGGGTAGAAACTAAACGGGAAGTGTTGTGAGGTTTCAGTTGGTGTCAAACTTTGTGGTGTGCCTTCGTCGTCGTCATCATCATCATCGTCGTCATCATGGAAACTTTTCATTAAGCTTTGATTATACTTTTCTAAGAGAAAATACTTATCCGAGCTGGTTATTGATTCGCTATCTAAAATATTCGGATCCGAGAATGAACGGTGACTTCTCTTTTCTTTAAGTTTTTTTACCTTTCCAGTCTTTTCATCGACATCGCTCATGTTTACATCACTTTCCCAGTTAACATCCAAAGAGCTATCCTGACTGTCTACAGTGCTTTGTTTTATCAAAGTAGATTTCTTACTGAATTTAATATCTGACAAAGGTAATTCATTTGTACTCATTTTATTTGCATTTAAATGCTCTTGTTCTGAAGTGAAGAGAGCTAGATTTAATTCCGTCAATGGTAGCTCGTTGGTAGCACTAGCAGGGCGTGATTTTAGACCTTCAGAATCTAATTTCAGATCATTAGTGGATTTCGCGAAAGTTTTTGAACTGACTGTTGCTGGTGATTCAACATCACTCCTATCATAATCAAATGAACCAGAAATCGGACTTAAATTTGGATGATGAGAAACAAATTTAGGTATGGGTCTAAATACGTAATCACTATTATTTAATTCAGATTTGTTAAAGTCTAACGACCGTATGGGTACCTCAATCGGCGAACACGCTTCAGTTTGTTTTGAAGCTGCATCGTCTAAAAGTCTGTCAAGTGGAGGAGTAAAGGAGACATTGGTCGGCGTGATAGATGAATCAGTATCATCGAACGGTGAGTCTGTGTTTTTTTTTTAGGGAATCGACAATATTTTAGTATGTGTAGATGTACATGTTACGTGCCAGCATTACGTTAGAAGAAACAGTAGGTAAGACAGGCAGACGGGGTGTAGGAAGAAAAAATAAAATATGTCAGTAAATTGCTACCCATAACCATAACGACTATATGTAGTAAAATCATACTGTAAAAGTATGAAATATCCCTTACCGTTAAATACACAACCAATACCTACAAATTGACATGTTCTAGTTGTACTGATTTTACTACATATAAAATTATAGACAAATAATAGAACTGAGAACTAATAATAAGAAAAATAACATTACAGACATGCAGAAAAGAAAGTAACAGCACATGCGAAGCAGCGGGTTAAAGCTAATTTGAAAGTATTAAAAGCGTTAAGAATGATCTATGATTCTCAAAATGTACCTGTTTGTTAAAATTAAATCAAGTGATAAATTTTATAACGCTAATTTTCCAAAAAACATATTGAAATCAGATAAAAACCAAGACTAGTCTAAACAGTTATAAAAGTGACTGAATTTGCACTTAACTCTTTGTCAAGCATCTTGTTACATAAATTTTCTTCCAAATGGACTGCTTGTTTAAAATACGTTTGAAATACTATGAACATTTCAAGATGCATAACATTAGAAGTGTCTCGGAATGATGTTTAATATGTTTTACAATTTAATGCATGCCAATCTAATAGAAAAAAAAAATGGGTGTGTTTAATAAAGTGTATAACGGAGTCCAAATTAGCTAAACCAGCCCAAAGTACTTAATTTACATTATTTACCTTAAAGGATCAAGAACCAGTTGTTACAAATACAGTAGACTCGCAATTATGTTAACATTGTTGCTAAGAAATTAGGTTTCCTCTTTTGGGCTCGCAAATACTTTTCGCCAGCTAATCTCTATACCCTATATACTTCACAAATAAGACCAAACCTCGAATACTGCTCCCACATCTGGGGTGCCGCTGCCGCTTCTGCACTCACTATCCTGGACTCCATTCAGAAGAGAGCGATACGTCTCATCGGTGACCCTACCCTCACCCAAAGGCTGCCATCCCTTGCCCACTGACGTGCCGTTGGTGACCTCTTTCTCTTTTATAGATATCTACCCGTGCACTGCTCAGAGGAGCTTTCTTCCATAGTTCCTCCACCTGCTGCCCCCAACAGGTCTACCAGGGTAACAGAGCGAATGCACCCTTTTACTGTCCAGGTCACCAGACATCGAACATCTTGTTTTGCCCGCTCTTTTGTGCCGAGGACTTCCAAGTTGTGGAATTTCTTGCCGGCACATGCTTTCCTTTCCTCTGCCACCCATTCTTGGAACAAGTCTATGAAACTACACGGTGAATCCCAGATTGTCGCTCTAGACATATCCAAAGCATTCGACCAGGTCTGGCACGCAGCGCTGCTTAATAAACATCTGGCCTATGGCCTACCACCAAAACTTTGTACCTGGACAGCAAATTTCTTCTCCAACAGGAGCATTTCTGTTGTTGTGGATGGCCATTTCTCTAAACTGTATCCAATTAATGCAGGAGTTCCTCAAGGTTCAGATTTAGCCCCTACTTTGTTTCTTCTCCACATCAATGACCTCCTCTCTAGCACATCCAACCCAGTCCACAGTTACACGGACGACAGCACCGTCCACTCAAATATACAATAATCTAAGCATGTCTCTTTAGCCCAATTAGATGAGGATCGTAGGCTCATGGAGGGTTCCGTCTCCGTGGATCTCCAAAAAAATATGAGACTGGGGAAGTATAAATCTTGTACAATTCAACCCCACCAAATCTCAGTCTTGCTTTCTTTCTCATAAGAGATACACCAGCCCTAGACCCATTACAATGAACAACCAAGTTATTCAAAGTAATGAGTCATTTTCTCTTGTTGGCATTTCTGTGAATCGAAATCTTAATTGGCACCAAGATGTCACATCAATTGCAGAAGTGGCTGCTAAGAAATTAGGTTTCCTCTTCCGGGCTCGCAAATACTTTTCACCAGCTAATCTCTATACTTTATATACTTCACAAATAAGGCCAAACCTGGAATACTGCTTTCACATCTGGGGTGCCGCTGCCGCTTCTACACTCGCTATCCTGGACTCCATTCAGAAGAGAGGTCTAATCGGTGACCCTACCTTCACCCAAAGGCTGCCATCCCTTGCCCACCAACGTGCCGCCGTTGGTGACCTCTCTCTCTTTTATAGATATCTGCACGGGCACTGCTCAGAGGAGCTTTCTTCCATAGTTTCTCCAACTACTGCCCCCAACAGATCTACCAGGGGAACAGAGCGAATGCACCCTTTTACTGTCCAGGTCACCAGACATAGAACATCTTGTTATGCCCGCTCTTTTGTCCAGAGGACTTCCAAGATGTGGAATTCCTTGCCGGCACATGTTTTTCCTTCTCCTCCGAACCTCCAAACCTTCAAGTCCAGAATTAACAAGTTGCCTCTTTCCTGCTTGTCGACACCCATGGTACGATAGTATTTAGGCTGTAAGCTCTCGATGTGTGTTGTTGAAAAAAAACTCTTTATGCAAAACGCCACATGAGTCTTTCTTTATAAACGACACCTTAAATAATGACGAAGTTGAAAAATCATATCGATCTTATGAATGTCAATATCACAACAAAAAAGTAACATTCTAGAGAAGCAACTTTGCTTCCAACAAAATCGAGTACCACCTCAATGGTTAGGAGAATAGAGAGAATGCAAGCTGATCTGGATTTACTGAATAGGGAGATGAGTGAACAAAAAAAGTTTGTCACGGATCTGATAGTGCATCAGGTGCATCAAAGAATGACTCAGGCAAAGAACTTGATGTGTTATAGTGTGACGAAGTCCAATTCCACAGATCTACAGGTACACATTGATCATGACATAGGTGTTGTGAATGGTATTTTTGATACTCTTGGTTTAGCGGGTGACAAAGGCAAGATCGTCAAAGTCCTCAGAGTCGGGAAGACTGTATCCGGGAGAAAACCACGACCGGTCAAGATTGTGTGTGAAAATCCAGAGCTTGTTGCTAAGGCTATCAGGAATAAAAATAAATTGCGTGGAACGGCCCACTTATCTCACATGATCAGACAAGGATGCAGCAAGATGCTTATAAGGCAGCAAAAAGAGAACTCATGGATATGCAGAAGAAGGGGGAGGCTGATCTGACAATTAAGTATATTTCTGGTGTTCCAAAAGTTCCGAATGGGCGAAAAAACGAGCATCGTCCCCATTAAGTGTATACTACTCAAGGCGTTAGTGGACTGAGAACCAAAATTCCGGAATTGTGTAGGGCTGTGGGTCGTTCCTGTTATGACATTATTATTTTGGTTGAGAGTGGACTTAGTGTGGATTTTTTGATAGTGAACTGCAGTGGGGTCCTACTATCTTGCCTCAGTTAATTGGAAACTCTTATTTTCGGGATTGGACGTGAATTCTGCAACTGGCAGATTCTATGATGTTGTAAAAGCTGGCATTAGTCAGTTTGTGCTAGTGAAAAGATTTTAAAAATCTAGATTTCCTAAATGGTTTACAACTGAATTGTCCACATCTAACAATTCTAAAGAAAAAGACTCATGCAAAATATATGCAAGATAGAACTGATACTACCTATTTAGAGTTTGCAGGACTTCGATCTCGGTGCAAGGCTCTATCAAATGTGTGTTTATCACAGTCACATCCGAGATAAAGACTCTGAATTTAGGAATGATCCCAAGATATTTTGGAGATTTATAAATGAAAAACGTCTCATCCTTTGGCATTCCTTCCACAAGCACTGTGGTGCTTGGGTTGGTGACACTGCACAGGAAATTGCAAATTTATTTGGTAGTTTCTTCTCCTCTGTGTATACAACGAACGCTGTTGCAGCTGCGACGGCTTCGCCACTGGCTTCTAGCAATAATAACCGCTCCAGTATGTGTGTGAGCTGTTCCGAAATATCTAGTTCTGACATTTATGCAAGGATTTCTGCTCTTCGTGATAGAGTTGTGGCCGGTCCAGATGGTGTACCAGATCTTGTTCTAAAACGTTGTGCCTGTACATTGAGCGAGCCTCTACATATTCTCTTCAATTCATCTTTGTGGTCTTCAATCTTTGCTGATGTCTGGAAGGCGAGCTTCTCGGTGCCTGTGTATAACTGTGGTGACAGAGATGAGATAAAAAATTACAGAAGCATCTGTGTCCAATCATCAATTCCAAAAGTGTTTGATGCCCTGGTGTATGACCAGCTGTTGTGGTCATGTAAGGTTTTTTTGGTGCCGCAGCAGCATGGTTTTTGTGCTAACAGGTCTGCAGTTCCTAACCTGATTATTCTTCAGTCAACTGTACTGGATGCCTTGGAGTCTGGTAAGCAGGTTGATGCCATATATATACTGACTTCAGCAGGGCCTTTGATACAGTCGATCATTCACTCTTGCTATCTAAATTACACGGGCTTGGCTTCAATGTTTGTTTGGTGGCCTGGTTTGAGAGTTTTCTGACTGGTAGAACCTAGAGAGTCAAAGTTGCTGGATTTTATTCAGATATTGTTCACATGACATCTGGTGTCCCGCAGGGAGATCACTGTTCACCACTTTTATTCAATCTTTTTATTAACGATGTGGTCCATATCTTTGCTGGTAGTGAGTGTCTGCTGTTTGCCGATGATATGAAGCTGTTTAAGGTGATAACTAGCCTTCAGGATCAGCAGGAGTTGCAGAATGATTTAGAGTGTCTCTCTTTATGGTGCTTTGACAACAAATTAAATCTTAACATCAGCAAATATTTTTATATCAGCTTTTTCAGAGGAGGGAGGAAGTTCAGGACTTCATATTCGGTAAACGGTGAGCTCTTGTCTTATGTTAACCAGATCAAGGATATTGGTATTACAGTGGATGAACAGATGACTTGTATACAACACATAAAGAATATTACCGTGAAAGTCTTTAAACTTTTGGACTTTGTTGTGAGAAACTGTAGACTTTTTTCATTGGATACCGTCAGATGTGTTTACTGTTCTATTGTTACAAGTGTATTTGAGTATGCATCGGTAGTGTGGTCCCCTTATTATGACAGCCACACGGGGGCTGTTGAAAGTGTGCAGCATGCCTTTCTGCGGCACTGCTCTTATAGACTTGGTTATTCCATACCTGATCATGACTATGCAGAGATACAAAGTATGTTAACGCTGAGCTCTCTTGAAGCCCGCAGAACAGTGGCCGGACTCTGTTTTATATTCAAAATTGTAAATGGTTTTGTGGACTCCGAAGAGATTCTGGGCAGAATCGGCCTGAATGTACGTAACAGAGTGTTAAGGTCATATAACTTGTTTTTTGTCCCATTCCACCACTCTAATTATAGACTTAGTTCACCTATCGATTGATATATACGTATTATGAATAAGATCACTGAGGTGGACAATTTTGACATCTTTGTGTTTCACTGTCTGCTTTCAGAAGGCATATGGTTGCATCTGTTGTTGCAGTAGACTGCTGAACTGACTGTGTATCTTTTGTGTAGCAGTTCTGCTGTGATTCTTTGTAGATTTGTGTGTATATTTGATTTGTTTTGTACTTTTACTTGTATTGTAGCACTTAGTGGGGTTTCCCCATATAAATTAAATTAAATTATTTACACTTTATATTGTATGAGCAGAACAAACAAAGCTTATTGTTGTATTATTTTTACCTCCAAGAATAGCTTCAAAGCAACAGGAATCTCATAATTTCACTTATAACTTTTATACAAGATTGTGAACCAATTAGAACATCTCATTATGTAATTTTTATATAAGTACTTAGAGGACGGCTTAACAGCATGGACTGTACAATTGTATGACATAATCATTTAAATAAACATGATCCTAGGCTAAACAATTTTTTTATGGTGCTACTAATGGATTTAGATCTTCTAATGACATCAGTGAAATAATAAAACAGTCAAAACACAAAAAAATTAAAAATAAAAATAAATATGTGATGAAATAAATATTTAATGATTCTATTGGAGGAAATTATAGGATCAGCTGAGTTTGCAGGTAGTAGGGTATACGCAGGTAAAAGGAATTAAACAGAGAGTATCATTTCTTTACCATTCGATAAGAAAATGACACAACCCTGTCAATGAAGTAGATATTTGTGGAAGCGCACCAAACGCACGGGACTACCAGACAGATGAGTTATCACATCAACTTGACTTTGCTCATGCTAAGCCAAGCTAAAGTTTCTACATATCAATTAGTAATATTTTCAATTTTAATTTTTGATAAAAAATATGCTGTGAACAACAAATTATAAAGCCAATTTTCAAATCGGCAGTTCTAGCAATTGCAGAAAAAAATGACAGATTAAAATCTCACTATAAGGTTTGCTTTTTTTATTTTTTTAGGTACATCGGTACATACAGTAGTTTCCCAGGATCTACTGTCAAATAGCAAAAATACTACTAAATTATTACCATTATTATAGCTTGTAACACTCACAAAATTTAGGCCTTAAAATCTCCGACAAGGGTATTTTTGAAGGAAAATTCGCTACTATAAGAGTCGTGGTTAAGGGTGGCAAATATATGCATTAAAATTTAACGCGTAAAGTGGAATAAAAACCCGGAAAGATATAATAGGGTATTCCACAGAATCCAGACAAAGGAATGTTATCATCAAACGTTGTATAAAATAATACAGCTTGTGACAATCTCAGGCCTATTCTTGTAATAATGACGTGATTAATCAAATGGGGCACCATGTTAAGACTGTTCTAGAGAACGACACAATACCCTTGAAGAGCCTGCCCAATCCTAAAACTAGACGTCAGGAATGAGACGCCAATGTAGGGGGGTGGGCAGGTAGAACTGACACGAGCAGACGTGAAAATTCATCCGGCTGTAAAGCACCGTTGAAATAGGTCAGGTGCGATAATCTCAGGCCTATTCTTGTAACAATGACGTGATTTATCGAACGGGGCACCTTGTTGAGACTGTTCTAGAGAACGACACAGTACGCTTGAAGAGCCTGCCCAATCCTAAAGCAACATGTCAGGAATGAGTGGCCAATGTAGGGGGGTGGGCAGGTAGAACTGACAGGAGCAGACGTGACAATTCATTCGGCTGTAAAGCACCATTCAAATAGGCCACAGAAAATATTTAAGAGCATTCACACCACGAGGCTCTATAGCAGTGTTAATTAGTGCCAGACTAAAGCAATCTACCTGAGGACACCCGTTATAAACAGGGTTTGTGGAACACAGTCAGTATTTATTATGGAACGGTTTCATCACATAACGGCAACAGCAATTAATAAATATGTGCTCATTTAAAAAGTTCAGGTAGCAACAAATGCAAATTGAATTTGTTTTGTTCAACCATCGAGCATTGCTACAAGCCAGTCTTAAAGTACTGTCCAATTAGAAAGCAATTAATAAATAAAAATTTGATTATGAGAAAGAAAAAGTGTTTGGCACAAATTCCCCAAAGCTACAACCAGCATTTTAACAATCTAACAGCAAATTATTTGTTGCTCACAGCTTCTTCAGTTATATTCATATCAATTTTACATAATAAATTTTTAAGCGTTTCCCTACATATTTGTTGTACAGTTATTATGAGTATGAATACAAAAAAATCTAAAATGCAAAATAGACAATCATAAAGTGAGTTAAGAAAGTTAAATATTGACAATCTGTAGAAACTTTATCACATCCAGCTTTTGCAAGCAGAAATATGTTCGGTATTTTGCAGTCATATGTTATTTTGTGCATTCAGCTTATTTATAAGATGCAGCCTTCTTTTTGTTATTTATTTTTATTATTATTGTTATCACAGAAAGGAAAGCGATAAACAATAAAGAAAGTAAACAAACATTACTGCAACTACTGTTTCGTTTGATTGGGTTTGATATAAAAATTTTGAGTGATCAAAAATTTATGAGTACAGTAAACAGTATAAATTCAATATTAGATACAAAAGGCCCATCTCTGTATAAAGCATGGCTTGTGTTAATAATATAAATAATAATTACTCTACGTGTAAGTATATGTAAAAAAATTCTACCGAACAATATTCTACATTCAATTATCAACAGTCAAAGCAAAGATGTGAAGAAACAACAAATCTACAGTCACATAATACAAAATCAAGTTGAATATTTCAGTAAAATGTGTGTTTTTCAAAATTACCCTGTAACTTTCAAGATATTTAAAACAATCATTACAATATATAACTAACAGGTATGGAAAAATAATAGGGAAATACCAATATCATAGAAGGTAAAATTTAAGCTGCATACCTTGGCTGTTAACAGCGTCCAAACTTTGGTATTGCATTTTGTTTGCTGTCCAAGAAAAAAATTAGTCAATTGTTATTAACAATCATGCACTTTAATCATACAACCAAAACCAAAATATAATTTCGATGCGCTCAATGTAGTATCGTTAAAAAATCATATTAATCCATAGCATTTTATTTTTGTGCAAGTTTTCCCTGATAAGGAATAAGTACCTTCGACCAGTATGACAACTGACACATAAAATTGAAGTCAACATTAGAGGTGTGCGAAGCTTCGAAATTTCGAACCGAACCTTCGGTTCGAAAATATGTTCGCAGTAGCGATGTTGAGGTAGTTCGAAGTTCGAAATATGTAATTCTTCAAAATAGTTCGAACTTCGTTGCTCAAAAATACTTCGAAATTTAACTTTACAGGCATTGAATGTTGCCAAAGGTAGCAAAGTTGAGGCCCCTTTTACTCAGTAGTGGCGCTTTAAACTCGTTATCGGTCTCATCGATAGCGTAATTTCAGGAGATTTCACTCATGCATATTTTTGACAGTAGGTGGGACACATTGAGGCACAACGGATTCATTTAGCAATCACAGAGTTATTTTTCTTATATATCCTAGCCTCCCAACACCTTTTTTAGTAACATTATGATGGCGGTGTTCGAAGGCAATCAGTAACGTAAATTTTCAGAATTTGAGGATAATTGCAGATTGCTCTTGGAAAACACTGGCTTCAACATGCTTTATTTCACAGAGAGCCAAAACAATTAAATGTTCACAATAAAGAGACAGTTCAAACTTGTAAGTGGTTATTTTTAACTGACTTCAAAAAAGAGGAGGTTGTCAATTTGACTGTTTTTTTTTAATGTGCGTTACCTCAGAACTTTATGTAGGTGAACCGATTTTGATGATTCTTTTTTTAGTCCTGGTGCTTCTCATGTGGTCCCATATAAATTTGATAAAGATCTGACCAGTAGTTTTTGAGTTATTCTTAATGAACTTGTTTTCCAATTTTTTAAAATTTCTTTTCTTATATACCTATCATACTTACTTGGAACCCTCACAATATGTTTGCTAAAACTGCATAGTCAATACCAAACAACAACATATTTATAATTGAGCTTATCTGTAGATCTACAAATGTAAAAAAGTTTAAAATATTTTTTGTTTTTGTGGTTTTGATTTAACGTTGACCCGTCTCCACAACGATCAGCACCGGAAGGCATTTTCACCCACTAACCTGCAAATTTGTCCAACCCTTCCTTTTTGTAAAAAGAGTGGGAATCTTTTACATATAAAATTTTGTATGTTACAATATTCGTAAATTTTGTTTTTAAGGAAACGATATATGAACACTGAAGAATTTTGGTTAGTTCGATGTTCGATTTTGAATTTCAAGGAAGTTCGACTGTGAACCTTAGACATACTATTTCAGAGGTTCAAAGTTCGAGGTAACATATTTGCTTGGGTTCGTTCATAGTTCGGTTCGAACAAAACATGGGTTCGCACATCTCTAGTCAACATTCTATAAACCTATGTCACAGACCCAATAGTTCAGCTTCGTGGACTAGGAGGTCCCGGGTTCGAGTCCCGTATTTAGACAATAGGTTAGGTAAAAACATATAAAACAATACATTACATCACTAATACAGAAACAATTATTTATAAAAGAGACACAACAACAGAATACATCCAGGCTGTCCTGCAAGTTGGAGCAATTTCTACACATATAATAGACTGGAGACGAGCTGAACAGCTCTCTACATGCCGTCGGCAGATAAAACGTGTTGGGATACTGTGATTATATACATGGAACATTCAATTTTATTGACTCAAGTAGAGAGGGACAATCAAAAGCTGAAATGATAATTTTGAGAAGAAACACAAGGCAGCTGCATCGTCTCTTGTCCTCCAGGCTAGCCAAGTTAAAGCCGTTTAAGTGAATTGCCAAGGCACAGGTACTCACCATCAATTGAAAAAATAAGGAATTTCATAAATTTTCTCTGAATATTTTCAAGGTGATCAATGTGCACCAAGTACACCGGAGACCAAACTACAGAAGCATATCCAAGACGTGGCCTCACCAGTGCCTTGAAGAGGAGGATCAATGTTTCATGATATGTAAAATCGCCTCTACTCCTATGAAGCCCAATATTTGAAGGACACATATTTGGAAAAAGTAAAAGAGGTAGACCAAGACAAAAACCTGGTTTAATTTATTAAATGTGGAAGCTACAATAAAATGAAGAAAACCTCTGAAATAGGTTTTGTTAAAAAAAAATCTGTAAAATTTTAAGAAAACTGGAATATAGATCATTATGTACAAGTTTAACCGAAACAAAATTAATTATATACATTGTGACGCATCAAAATGCTTTAAGTCCATATATTTCTTGGTTTTTCAAATCTTCCTGGTAAATACTGATTAAAACACACCACAAGGGCTTACAGTAAAATAGTACCATGGGTGTCAACAAAGAGCAAAGAGGCAAATTGTGAATTCTGGACTTGAAGGTTTGAAGGTGAAGGAAAAACATGTGCCGGCAAGGAATTCCACAACTTGGAAGTCCTTGGGACAAAAGAGCGGACATAACGAGATGTTCTATGTCTAGTGACTTGGACAGTAAAAGGGTGCGTCGCTCTGTTCCCCTGGTAGATCTGTTGGGGGCAGCAGGTGGAGGAACTATGGAAGAAAGCTCCTCTGAATAGTGGCCTTGCAGATATCTATTAAAGAGAGAGAGAGAGAGAGAGGGGGGGGGGACACCAACGGCAGGTCGGTGGGCAAGGGATGGTAGCCTTTGGGTGAGGGTAGGGTCACCGATGAGACATATAGCTCTCTTCTGAATGGAGTCCAGGATAGCGAGTATAGAAGCGGCAGCGGCACCCCAGATGTCGGAGCAGTATTCGAGGTTTGGCCTTATTTGTGAAGTATATAAGGTATAGAGATTAGCTGGTGAAAAGTATTTGCGAGCCCGGAAGAGGAAACCTAATTTCTTAGCAGCCGCTTCTGCAATTGATGTGACATGTTGGTGCCAATTGAGATTTCGATCCACAGAAATGCCAACAAGTGGAAAGGACTCATTACTTTGAATAACTTGGTTGTTAATTGTGATGGGTCTAGGGCTGGTGTATCTCTTATGAGAAAGAAAGCAAGACTGAGATTTGGTGGGGTTGAATTGTACAAGATTGCTACTTCCCCAGCCTAATATTTTTTGGAGATCCACCGAGACAGAACCCTCCATGAGTCTGCGATCATCATCTAATTGGGCTAAAGAGACAGGTTTAGAATATTGTATATTTGAGTGCAGGGTGCTGTCGTCCACGTAATTGTAAACTGGGTTGGATCTGCTAGAGAGGAGGTCATTGATGTGGAGAAGAAACAAAGTGGGGCTAAAGCTGAACCTTGAGGAATTCCTGCATTAACTGGATACAGTTTAGAGGAATGGCCATCCACGACAACAAAAATGCTCTGGTTGGAGAGAAAATTTGTTGTCCAGGTACAGAGTTTATTAAGCAGCACTGCATGCCAGACCTGGTCGAATGCTTTGGATATGTCTAGAACGACAATCTGGGATTCACTGTGTAGTTTCATAGACTTGTTACAAGAATGGGTGACAAAGGAAAGGAGGACGGCAGTTGATCTGCGCTGACGGAATCCATACTGCCTGTCATGGATGAGACTGTGTTTTTCAAGAAACTTTAGTAATTCGGTGTTTATATACTTTTCCATCACTTTAGAGACGACTGAAAGGAGAGAAATAGGCCTGTAGTTGCTAGGAAGCGCTTTGGATCCTTTCTTGGGGACGGGTTGTACTCTAGCAGTTTTCCAGTTACTAGGGAATATGCCTCTATTGTAAGATGTCTGAAACGGACGAGTCAGGACAGGAGCAAGTTTTGGTGCGCATTTTTTGAGAACAATTGCTGGGATCTCGTCAAGGCCAGAGGCTTTCCTGGTATTAAGAGAAGAGAGCATCTATTGTACCTTTTTAGTTTTGAAAATGATATCAGTCATTTTATGCGCGACATTGGGGACTGTTGATGGTTGAACATTTGGAGGTGGGTTGGGAGTAGAATTGCCGGCGAACAACGAGGCAAAAAATTCAGCCTTGCCCAGGGCGGTAGAAACAATTTCATCCCCTGAGACAAGAGGTGGGAACACGCTCTTGCAGAAATTATTCCCAATAGATTTAATAAGAGTCCAGAAGGGTTTGCTGCCGTTGGAGCTTAAGAGGACTTTGTTTTTGATGTGGTTATTAAACGAGTTTTTTGCCTCAGAAATAATGTGGACATAGCAGTTTCTTGCGTCATTAAATGCTTGACGGTTTTCTTGACTGGGATTGTGTAGAAGCATTTTGTGAGCTTTGACCTTTTCAAGCCTGGCCTTGTCACAGCATTTAGAGAACCAGGGTTTTTGAATGGCTGAAGAGGTTTTCTGTGTACGTGGAATAAATAATTCCATGCCAGCTTGGATGATTTCGGTGACGTTTTGTGAGATATCCGAGGGGTCAGCATGAGAGAAGCAGACAGACGCCCATGAAAATGAGGAAAAGTAATCCCGCATTTCGTCCCAGTTTGCGGAGTGTTGTGATTACTTATTAGTTTTAGAGGTTAATATTTACAAAAAAAAATAAAAAAATCATGCCGTCCTAGAAAAGCATGGCAGGGTTTAAGAGGACATTGATTTTAGCTACTAGCAAAATTAACATTTTATGGACATAAATCGGTTTGATAACAGCGCTGTTAGAATGCCTGGCTTCGATCATGTTGATCGAACTAGACGACCGGGAACTGCAGACGAGGATGCTGTTATCGAAGAACCTGGTACCTTGACGCAGGAAGTACAGAGACGAACTGGTGTCTCAACGTCTACTACTCATATAATTTTAAAAAGGCATGGGTACCATATTCAGACGGTCCAAATTTTGGAACTGCGTGAATATGCAAGCGATTTTGCGAAATTATTTCAAGAACAATCATACAAGATCCCAATTTCTTCGATAAAGTTTTATGGAGTGGCAAGTCAGCATGTACAAATGATTTGTTACATGAACCTCCACAACTTTCATAGTTGGAAAATTGAAGATCCACATGAGTTCAGAGAGGATCGGTCCCAACATAAATTTAAGAAAAATCTCTGGGCCGGTATTTTTAACGGAACACTTTTGGGATCAGTGGAACTGCGCTTTACGTTAAATGTCCAAATATATTTGGCGTTCTTGCAAAACAATTTGCCAGAACTGCTGTAAGACACCCCATTAGAATTTCGGAGAACAATGTGGCTTCAAAATGATGGATGCCCAGCCCACTCTGTCTCAGCAGTAAGGCAATACTTGAATCAGACATACTCGGGCAGGTGGACGTCAAAGAATCAGAACAGCAGCTGAAGAAATTTCATGAAGCAGTCTAAGAAGACTAAGAGGATCGTGCCTAAGACGATATCGTTTATGTATAAGACAGAATGGCCGTCAAATAGAGCATCTGTTATGAATAGAATAATTTTTGTAAATGTCACAATCTGTTTATTTTTATTTATTAGCTACCTGATTTCACTTTCAAATTTACTTTCAATCATCGACAGTGAATTACTTTTAAGAGATGGGGAGGGGTTTTGGTTGGTTGGATGGTGTTGGAGGAGCAAAATACCTTAAAATTACACAATTTAAATTTTTTTCATAAAATTGTCTATCTTGAAAACCATAAACTTTTTGATAAGATCATATAGGGTTTTTCTGAAAGGGCTTGAGGTAGCATATCTTCATGTGGCGTGTGATTTACGACTTTTGGGACAGCCTGTATATTGCTACTGCATACTTTAGAAGTGACATGTGAAATTGAAATGGTGAATGGCAATATTTACATCATCATGCATTCCAACAATACCACGAAATTTATCCGGAACATGAACCCGGAACATGTTTAGTAAAACACTGTTTATAGGTAGCGGAATATTTTTAATCACCGGTAATGCAAGTAAAAGCAAATGTCATGGTTGTCTGTGACAACTACCACAGAAGTTGCCTAAAATGTAAATAATTAAATCCAGCAAAACCTAAGCCCTTTTGTTCATCTTAGATCCCAAGAAATAAGTAAACTTCAGTTAACAACTGTGTTTATAATATCTGCATTGTGAACAATTTATTCTTTCCAAATACCTTAACCATGTTACACGAATGTGTAATGTCAAATAATTGTTTTACAAAATATAACCAAGAAATACCAACTTTAGCATACCAACCCATTGTACAGGGCTTTCATTAATTCCCGAACCCCACGTGACCACTTAAGTTAGGTAACTCGGCATACACGGTTGTACAACCTGAATTAATGAAATCCGTATAAGATGCCAGTGTTGTTCATATTTCCTTTGGGGTTTAAAAAAAATATAAAAGTTATAATAAGGTGAAATAGTAGATGTCTTAAATGTATTTATTATTTAGTATTTTTAACAGCAAGTCTGTTCATGTATGGTTTACTGTTATTGATTGTTAAAAAAATAAATTAAAAACATAATAAAATAGTAATTATAATTTGTATAGATATCAAAGTTTTGTAATGTATGTAAACAAATTGAGGTCGATTATTTAAACTTCTAATTTACGGTTTTAGGAATGTGTATTGTGTAACATGTAACAAATATGTACCTGTTTGGGCAGATTACCGACAAACATATTTGGTAGGGCTTCGTTCCATGCGATGTTGAATATTGTCAACAACATAACCTTAATATACCTACACTTTTAACTTATGTAAAAACGCAATGAAAATGCTAAGTTTTGGTAAAAACTGTTTATTTTTATTGCCCAACAGATAAAAAATTATTTGAAGAAGGTAAACACTGGTCGAACTTGGAAAATGCACAATATACATACAAAATAACCGTCAAAAGGGAATTGAGTGCCAATGGACTGAACTGTCAATTGACTTAGTAACTTTAGGGTCCCTAGTCTAGTGGTTTTTTTGGTTACTTTTTGACTGCCAACTCATAAAATCGTATTCCACTAAGAGAAAGACAGAATCCGGTCATGTGGGGTTCGGGAATTAATGAAAGCCCTGTATTATATCATAGTTTTGTCCTTCTTAAAGTGTAAAAGTTCTCCCCTAAGCAGGATCCCAGATTCAGGGGTGTCTGTAAACATTTTCTGAGGCTGCTGTGAAAGCATCTTCAGCTTACATTTCAATTAGAACAATAAATGAAATTAACTAGCACTAATTATAAAAATAAATGTCCCGACACAACGTTCACTGGTTACAATTATTATGTTGGAAACAAACTTGCAAAAAAATTAAATCGAATTTGACTGTATGAAAGAGTACAAAATATAACACATATAGCAAATTTTTCTCAATGAACATTTCACCAAGCAATAATCAATGAAAAACTGAACCATATTGTTATTAAACGTTAAGATGTTAATGTAAACAAAAACTTAAAATTATCTTCTGGTTTTAGTTTGAAAAAGTTCTAATTCTATAAACAATTAGACAATTTCATGTTCATACCTTTGCCTTTTTGAGGACTCTTATGATCATAGCTTTTCGCCCTAGGTTCAGTTTCCGGACTAATGGTTCTATCCCTTCCATAGCTGCGGCTTCCTTGCTGCTTCGCCGCTTGGTTGGCAAGTTCCTCATTCAGACATTTGGCCAGATGCATTGCCTCATGACCACTCACAGTATGAGAAGTCCTAAAAAAAATTAACCAGTTATTTATTGACAACTTGAACAGCTAAAATTCGCGAATGATCAAGCTGTTAGATTTTTCTTCTCAGTATATTGGCGCATACCCTATCGGAATTGGATCACTGGTTTTATAGTTCCTGTAAAAAGGACTGTCATCTGGAGAAGAAGACGATGATAATTCCTGTGTACTTGGTGATATTTCCACCACCCTGGGGGCGTCCACTGTTGACTTTTCTTCTTCTAAAATTATCTCGCTTTCCTCATCTATCCTTGTGGAAGACTGGCTCTTGGATCCTTCTGGAGTTGCAGTTGCTGAGGTATTGGAACTCTAAAATAAAAGGAACATATATTTCAAGTTTAAATAATGTAATCCTTAGAAATTAAAAAAATGTTTCATAAGCTACCTGAGAACAGAAAAACAATCAGTAGCGGATTGTTAGAATTTAAAGTATGTTTTTGTCTCAATCTGATGAAACGCTTCAACTACTCAGGTCAGGTCATTAGCTGGATGAATGAAGGAACAGTAGGAAATGGTACGATAAATTCGTTTCCAAACAGAACAATTTTATTTGCTTTGTTTGGGATGCAAACCTGGATCAGAACAGATATATATTTTTTACAAATGCAGTATTTAGGAAGCGACTTTGGATCAGAACAAAAGTATATTTTTGAGAATTACAGTATCACCTATCTTAGGCATGGATACAAAATGATAATGTTTTGTATCCTCCTATTCATTGATTGTTGTTGCCCTGACTTGGTGAAACTTGTCCAAACCACATACAGATTTGGAGACTACTTCTCTGGCTTCACTGTTGGTTTTTGTAGGTGAAGGACGTAATCAGCGTGTAAGCTAACTGGAGCAAGTGGCCCTTATGAATTCTGGAAGTTCTAGGATGTTCTTCAAGTTTCTGTCAAACCCTTCTGGACTCTTGCTACATCTATTGGGAATAATTTCTGCACTTCTTGTCTCAGGGGATGAAATTGTTTCTACCGCCCTGGGAAAGGCTGAACTTTTTGCTTCGTTGTTCGCCGGCAATTCTACTCTCAACCCACCTCCAAATGTTCAACCACCAACAGTCCCCAATGTCGCGCATAAAATGACGGATATCATTTTCAAAACTAAAAAGGTACGAAAGATGCTCTCTTCTCTCAATACCAGGAAAGCCTCTGGCCTTGACGAGATCCCAGCAATTGTTCTCAAAAAATGCGCACCAGAACTTGCTCCTGTCCTGACTCGTCTGTTTCAGATATCTTACAATAAAGGCATATTCCCTAGTAACTGGAAAACTACTTGAGTACAACCCATCCCCAAGAAAGGATCCAAAGCGCTTCCTAGCAACTACAGGCCTATTTCTCTCCTTTCAGTCGTCTCTCAAGTGATGGAAAAGTATATAAACACCGAATTACTAAAATTTCTTGAAAAACACAGTCTAATCCATGACAGGCAGTATGCATTTCGTCAGCGCATATCGACTGCCGACCTCCTTTCCTTTGTCACCCATTCTTGGAACAAGTTATGGAACTACACGGTGAATCCCAGATTGTCGCTCTAGACATATCCAAAGCATTCGACCAGGTCTGGCATGCAGTGCAGCTTAATAAACTTCCGGCCTATGGCCTACCACCAAAACTCTGTACCTAGACAGCAAATTTCCTCTCCAACCGAAGCATTTCTGTTGTCGTGGATGGCCATTCCTCTAAACTGTATCCAATTAATGCAGGAGTTCCTCAAGGTTCAGCTTTAGCCCCTACTTTGTTTCTTCTGCACATCAATTACCTCCTCTCTAGCACATCCAACCCAGTTCACAGTTACGCGGACGACAGCACCATCCACTCAAATATACAATATTCTAAGCCTGTCTCTTTAGCCCAATTAGATGAGGATCGCAGACTAATGGAGGGTTCTGTCTCCGTGGATCTCCAAAAAATATTAGACTGGGGAAGTAGAAATCTTGTACAATTTAACCCCACCAAATCTTAGTCTTGCTTACTTTCTCATAAGAGATACACCAGCCCTAGACCCATCACAATGAACAACCAAGTTATTCAAAGTAATGAGTCCTTTCCACTTGTTGGCATTTCTGTGGATCGAAATCTCAATTGGCACCAACATGTCACATCAATTGCAGAAGCGGCTGCTAAGAAATTAGGTTTTCTCTTCTGAGCTCGCAAATACTTTTCACCAGCTAATCTCTATACCTTATATACTTCACAAAACTTGTACCTAAGCCTGTCTCTTTAGCCCAATTAGATGAGGATCGCAGACTCTTGGAGAGTTCTGTCTCTGTGGATCTCCAAAAAATATTAGACTGGGGAAGTAGACATCTTGTACAATTCAACCCCACCAAATCTTAGTCTTGCTTTCTTTCTCATAAGATATACACTAGCCCTAGACCCATCAAAATTAACAACCAAGTTATGCAAAGTAATGAGTCCTTTTCTCTTGTTGGCATTTCTGTGGATCGAAATCTTATTTGGCACCAACATGTCACATCAATTGCAGAAGCGGCTGCTAAGAAATTAGGTTTCCTCTTCCGGGCTCGCAAATACTTTTCACCAGCTAATCTCTATACTTTATATACTTCACAAAACTTGTACCTAAGCCTGTCTCTTTAGCCCAATTAGATGAGGATCGCAGACTCATGGAGAGTTTCGTCTCTGTGGATCTCCAAAAAATATTAGACTGGGGAAGTAGACATCTTGTACAATTCAACCCCACCAAATCTCAGTCTTGCTTTCTTTCTCATAAGAGATACACTAGCCCTAGACCCATCAAAATTAACAACCAAGTTATTCAAAGTAATGAGTCCTTTTCTTTTGTTGGCATTTCTGTGGATCGAAATCTCAATTGGCACCAACATGTCACATCAATTGCAGAAGCGGCTGCTAAGAAATTAGGTTTCCTCTTCCGGGCTCGCAAATACTTTTCACCAGCTAATCTCTATACCTTATATACTTTACAAATAAGGCCAAATCTCGAATACTGTTCCACATCTGGGGTGCAGCTGCCGCTTCTACACTCGCTATCCTGGACTCCATTCAAAAGAGAGCTATACGTCTCATCGGTGACCCTACCCCCACCCAAAGGCTTCCATCTCTTGCCCACCGACGTGCCGTTGGTGACCTCTCTGTCTTTTATAGATATCTGCACGGGCACTGCTCAGGGGAGCTTTCTTCCATAGTTCCTCCACCTGCTGCCCCTAACAGATCTACCAGGGGAACAGAGCGAATGCACCCTTTTACTGTCCAGGTCACTAGACATAGAACATCGTGTTATGCCCGCTCTTTTGTCCCAAGGACTTCCAAGTTGTGGAATTCCTTGCCGGCACATGTTTTTCCTTCTCCTCCGAACCTTCAAGTCCAGAATTAACAAGTTGCCTCTTTCCAGATTGTCAACACCCACGGTACGATAGTATTTAGGCTGTGAGCCCTCGTGGTGTGTTGTTGAAATTAAAAAAAAAAAAACTATTGATGAAACTGTTGTATATTTTTGATCCATTAGCAGGATGAATGAAGGAACACTATGAAATGGTACGATAAATTAATTTTCAAACGGAACAAATTTACTTGCTTTGTTTGGGATGCAAACCTGTATCAGAACAGACGTATGTTTTTCACAAATGCAGTATTTGGGACGCGAGTTTGGATCAGAACAAAAGTATATTTTTGACAATTACAGTATCACCTATTGATGAAACTGTTGTATTGTATATTTTTGATCCATGTATAGTATAGTATCTGCTCGGTAAGGTAAGTCAGTGTCTATTATTTATAATTATTACTTTAATTACTGAAATTTAATTATATGTAAGCTATTAAGGACATTAATATTGTTTTATTCTTAATAATCCTATTTTTCTGCAATATTTGTAACATGTAACTCCCAGCAAAGATGCTCCGCAATAGTTATACCCAATGTACAGATTTTTTGGGCAGTATTTTGACAGCCATCTGAACATCTGGGTGTTGTACGTCACTCTTTCTAGAGAAGAGGCAATTCTGTGTTTTTGAGGCATTAAACATAGCCAGATTTGCAGAGCCCAAGCTGAGAATCTTAGGCAGGTCATCATTTAGGAAGTTGTTTACTTCAACTCTCATTGATAAGGAGCTAGAAGCAGATATTGGGCGAGTTGATCAGAGCATGCTGTGACGTGTGAAGCTGTGGATCGGATTGTTTGTTGTGAAAAGAAAGAGTAAAATGGATCCATGTGGAACACCCGCATTCATTTTAAATTCATCTGATGAAACACGATCAACAACAGCATGCAAGAAGCTGTTGCCTTCAGAAAACTATCTATCTAGATCTACTAGATATAACTAGATGTATGAATACTCACTGGATTTTTACTTGCTGCTGATTCGTTCCTCGAATGAGGCCTGAAGCCAGGTCCAGGAGGTAGGTTCTTCTGGACACAACAGTTGACACCAGGGCTGAAATGCAACTCTACATGGAACCGTTCTTCACTACATGGGTCTTTAGTGGGATCCTCATAAAGCATTATTACAACTTGCGACATGTAATTAAGCTCAGACACCATGGATACGTATTCCATAGCTCGTCTCCATTGTTCATCTTTGTTAACCTGAAAAATTGGATACTTCAAAGAGAAAATATTTCCACTACACTGATTAAATGTCTTACATCCAAAAGACCCCCGTGTCTCAGGACAGTTATTAGAGAGTGTATGTGGCTCTCGCTGGTAAAATATAACCTAGTTCTGACATGTCTGCCCGGACTGGACACTCCATGGGAGTATCTGGGATTTAATCTGTTCACTGTCTCTTCACTTTCTTCAATGTTTCTCTGAAGATCGGCTCGGATTTTTTTCAATAATGGAGTGCAGATTCCTTGGCCAATGGTTAGCTTTTCTTGAGATGTTAATCCATATTCCTGGAAATTACTGTTGGTTAAAAGAGGATTTAACGAAATAAATGTGACATTAAGTATCTTGCAATTCTTTATTATCCTAAAATTTTCAAAAACAGCTTTTTTTAGATACATGTTATAATTCGGTAAAGGAATTCATACCATAAGGTCTCAGTGCAGGGACCGGTATGGCCACTCACATTCAAACCTAACCTATGTAAGGCTAGATGCATCTAGCCGTACATACTTTGTCCCTATATTAGGGTAGAAATGGGCCAGGGCTGACAATTTACTAAAATTGTTAGTTACCTTACATACTACACAGCACTCTCCCATACTCGCGTACAAAGGTGATCTAATTAAAACATTTGTTTTAGGAATAGGTAGGTGGAAAGATAGGATCGTAAACTAAGACCAGGAGATTGGACATAAAAAGTTATCTGTTGTAACAGGTTAGGTGAATCAATGTAGCCATGAATTAATTTATGAACAAGCGTTACTTTTGTAAAATATTATCTGTCAGCCAATGAACTCATACTGAAATTTAACAATATATCCTGAGGATATCCTTGTCCAGGGTAGCTTCCTCTCTTACAGAAGCTTACGTATTTGAGGAATCTGGACCCAGTTCAGCATCAACTCATAACAACTATATAAGCGAGACCAGGATATACTTGCGTATTCTAATTTAGGTAGCACAAATGCATTGTAGAGTGCATGTACTGTGTCGGTTCCTCTGAAGCACCTGGAACTCCACACTAGAAAGCCAAGGCTCCTTATTGCTGAAGAAACAACATTTGTTATGTGATGGTGGAAGCACAGATTACTACCAAAGGTTACACCTAAGTTAACCCCGGTTTTGACGGTCTGAAACACTTCGTCCTCTATCACTGGACTAAAAAACATGGAATGAGCACTGCATCTGACTTGTCTCATATAGCTGGAGTTCGACAATCCAGTTGATATCACACTTGAACTGTTTACATCTGCGATATATCTACTGAACTGCTCAGGTGTTAAACGAGTGTGATTAGCAGTGTTAGTTACATTATGTTTTGCATTTTTCTCTTGATTGATCGCTTTCCACATTGCGTTCGATTTGTTGATTGAACCATTAATGTAATCCTCGATGTATTTCTTCTTTGTTTCATTTGACTTCACTATGTGAAGATTGGAACCTATGATGAGCACTGATAAGTACACTTGGAGAACCAAAATCACCACAATACATGTTTTTAAAGACCTGATGATCGTTTCACTAACAAAGTTAGCATCATCAGAGGATGAAACATTCTAACTGAATTTGAATTTTTCATCCTCTGATGACGGCAACTTTGTTAGTGAAACGATCGTTAGGTCTTTGAAAAGATGTGTTGTCTTGATTTGGGTTCTCCAAGTGTACTTTTCATTTGACTTGTTTCTCTATATATTCCTAAGTATTTTATAGCATTCCTTAGATTCTTTATCTCCTTTGACCTTGTGTATAGTTTGTAAAGCATCAAGAGATACTTTTAATCTTCTAAATTCATCAGTATTTTGGTTTATGTTCTTTTTTGATTTGCTTTAATTCTTATATAGTGTCACATTTGTCTATGATAATTAAGTTTATGGACTTTGTTGCTTCTATAGTCAGATGTCAATTATAAAGTGTGTTGGTAAGAGCGAACACTCTGAAATGATATTTCTAGAAGGGACCAGAAGTGACAGGTGTAGAACAGTGTAGAAGGTCTAGAATCTCTATTGAGAGTATAAATAGACGAACGGTACATATAGTGAGTTAGTTCAGTATTAAGTCGGTGTGGTGTAGAATAGTGATAATAGAGTATTAAGCAAGTTCCCAGGGAAGAACCGCTGAGTTTTGACAGCATCAGAAATCAATTAGAAATGAGGTTTGGCGACCAGCATTTACAACAGTTGTATCGATTGCAGTTGAAAAATCATTGTTAGATACCAGGCGAAAGTCTCCAACATCTCCATGCTGATGTTGTCAAACTGACGCGATTAGCCGACCCCATAGCTCCGATGGAGTTTTTAAACCAGCTGTCGGTGCAAACCTTCATTGATGCCATCAGAGATACCGACACGCAGCAGGCGCTGAGGATGGCGAGACACAAAAACTTGAACGAAGCTTTGGCACATTCCTTGGAGTTTGAAGCGGTAAAGCAAGCGTCGGAAAGTCATGTGAAAGTTCGCAGTCTCCAAGTCCAGGAAGAACATAAAACAGATAATCCAAGATCATGCAGCTACTAGGGAAAATAGCAGAACCAATAAGGCCGACATCTCATGAACACCCAATAAGTGCTCACTGTGCAAATGCCTTGCGCTGCTGGTTTTAAAGAAGAAGATCGGGTGTTGTTCTACAATCCAGTATGATGCAAGGGACGGTCACCAAAACTACAGAAATTATGGGAAGGTCCTTATAAGGTGGTCAGAAGGATTAATGACGTCTACAGAGTTCAGAGGAGCCCTAAGAGCAAGATGAAGGTGGTCCATATGCACAGACTTACGCCATTCCAAGAAATGTCATAATTCAACCGGGACGATGGAATATTAAGAGGGGGGCAGTGTCACATTTGTCTATGATAATTAAGTTTATGGACTTTGTTGCTTCTATGGTCAGATGTCAATTATAAAGTGTGTTGGTAAGAGCGAACACTCTGGAATGATATTTCTAGAAGGGACCAGAAGTGACAGGTGTAGAAAAGTGTAGGTCTAGAATCTGAATGGAGAGTATAAATAGACAAACAGTACATAGAGTGAGTTAGTTCAGTATTAACTCGGTGTGGTGTAGAATAGTGATCATAGAGTATTAAGCGAGTTAGCAGTAAGTGTTGGTGTTTAAGAAGCGATCATAGAAGGCGAATAGTGGAATACAGTTCTATGGACATTTAATAATAGAGAGAAACATTTTAGTTGATACTGGTGTTGGAAAATAGTTGCATATAATAAATGAGTAGTTTGAAAAGCTGTGTTTTGTTCCTCAACAAATCCAGAACCCCGGAGAACGTAACAATAGGATTCAAATTATTTGTTAGGGATGAGCTTTTCTTGCAGTTCTTCATGAAAAATAAATACGAAACAATGCATGTTGCTTATATATGTCTGATGTCACGTCTGTGCTGCAACTTTTATTTAATGCCTACTGTTACAGGCAGACTACACAACATTTTTTTAAATAGCGAGTGCTACAAGAGGCATACCCCACAGCACATTTATTTGATGTCTAATGCTGCGGTTAATAGCTAGTGTCTTAGTAAATAAGTTTATTAGATAAAACAATGATATAGCAAAGTTTACTACCTGTGGAATAACAATATCAGCTAGATATTTGGAGGACGTATATAATTCTTCAGCCTGTTCAAACTGCAATGTATGTTGATTATGTTGAAGATCATATTTGATACAATCATAGATATCAGGTATTTTGCTTATATCGAAAGTTTTATTTTTTGTATAGAAATCCTTCTCTATTTTACCCCATCTTCTTCCCATGAGCTCCCAAGTTTCTCCATGATACAATATGGCATCTGAAATTGAAACAACTTGTGAGCAAGATACTATCACATATTTTTTAACATACATTTACTATGTTCCTACATAACAGATTGTCATACAATAATTATATTAATAATAATAATATAATATCGACAATAATAATACTTTATTCAGCCCAAATATACAAAAGCTCTACAACTATTATTCTACTACTTTAAACACTCATTTATTATTATTATTATTATCTTTATTCACCATTTGAGGTACAGTAATCAGTACATATGGTAAGTCATTTACAAAAGTTCCAGACAATACATAGAATATAATACCACATACATATAAAAACCAAAACAAACCACACAAAACTACAAAAGACATGGATGAGCATGTGACAGCCCATGGAGCACCCAAAGTCTACATCACAACTTCAATACAGCAACACAGAGGTAAGCAGGCTACACTCTTTCATCTCGAAGCATACACACCTACCTCCACACACATGCATGCAGAGACACGCCAGCACACATACACACGCTAACACACTAGCAAGCTAAGTAAATTCCCCAATGCTGTATAAACTCTTATCGACCAATATATCTCTTAATCTTTTATTAAATTGTTTATTGTCCCTCTCTGCTTTCAGATCCACAGGCAAGCTGTTGTAAATTAACTTCCCAGTGTACAATGGTGACTTTTTTACATAGACGAATGAAAATTCTGACAAATGCAATTTATTGCTCTGCCTTGTCTTATAATAATGAATGTCACTATTTTTTATGTATTTACCAACATTAGCATGTACGTATTTTAACAGTTTAAACAAATAAATGCCATACACTGTGAGTATCCGATATGCCTTAAAGGTATCTCTGCAACTCTCTGTTGGCTTTAAGTTAACAATTAACCTGATAATCCTCTTCTGAGATATAAAAACTCGATTTATGTCAGCCGATTGACCCCATACCATAACATTATAACTCAGTATGCTATGTACATATGAATAATATACGTTTAAAATAGATTCGCTAGTTAGCGTACTTCTCAAGTTGAAAAGGCAATAATATGCAGAATTCACCCTATTGCACACATTCAATATTTGTTCTGACCAACACAGTGCCGAATCCAAGACTGTACCCAGAAATCTAACCGTTTTACAAGTCGGAATATGCGCAACCTCCCCAGTCAACTGGCAGTGGACAGTTGCCACTCTGTGAGGGCCAGTGAATTCCATAAAACCAGTTTTATCCAGATTCACTACAAGGCTATTGGAACGACACCATTTGATGAAAGAATTAAAGGCAGTCAAGATATTAGCTTTTATCTGATTCATATCACTGTCTGATATTATAATTGTTGTGTCGTCAGCAAACATAAAAACTTTTCCAGTCGCACTGTGATGCGGCATATCGTTCACATACATTAAAAACAGAAGAGGACTGCCCTGAGGAGTTCCCACATCCACTTCATGCTCCTCTGACCAACTTCCGTCAACATTCACAACCATATGTCCCTGCCTCATAAATGAGACCAACCATCCATTAATATTGCCTCTAATACCCATTCGCTCCAGTTTATGGGACAGTAAATTCCGGTCAACCATGTCAAATGCACGAGATAGGTCAAAAAACAAACCCGCCACAAATTCTCTCTTATTAAGACGGTCATAAACATATTGCACGAGCTCCACAGTGGCCAGTTCCGTTGATCGCCCTGGTCTAAATCCATACTGGCTACTATTCAAGATAATAAAATGATCAAGATAGTCCAAAACTCTGTTGTACATCAATCTTTTAAAGATCTTAGAGAACGCTGAGACAACAAAGACAATTTTGTAGTTTCCAACCATGCTTCTATCACCATGCTTGTGAACCGCAACTCCCCTCGAAGTTTTTAGTTCTGTTGGAAACCTGGCTTCCTCAACAGAGCGATTCATAATTGCAGCAAGGTTGTCAACAATATCTCCCACACAAAACTTTAGCAAGCCAACTGGAACCTCATCTACCGAAACTGACTTATTATTTTTAAGTTGACCTATAACAGTATGAACCTCTAGACCCATTACGGGAGAAAATAACATACAATTTGGGACCAGCACAGAAGGGCAATCTGAAAAAAAAACTACTTTTCGAATGTACAGTGATAGAATTGATAGAATAACCTTAGGTGAAAAAAAATTATTGCTCACTGAAGTTAAAAACTTATGTGTGAGCAACTCATTATAAGTACATGATTCCGTAAGTCAAGTATATATCCAATCAAATAGAAACATGTTTAATTAAATATAAAAAACACAAACAATAGACAATGAACCATCAAATATAAACAGCAAAAACTATAAATCTGTTAAAATTACTATGAACGTCTTTATTTATAAAACCAAAATTAAAAGTAAAATCAAAATTAAAATCACCCATCCAGCGCACGTTCCCACGCATACATACGTCCACACGCCCCTCACATATATAAATTCATCTCACCACACACACACATACAACACAGACACGACACACATAGATCGGGCTGACGCGCTTAAAGGACTAGCCAGGACAAAGGAGGTGCAACTTGTGTGGGTTCCGGGACACTGTGGCGTAGCGGGGAATGAGGTGGTGAATGATCTCGCAAGGCTTGTTTCCCGGCGGCCGTTCTGTGACCCGGAGCCTGCGATAGGCATAAGTAGGAAGACAGTCTCTGTCGCCTTAGACAGGTGGACTGAGGAGGCCATGGAGAGGCACTGGGGGTCGGCCGGTGGCTGTAGGCAGGAGAGGGACTTCGTGGAGGGGCCGGACAGAGATAAGACTGTCTGGCTACAGGTCACTGCGCCCTTAGAAGACACCTCACATTTGGGAGTCTTCGAGCAGAATTGTTCGATTCGAGGACTCTGCAGAGGAACCAGGTAAGTACCGTCCAATGGAAGACCGCCATGGCCTTTATTTCGAGGTCGAGGCGGTTTGGTAACGGAACCGAGGCAGTGTAGAGCATGGTTGCTGGGGTTGGCAAAAAGGGCCCATTGTGGCCTACTTGCCTGGCGTCAGCCTCCCCACCACTGCTACTACTACTACTACTACTTGGTCCCAGCATAGTAGCCAGAGGGACGCCATACTCAACAGTACTGAAGTCACTTCCTAAATTATTTATTTCTACACACTGTTTTCGGTCCTTTAGGTAACTCTTTAAAAATCGATATAAGACTCCTCTAAAATCGATATAAGACTCCTCTAAAACCCAGTGTCCCCAATTTCTGCAATAGCAATTTGTGGCCCACCATATCAAAAGCCTTTTGTAATCCAACAAACAAACACAAAGACTTCCTGTTCTCATTGAGGGCATTATGTAATTTCTCAAGGTGATGGCATCTAGAGTTAATAGTAGCCGAATTGTAATGGTGATAAGATACCACATTTGTGTAGGTAACCCATGATATGCTTATTAGAATTTTTTCAAATTTTTTTTGCAATATTAGTGGTTATTGAGGTTGGTTTATAATTTGCCACTTTTTTGCGATCACCGCTTTTCCAAATAGGGTACACCACGGCCATCTTGAAGACATGAGGAAAGACACCAGTCTCGATACACCTATTAAATATAAGCACCATTGGTATCGTTTTAAAAGTGTCGGCAGTCTGTCCATCATATCCAGGTGATCTACCTGATTTTATTTCTTGAATAACGCCTCTAACCTCTGCACTGTTTGTTGGTACAAAGAACGCTGAGTTATCAGAACTACCATACAGAGGTTTTGGCCTTGCATTACTGTGTAATGCTTCTGTCATCTTTTTCCCAATCGTAGTAAAATAACTATTTAACTCTTATAATATTTCACTCATGTCCACTGCGAGAGTACCATCTTCAGTCTCGATTTGTTTGATTTCAACCACATTCTTTTTACCCCTACCTGTTGCCACAATTTTTTAGTGAATTTTTCATTTTCAAGTTTAGAGGTGTAGTAAGTTGCTTTTACCTCTTTGATAAGTGGTCAGAGTATTGTGATATGATTTATATTTTCGCACAGTTTCCTCATCTGAAGGGTTTTTCAACATATCCTTATAAAGTTGATTCTGTATATAAACAGAATGTGTTATAACGTTAGTAATCCACTCTTTGTCTCTTTTTCTCCTTATATATATACAACTATTCTGGTACTTCTCTCCACAGAGTGCTGCAACACACACACAAAGCCCTCCGATGCAACTTCCAGATCTTCGATGCAACATATTGTATCCCAATTTACTTTTCCCAGTATATCCTTCAACAGTCTATAATCTATGTATTTCCGAACAACATCACTACCTCGCTTTCCCCGTCTCAGGTTTACAATACTGCTGCATCATGGTAGAATAATGGTCAGTGATATCCGATCTCAAGACACCTGCATCAATCTCTATTTTTGCTGACACAAGTTTGACAAACATGTGATCGATACACGAGGCTGAGCCATTTTGTACACATGTATCCACATTAATATATGAAACGTAACCAAGCTCACCCAGTATATTGATGTATTCCTGAGCAAAAGTAACATCCAATAAAATATTTAAATTAATATCTCCGACAATAAGATACACATCCGCTGCAGATATCCACCCTTTGGAGAGATACTCTCTAAGATGCCCGATTAAAGAACTCGCTGGTGCTTGATGGTGGCCGATAGATCCCAGTGATAAACATAATTCTCTGCAAGAGCTTAATTGTCAGCTGAATTGATTTGCAGGTATATATAGTCATTATTTCCCATTCGCAAGTGTTTAAGGAGCGGAGGATATTTTAAGGAATAAACTTGTCGAACTAGGCGAATGTAGACATAAGTAACGGTGTAATTTTAACCTTAATAAACTCACAAAACTTAACAATGGTTACGAACTAACTGACTGAATGAATTTTAAACCCGGACTGTTTACATCGTTAATCTTAATTGAACAGTGTTATTATGTTTAAATAATTAAATCAAAAGTGTCGCGTCTTTACATCTTAAGCAATCTAAAATTAACTGTCTCTCAATGTTTATCAACAAATACTACTTATAGTTTTTTAATCAGTTTACGTCCTTCCTAAATTGCCGACTTTAGCAGTCCTGCATTCCTTGTACGCTGCAATTTTACCTTGTTTACTATTTACATAACAATGTAATCGTTACAATGTCAATGTTATCGATACATTTGTGACCTCTAATTATGTGCAATATTTACATTACTTAGTGTAGAGAATTTTCCTAAACTAGCTTTACATATTATTTTACTGTTTTTAATAATTATGTTTCTACGCTTGCTACTGCCCTTTTGCAAACCATATTGTTCTCTGAACAGCAAGTGATATTTTTTCTTATATACAAAATAACTGTCTTTCTGATTAATATCCCCGCCACTGAATAAAGCTTTATATCCTTCTGGAGAATACATCTCAAGCAGGTCTACTTTCCAGGTCTCAGTCAATACAACGCAATCAAAGCTATAGTCAAAATCATTCAACAAAAACTTAATCTGGTCAAAGTTATGAGAAAAACTTCTTATATTCATCTGGTACGTCTAATGTGTCCAATCTAGTCTAATCTAATGTCTAATAACTTTTTATAAAAACTTATTACAAGAGAAATATATTTGTGAATATGTAAAAAACGTAATGAAGTGCTATGAAATATAGATGTAGAGACTATTTCTCTGGCTTCACATATGTTCGTTTTTTTTTCTGTAACTGGTTTGCGAAAGCAGAGAAATAGTATCTACAGTAAGTTGCCCAATTATAAGGGACAGTAGCAATTTCTTCATATTTCAAAGTTTGGATGGATTTAGTCAGAGAAATAGTTGTTCCTTCTTGAGTTTATTATTGTTTGTTTACTGTTGGTAATTCTTCTATGTTTTGCGAGTGGATACACTGTAAACAAGCTCAGTTTGTCAATAATTTGAGGTTATTGTACACGCGGCAGTGATTTTGTGCGCACGGTGATTTGTGTAAACCAGATTATACAACTTTTACATGTTTTTTTCACGAGTTTTTGAGAGTTCAGCATCATTAAAATGTAAGTAATAATTAGCTATTTGTTAGATTAGCTGCTTTTGAAATTCACAATTATTTTTATTGAGCAGATTCTGATTTTTATTTTTTAGAATGGGCAAGTCAACAGACACATCTCCTATGAAAGTGAGAGAAATCCAGACATTACTGACCCATGCCTCTCATTCTCAGAGGGAGATAGCAGCAATCACGGGTGTTTCCAAGTTAGTGGTCAACAGAATCAAGACAAAAATTGATCAAATCCTACCCTTGGAAGCCAATAGTATTGGGAAATGTGGCAGAAAGAAGATAACCACCCCTCGCAGTGACCGTAAAGTAAGGGACGTGTGCCTACAAAATAGAAAAATGTCTGTGCATCAGATCACCAGACTTGTTAACCACGGTGGAATTAATGTTTTAAGGAGAACAGTGCACAAGGCGGTTGGCCAAGGAAAATCTCATTGGTCGCTGCCCAGCGAAAAAGCCACGCCTTACGCAAGCAATGATGAGGAAGCGCTTGGAATGTGCCAAAGAGCACAGAAATATGTCTGTTGAGGACTGGAGTCGTGTAAGTATGGCTTCCATGATTTGATATGTCTGAATAATTGCTTTATTATGACCCTGTTTAATATTGCAACACCTTACAGGTGTGCTTTTTCGATGAGTCCACCATCCAAATTTTGATGGACAAGAGCTCATTTGTGAGGCGATGCCCTGGAGAGAAATTCCATCCAGACTGCATAATGAAGAATGTTAAACATCCTGTAAGCATTATGGTATGGTCTGTGAGGTATAGGCCATCTCTATATCGTAGAAGGAACCATAAGACAGTGCCAGTACAAGCGTGTACTTCAAAACCGCCTTCTTCCTCAGGTCAGAGAATGGTTCCCTGATGACGATAATTATATCTTCATGCATAATTCGGCACCGTGCCATAAAGCTAGGAGTATAACAACTTTCATAGAAGAGAAAAATGTCAAGAGTTTTGCCCTGGCCGGGCAATTCCCCAGATATAAATCCAATAGAGAACTTGTGGGAACGGACCAAACGTGAGATTGCCAAAACTGAGATAACAAATAAACAGCAACTCATAGAAACCCTCATTAGAGTCTAGCATCACGATCCCAACCTGCAAGACAATGCGAGGGGCTGCATTGAAAGCATGCCCCGGCGTTTGGAAGCTGTCGTTGCAGCCAAGGGTGATATCACTAAATACTGATACTGTCATCCTAAAATATCTAGCCCTGTCTTTTGTGATTAGAATGTATATTAGAATAATAAGTTTATGTTGCTTTCATGTTATGAATGAAACAGAATAATAAAGAAATTGTTTACATCAGTTACAACTATGAATTTGAATCAATTTCCCAGCTAAAACTGCAAATTTTCAATTTTAAATAGGTGTCCCTAATAATTTGGCAACCCACTGTATGTCTACATTTAGTATGCAATGGTTTCACCAAACAAGGGCAACAACAATTAATTAACTGAAGCGCTATCAATTTTTTGTCAGGTCAGGTCAGACAAGACACATACAATATACAAACCTTTTGTTTTGGGATCCTCCTTTTTTGTCTGAACAATTTCCATCAGACTTTTAATTAAGTCATGGACATGTCTGCAACATCTGACAGGATTTTTCACATAATCTAGAGCATCTTCAATACTCAATGATTTTGTAGGATTGATTTTTTCTCTATCTTCTGGGGTAAAATCTTTATCCAACTGCATAAGTTCATGAAGGCGTGCCTTGCACCTGAAAAATGAGAATTTATTGACTAATAAAAGAGTTTTAAAAAGACTATCAATAATTCTTTCCAAATTCTAACAATTGGCTACTTCTAAATTCTAGTTACAAACGCAGGTTTTTTTTTAATTTCAACAACACACCACGAGGGCTTACAGCCTAAATACTATCGTACCGTGGGTGTTGACAAGGAGGAAAGAGGCAGCTTGTTAATTCTGGACTTGAAGGTTTGGAGGAGAAGGAAAAACATGTGCCGGCAAGGAATTCCACAACTTGGAAGTCCTCGGGACAAAAGAGCGGGCATAACAAGATGTCCTATGTCTGGTGACCTGGACAGTAAAAGGGTGCATTCGTTTTGTTCCCCTGGTAGATCTGTTGGGGGCAGCAGGTGGGGGAACTATGGAGGAAAGCTCCTCTGAGCAGTGCCCGTGCAGATATCCATAAAAGAGAGAGAGGTCACCAACGGCACGTCGGTGGGCAAGGTATGCCAGCCTTTGGGTGAGGGTAGGGTCACCGATGAGACATATAGCTCTCTTTTGAATGGAGTCCAGGATAGCGAGTGTAAAATTGCTGGCGAACAACGAAGCAAAAAGTTCAGCCTTGCCCAGGGCGGTAGAAACAATTTCATCCCCTGAGACAAGAGGTGGGAACGTGCTTTTGCAGAAGTTATTCCCAATAGATTTAGCAAGAGTCCAGAAGGGTTTGCCGCCGTTGGAGCTTAAGAGGACTTTGTTTTTGATGTGGTTATTAAACGAGTTTTTTGCCTCAGAAAGAATGCGGACATAGCGGTTTCTTGCCTCATTAAATGCTTGAAGATTTTCTTGACTGGGATTGTGTAGAAGCGTTTCGTTGTATAATTTTCATATTATTTTTGGGGGTGGATTACAACTAGAGATTGAGGCCTCTTCTGGCTTCGCTCAGATGGCAATACATCTGTCAAACAAAGTTTCACCTCATAAATATTGTCTCCTGCAGAAAGCTCGATTTGTTGGGTGAAATTTGAGCAAACGCTGGCGGATATCGGGTCTGCACGAACGCAGAGGGGGGCTGAGACCTCTAGAGGTGGATTACACATGAAGACTTAGGCCTACTCTGTGAACTTCGAAACAGGCTAATGACCCTGCTTGGATGCTGCTGGAGGGCAGGACTTCATGATACCGCCTCGAGTCAATGAAAAACTGGGTCTGGTACAGGTGAGCCTGGAGGGAGGCGGATATCTCTGGGGAGTGAGATGCACCTGCATTTTGACGCCTCCACTGTGGGGTTAGAAATGGACAATTGGCCTCGCTTGGTTGTTACTTGGGAGGGGGGTTCTAGATGATACTGCCCTGGGTTGAGCGCTGGCAGGTGTTGTGTGTCTAGAAGACGCGGAGGGGGCTGTGATCTTTGATGAGTGGTATACACCCGGAGTTTGGGGCCTCCACTGTGTGCTACAAAATGGATGGACGGCCTCACTTGTGTGATGCTCAGGAGCGGGACTCGATGGGATGTTGCCTTGAGTCTACCACTGTTGGGTGTCGGGTTTAGAAGAGCGCGGGAGAGGGGAGAATCTCTAGAGGTGGATTACAATTAGGAATTGGATGCTGCTCGAGGGCGGGACTTCAAGATACCGCCTCGAGGCAAACACTCACAGATGTCAGGTCCAGACGAACTCTGAGAGAGGATATCTCTCTTTGAGCTTCGAAACGGGCAAGCGACTTCACTAAGATGGCAGTACAGCTGCCAAACCAACTTTCATCCTCAAGAAGAGATCGACTCCTGCAGGGAGCTGGAATTAATGGGTGAAATTTAAATAATTAGACATGAGCCACAATAGACTTAAGGTCACGGTGGAGGGACTGGAATAACCCACTTACAATAAATCTAATATAATCTAATCTTGATACACCGACTGCTGATAAATAAAGCTTTTAGAGCTTACATGCAAGTTAGTACTATTCTTACTTTGTGCTTCCTTCTCTCAGCAAGATTATTCATATTAGAATGGGGGTGGGTGAAGGGTTGATTAGCAACCAAGGAAGGTTGTTAGAGGCTTCCTAAACATTTATAAGGTGCTTTTTTCACACTTTGCATTTTGTTTACCCTGCCTAGCTCCCCTATTTGCTCCCGGTCCCGTTGTTGGGGGTTGAAAGCACAACATTTACTTTATGATTCATGCATACAGGGGTGCTTTTAAGCACGTTTATGAAAAAAAATTCCAGCAAGCAAACATTGCGTTAATTTGCAAATTCACTGCAAAAAGAATATTCTGCAGATAAAAATAATTAATAGATTGACATTTTTTTTAATTTGCATACTCTTCAGTAAGAGACAGTGATTTTAGTAGTTTTCCCCTACATGATCTTGAGGTGTAAATTATGAGATATTGTTTAAAATATGTGGGGGTATACAGGGTGAGATGTACGACAGGGTCGCCTTCTTGGTGTGGAACCATAGCCTTACATATTATGCAGGTGCCTTTAGTATAAAGTAAGTAAACAAATAATAAAGTATGCTCACATATTCTGGTATTTACTACTATCACAGTCGTTATCTAGAAGGCCGTTTGTGTTGGCGCTCTTGACCATCTGGACCAATATAGGGGTCAGCTCCCCTTCCAAAGCTAACAGACCTTTGGCAAAGGCTGCTGCTGTCATCTGGACTCGACCTTCGTCAGAAGCGTAGATTTTCAAGTCATGGCGGAACGTGGAATGCAACCTTAACAAACCTAAACCTTGTGCTCCTGCATATTCACCTGAAAATTACAATTCCTAGCATGTTTTACTTTTCCTTTTATACAAATATATCATAATATAAGCAAAGTGAAAAGCTTTTTTTTATTATTAAACATTATATAAAAAATATGGTGTCATACTATACCATTTCGATATCTGTGCGGCCAGATTATTGAATTTTCGTGCCATAAATACGAAACAATAATTGTTAAGGACAAATAAATTTGATAAGGCATAATTAATTGCAATAGTAAGCTTAAATATCAAAACTTACCCTTTTTTACTTAATATTGCTACTCTTTCCTTCTTGCAATTAATTGCTAGTAAAATGACATAGGTAAAAAATATATACATTTGACAGAAGCTAGACTATTTCTTTCCTAAACGTCACATGGTCTGGGATGGACATAATCAAATACTCAACGAAAGGCTGCTGATCCAGACAGCAAATTTATTATTAAAACCCTACGCATTTCGGCTACCTAGTACCTAGGGGCAAATTTTCCAATTCTTGAAAATTAGAGTCAAAACTATACACAGGCTGACAAAGTTGGGATTTTCATCTATTGTACCAGAGGTCCAACAACATCGCACCCAAATGTGCCAGAAAATCAATTCATCCAATCAATATAAAACTTTAATTTAACCACAAGACAAGAGTGAAAGTCGGCAATTTGTGAAAACTCTAAATTACATTGTACCTCTGGTACAATAGATGAAAATCCCAACTTTGTGTATAGCTTTGACTCTAATTTTCAAGAATTGGAAAATTTGCCCCTGAGGATGGCTACTAGGTAGCCGAAACGTGTAGGGTTTCTTTTTTTTTGATATATTTATTAAACCAAAAAGCTCCCATGGAGCCACAACGGTATTACAATATATACAAGGTGAGAAAGATAAATGCCAATCTAAAGTGCTTCCTATTAGTAACTTCTAAAGGTATCTCATTCTACAGTATACAAGGTATCTTAAGTTCAGATTAGTAGTGATTATAAGGCAAATAACAAACAAAAATACACCACAGAAACAGCATCACAGTCTTTTATTCATATAGTAGTTTTTCACTGCATCACAGAAGGCCCTTATATGCTTTATGGTTTTTGTTTTGGATGGAAGTTCATTAAACCAGATTGCTGCTTGATGTGTTATCTTTCTTGTACCCATGTTTGTGGCTGCTGGCAAAAGATGTATATGCTGATTCGTTCTGGTTTTATAATCATGTATGTTACAATTATATTGGGGGTTCGAGACAGTATTATCGATTATATTATTTTTTATTTTATATATTATTTTAACACTATCTTGTTGTATAATTTTGTTGACAGTTGATTTTGAGGTCGTTATATAATGTTACTGTACTCTGCCTGAAGTTTTTTTTTTGAAAAAGAGTCTTAACTGTCCTATTTTGTGCAACTTGAAGCCTCTCCACAATAGTTTTATTGGGTTCTCCCCAGAAAGCAGCCATGTAGATTAAGTGTGAGTGTACATATGAGTAGTAGATGTTGTACTTTGTTTCCAGACTTAGATATTTTGCATTCCGATAAATATGATATGTAAATGTGTTAAGTTTCTTGATAATATTGTCAATATGGTCCGAGTAGTTTAGTTTATAGTCTATTGTAATACCCAGATACTTAATACTATTAGTTTCAGTTAGATTCTTTTTAGATAGTTTAGTTGGTATATGTTGCTATCTGAGTTATTAAATAATACAAACTTACATTTTTCTACATTGAGTCTTATTTTATTGGTGTTAGTCCACTTTTCAATTACTTGGAGATCCATTTGAGCTTTATTAATTACTTCTGTTTTGCTATCACCGACATAGAGAACCGTCATGTCATCTGCATATAACACCAGTGAACCACTTATTTCACATTTACTGGGGTCGTTTATAAATATTACAAACAACAGAGGGTCAATAATGGAACCTTGTGGAACGCTCGTCACCACTACAGTTTTTTTACCCGCCGCCCCTCCCATAACAGTAAACTGTTGTCTGTGTTAAATAACTTTGTAGAACTCTGAGAGGTCGCCCCATGATACCAAGTTGTTTTAGTTTCCTCAGAAGTATTTTGTGATTGACAACATCAAATGCCTTACAAAGATCCGGAAAGGTAGCCATTACAGTAGATAGGGCCCCACCTGGGCTCATCCCCTCCACTTTTTTCTGCGCATGCGCGAGTCATGCGCATGCGCTGACCTGCGCAGACCTGTGACAGTTGACAGCTGACCTGTCAGATTTGACAGGTGTCAAATGTCACTGACCTGACAGCTGTCAGCTGTCAGCTAACCTGACAGCTGTCAACGTCAGCTGTCAACGTCAGCTGTCACCTGACCTGACATGTGTCAACGTCAAATGTCACCTGACCTGTCAGATGACGTCACAAGCATTCCAAGATGGCTGACCTGTCATAGACAGTCGCAAGCCGGGTTCTCTCTATGGAACTAACCTGAGATGACGTCACAAGCATTCCAAGATGGCTGACCTGTCATAGACAGTCGCAAGCCGGGTTCTCTCTATGGAACTAACCTGAGATGACGTCACAAGCATTCCAAGATGGCTGACCTGTCATAGACAGTCGCAACTCTCTCTATGGAACTAACCTGAGATGACGTCACAAGCATTCCAAGATGTCTGACCTGTGTGTCCATAGATAGCCACAAGTCAGGTTAGGTATTAACTGTCTTGTGATGACGTAAGATGTTCCGTCTGACCTGTGTGTCCATAGATATCTACAAGTCAGGTCTCCATGTGTGTATTTGAAGAATACCATCTGTCTGTCTGATTGTTTATTAAGGTTATGTATGTATTTGTTTATTAAGGTTAGGTGTTCGTATACAGACTGATTACCAAGCCATTTTGATTGTTTATTAAGGTTATGTTTGTATTTGTTTATTAAGGTTATGTTTGTATTTGTTTATTAAGGTTATGTTCACACACGTGTTGATTACCAGTCATATGATTGTTTGTTAAGGTTATGTATTTGTTATTTGAATGCAAACAGAGATAATACAAGATTGTACTTACATACAACAAGAGACGTCAGCCTTCTTTCACAGCTTAATACACACACTACTGAACAGGTGTCTTCTGTGTTGAGGATACAGACAGACAACTGATTGCCATTGTTAAAGCTTGTACATGCTGTTTAACAAACACGTCATGACAGTTCAAAGTCTTTGCTTAGACTGAGAAGACAGAGGTATGTAATAACACAGACAAACAGACAACTGATTGCCATTGTTGAAGCTTGTACATGCTGTTTAACAAACACGTCATGACAGTTCAAAGTCTTTGCTTAGACTGACAGATGCATGTGTATTTGAAAGAAAAGCATTCGCCTGAACTTAGATTTGAACCCACGAACCTCGAATCGGCCATAGACAGCTTTCTCAGATATACACTGTCCCTAAACCAATAGCTCCACAGACGCACACGTTAAAAGTTTGTTCGCTGTTGTATATATAAAACAAAGCCAGTTGTTGTTGACATATGAGGTTAGGTGTTTGTATACATGTTGATTACCAATCATCTGATTGTTTAGTAAGGTTATGTTTGTATTTGTTATTTGAATGCAAACAGACATAATAATAAGAGTGTACTTACATACAGCAAGAGACGTCATCCTTGTTTCACGACTTAACACATACTGAACAAGTGTCTCTGTCTCTTGAAGGATAAACAACGTTTTACAGTTGTTAACCTTGATCCTGTTTGAGCTTGTCTGTGTATCTGTTTAATATACACAAGAGAGAGGCCCTCTTAAAGGTAAACAACCTGTCAGTTGATGACCTTGTGTTATATCTGTTCAATAACCCCACATTATTCGTGTTTGAGCTTGTCTAGAATACAGTCGTTAGAAGTATGACATCATCCATGTATTTTAGCAGATGTACCACAAGATAAGTTTGTTCAGGATATTATTGCTTTAAGACATACTTTTTAATTGTATTACAAAATAAAAACACAGTAATTTTAACAAAGACTTTTATTTGATTCTAAGTACAAGTATGTAAACTCTTTGTTGGAATACATTTATAGAATTATTAACATTAGATGGTTCAGTGTTGCGTTGGTGCTGTTGTTGTTGTTGTCGTCGGTGTCTCTTCATGGCTGTGAGCTTACTAGGTGATAACACTAGCTTCTTTTAGTTCTTCCAAGATTGACTGAATTTCGTTGTTATGAGCAGTATTACCTGCAACTTGGGAAGCCACTAAAAGTCTAAGTCTGTCAACCAACTCGTTTATGTCATTCCAATACACATAGGCTATTTGTTTGTTATTTTGTATCATATAGTTGTTGGTGCTGATGTTGTTTGGGCTCATGCCGTTGCTATCGCTGCTCTTATCACTCTGAGTTTTAAGTTCAGTCTTTTGTTTTTTGTTAAGATGTCTGTCGGTGCTGTCGTCATCGTCTTCCTCGTAGGTGTAACCAAAACCTTGAGGTGTTGAGGATCTACGACCTCGTGGATTTATCACTGGTTTTATTAGAGTCAGATACTTTTCAGAGGAACAACCCTTGGTTCGTGCGTTAGGATCATAGTTCATTTTATGAACACTAGTTGCTTCTAGAATATCTCTATAGTGTTGAAGATCATCATAGGTATACCCTCTAGGTGTTTTCATAAATATCAATTCTAGCAAACCTTGTGTTTGCGGGTATCTCCTTTGGCCCAGTTGAATCTCAGCATCAGTAAAGTCCAAGTGTTTGTTGCCAAGACTCCAGCTACCAGTATCTTTAGCGTAGCGAGCACCATACGTTTGATCAATAGTAGCAAGCCTCGGTGGTTCAGTAAAATACTTGTCTACATAATATCGAACTCGTTCAGGATATTGCTCCAAAAATTCTTGATATGCAGGGTTGGTTGTGACAGTTTGTAGGTCTGCCTCAAGCTCTTCAAATGTTGGGATGTCCTCATCGGAACTTGTCGCCTCAGCCTCTTCCCTTGGTTCAGCTTCAAAAACTTCATGGTCTTTAAGGAACTGTACTTGGGGTTTCGTTTCTGGTATATCGACTTCGTCTTTGATTTGTTCAACCTTTGGTGGTTGCGATGGCTGTTGCTGCTGCAGTGCTGCTGTGTTTTTAGATATTTCACTTAGGGGCTCAACAAGTGGTTTATATAAACGTTGCAGAGCATCATCATTCTCAGCTCTGTTAAGTTTAAGCATTAAATGTTTTTTTCGAATATTGTCAGCAAGTTGTAAAATCCTTCTCTTAACTTTTCGCTCTTCCTTACCCAACACTTCCATTGTGCTACAACTGTTTTTGGTGTTACCAGTCGGTCTAATCATTTGTTTGAGCGATACAGGTTGTGTGGTGGTTTAACATATACTGACTCTGTCACGGTACATGCCTTCTTATTTATCACGATGTCTGGCTGTGTTAGACAGCTGTGTTAGACAGCTGTGTTAGACAGCTGTCTTAGACAGCTGTGTTAGACAGCTGTCTTAGACAGCTGTCTTAGACAGCTGTGTTAGACAGCTGTCTTAGACAGCTGTGTTAGACAGCTGTCTTAGACAGCTGTGTTAGACAGCTGTGTTAGACAGCTGTCTTAGACAGCTGTCTTAGACAGCTGTGTTAGACAGCTGTGTTAGACAGCTGTCTTAGACAGCTGTGTTAGACAGCTGTGTTAGACAGCTGTCTTAGACAGCTGTCTTAGACAGCTGTCTTAGACAGCTGTGTTAGACAGCTGTCTTAGACAGCTGTGTTAGACAGCTGTCTTAGACAGCTGTGTTAGACAGCTGTGTTAGACAGCTGTGTTAGACAGCTGTGTTAGACAGCTGTGTTAGACACCTGTGTTAGACACCTGTATGACAGCTGTGTTAGACAGCTGTCTGTCCTGTCTACCATTGTTAGAATAATATATATCTATCGAATCCTTTTCTATATCGACCTTTGTGTACATCGTTTTCCTTCACAATCACCAACACACCATACTTATTATCTTTCCAGCATTGGTGGCAGATAGTTTTAAATTGTTTAAAGTCCATATCGGTGGTTACATGATCGTCGTACACATGTTTTAAATTGGTTTCATCTTGCTTGAATAACACAATAACATTGGTGTTGTCACGTACCAAATGCTTGGGTATTCGTGTATATGTTTGACAGAGATAGAATGAATCAATATTCTTATGTCTGCCCATACTGAAGTATGCTCTTATTTTATCTTGTTTGTCACAAGCTACATCATCAAATATAAACACAGAGTTGTCCTTGGCATCTGCCGGATCTAATATTTCATCGTTTTCTCTATAAGGATAGTAACCAACACCTTTTGTTGCATTCATCACCTCCTTTAACATCTTGTATTTCGGTTGATACAGAGACTTTGAATACACATACACGTTATCAAATTTTAAACCGTTTGCTTCAAACAATAAACTCAGCATGACATTAGTTTTACCACAACCACTCGGACCACATATGATACAGCGAACGGTGTTTGGAAAGAGAGGACCATGCCTCAGTTGTTGTTGAGCTGTGTCCGTAACAACATCGTCTATATTTGTAATGGGTAAGGCAGAAGCGTGTTTGCTGGTACGCATCTTAACTTAAACTAAACTATATTTTATTGGGTGTGTATATATAAATGAATGCAAGTGAGACACCCAGTCAGTATGCATGTTGGTGTCACAGAGTGAGGGTTGTTATTAACAAAGACAGATACAGGTTTTGCTGAAACGTTGCGGGGCGTTACAAACACCATGAAAGTTAACAGAAAACTTGATGAGGGGTTTTATGTAATCAACTCGAAGCCAAAGAAGAAGGTCCCATTTAAAAACATACTAAGTCTGATTGAGGAAGTTATAAAAGATAGAAACCTTATTCCAACAGCGAACGCCGTATTTGATATAGCTCATACAATTGTTAGAAACATTGGTGGACGTAAGAATGTGCAGAAACCTCGAGTTATTCCAATACCTAAAAGTGGAGGCTTCCTTCCGTTGTTGCCTCTTATATTTGGTGGGCTGTCAGCACTAGGAGCTCTGGGTGGCGGTGCTGCAGGTATTGCCAAAGCCGTGAACGATGCCAAGTCTGCGAAACAGAAACTAGAGGAGGAAGAACGACACAACAAAACAATGGAAGCCATCGCGATGGGTAGGAGAGGGAGTGGCTTGAAATTTAAGCCAAAATGCAAGAGACTGGGCAAAGGCATGTATCTCAAGAAACAGCGCTACGGTTATGGGTTGTATCTGCAAAAACCAATGCAATAAAAGACTGAAACAGTAGCCTGTGTGTATCAGTCATGGCGCACACCTTTGTGTTGAAAGACCGCAGCTCCCATCTGTCGTCAGACTACCATCCACCAATTGTTTTGGATGGTAATTATGCTGTTGCCTTGATAGGCTTTCACACCTACAACAACATACCCAACATCTATGAAGGTAAAAACAAATTTCATGTAAAAGAAGGAACCGGTTGGCGAACCATCACGATACCCACCGGTGCTTATGAAATAACACACTTGGAAGAGTTACTTCAAAATGAACTTGTTGGTGCTACAGCAACACACGAACAAAAGCAACAGGCTCTGATTCTGAGACCTAATCCGAACACCATCAAATGCAGACTAAAGTGTTATACAAATGTCAGTTTTGAATTTGATGGTTCGATTGGGCGAATGTTGGGCTTTTCAAAACAAGTTCTTCAGCCGGACACCTTTTATGAATCTGATTTACCTGTTGATATAGTGGATGTTAGACAGATTCGCATCGAAACCAATATCGTGTCTGGTTCCTATTATAACGGACAACCCTCACATACGCTGTATGAGTTTGCTCCGATGGTTGATCCTGGCTACGCAATCGACATAGAACCTAAAAATTTAATTTACTTGCCGGTGAACAAGCAAGAGATTTCCAATATAAGCATCGACATCGTCGACCAAGATTCAGTTCCTGTCAACTTTCAAGGTGAAGAGGTGTCTGTTCGCTTGAAACTTATAAAAGTTGCTTAGTATGTTGGTCTTCAAGGATATAAAAGCAAGTGCATCTACCACATCAAATTCAGTTGAGTCAGACACGTCAAAGGGTACGCTTCGTCCCGATAATATTGAGTTCCTGCAAAGCCTGGGTTATCATGTCGTCAAAACTAGAAATATTCAAAGAACCCGTGTTTGATGATGGCATCGATCGAGAAGAGCTGCGCTCTTACTATTCACCAACTAAATCGTTTGGTAACAGCGATGAAATTGAAATAGCCATCAACCAACAAGATGCGTTCGTATGTCTGGCCGAGTCAGCTCTAATAATCGAAGGTGCTCTGGAACCTGTAGCAATCCAAAATGCCACTGGTGCTTGTTATCTGTCAAATAATGGAGGAGCAGCTCTGTTTGAATCCATGACCTATGAGTTAAATAACAAGGAAGTGGAACGAGTGCGAGACCCATACACCACAACCATCATCAAAAGTCTGCTATCGTTCAGTAAGAATGAAGCCCAATCTCTTAGCAACGCCGGTCTGAATGTGTCGTCGGAGCACATCACCTTAAATGATAACAAGTTTCACATGCTCATACCTGTTTGGTTCCTCTTCAGTTTCTTTCATCATTTCAAAGGAGTTCTCTGTGGCAAACATACTTTCCGCTTTACAAGAGCTCGAAACGATTCCAACGGCTATTACAGCACAGGTACGGCACGAGCAAAAATTACCGTAACCAATATGTTTTTAAAGGTAAAACATGTATTTCCCAATGATAAAATGAAATTGGAACTGATGGATAAAATAGCCAAAGACACCTCTATATTTCTCGCATACCGCAAATGGGACATATATGAGTTACCAGCACTCAGAGATATCAACAGAGATGTGTGGGCTGTTAAAACTGCAACCAACTTGGAAAGACCTCGATATGTGATTATAGCATTTCAAACAGATCGTAAGGATAACGTGAAGAAGAGGTCAGACTATTTCGATAACATTGGTATGATGGACCTCCGAGTGTTTCTAAATTCAGAATGCTACCCTTATGAATCTATGAATATGGATTTTGAGAAATCGAAATATGCAGAAGCCTATAACATGTATACAGATTTTCAAAAAAGCTTCTGTTATAAAAACATGTCGGAGCCTATCTTGAATTATGACGAGTTTAAAGACAGAGCTCTATTTGTGATTGACTGTCAGCACCAGAACGAGTCAATCAAGTCTTCAACGGTGGACATTAAGGTGGAGTTTATGAGTCACGCCAACTTCCCAAAGAATACTCGTGTTTATTGTCTGGTTATTCATGACAGTGTAATGGAATATAAACCTCTAACGGGCATCGTTAGAGCCATTATGTAATAATTGTATGTCATTTATGTATCAATATGTACAACTTAATTAATCCTAATAAATTTTTATTGTATGTAAAACAGTTGTTTTATTTTTATTTTGTTGCATTTTTATTAACCCCTTTCTGTCTGTCAGTCTAAGCAAAGACTTCGAACTGTCATGACGTGTGTGTGTTAAACAGCTGTACAAGCTCAAACAAGATTATCTAAGATACTTGTTGGGCAATCAATTGTCTGTCTTTTATTACACAGCTCTGTCAGTCTAAGTAAAGACTTCGAGCTGTCATGACGTGTGTGTGTGTGTGTGTGTTAACAATCAACAACAGCGTATATATGTTTTGTTTGGTTCAAGTGGATGTCATTAAACAACTGTGTTATTTCTATAACGGGGCCCCATTCAAGACCTCAACATACGTTAGTGTGTACTAAGCCGTGAAACAAGTATGACGTCTCTTGCTGTATGTAAGTATACTATTATATTATTTTTGTTTACATACAAACAATACTTATCAAACAATCCTCGTATATCAAAGTTTAATTTAGTTGTTTTAAATTGAGTTTTGTTACTTGTGTGTTTTTGATCACTCCCTATATAAATTTAGATTCATTCATTCAAAATACAAACACTAACATAAACAAACACGCCGGCAATAAAACCAAGTCCCCGAGTTTTATTACCCTATTAAAACAAATCATTAACATATCTAGATGTAAATACGTTTTTCTTATTGATATAGTTTACTTCAAACGTTTTTTGTTATTAAATGATATTAGATAGGTAAATTGGTACGTGTTTTAAATTTCTTTTTACTATAAATAAACAATTGTTTTTAACATTACAGTTCCTATTATTCAATTGGAATGTAATAGAGATACAACCCCTGCCTACACACACAAACTCAGCAACCTCATAAACTCGTTTTATGTAACAGGTTTTTGTTTTATATATACCCCACTGATAACAAACTTTCATCGTATGTCTGAATAGCATGATCGGTTTAGGGGCGTTTGCATATCTTAGTAAGTTGTATGGTTGGGGGTTCAAATCTAATTTCTGGCGAATGCTTTTCTTTCAAAAATCATATTTCAAATTAAAATCAAAATTTCAAATTACCCGCTCAATATATCTTCCTCATATATGTATGTGTGTGTGACTAAACCGAATGACTGTGTCCAACAGATGTCTCCCCTCGAGCTAGAGAATATTCTCTACACTCTACAACTTTACAAATAGAATGTTCTCTAGCTTGAGGAGTAAGATCTCTGGACACAACAGACAGAAATTTTCAAACAAATTCAAATTTCCCGCCAAAAACGAAATACCCTAACAAACTTCAATACACCTTAACAACAACAACAACACAATAAACAAACCAAACAGCTGTGTTTACGAACACCTAACCTTAATAAACAAAATACATAACCTTAATAAACAAACAGATGCCTTGGTAATCAACACACACATGACATAACCTTAATAAACAAATACAAACATAACCTTAATAAACAAACAGATGACACGTGAGCGAACATAACCTTAATAAACAAATACATAACCTTAATAAACAATCAGACAAACACACATGGAGAGCTAACCTGACTTGTAGATATCTATGGACACACAGGTCAGACATCTTGGAACGCTTGTGACGTCATCTCAGGTTAGTTCCATAGAGAGAACCCCCGGAGTTGCAACTGTCTATGACAGGTCAGCCATCTTGGAATGCTTGTGACGTCATCTCAGGTTAGTTCCATAGAGAGAACCCGGCTTGCGACTGTCTATGACAGGTCAGCCATCTTGGAATGCTTGTGACGTCATCTCAGGTTAGTTCCATAGAGAGAACCCGGCTTGCGACTGTCTATGACAGGTCAGCCATCTTGGAATGCTTGTGACGTCATCTGACAGGTCAGGTGACATTTGACGTTGACACATGTCAGGTCAGGTGACAGCTGACGTTGACAGCTGTCAGGTTAGCTGACAGCTGTCAGGTCAGTGACATTTGACACCTGTCAAATCTGACAGGTCAGCTGTCAACTGTCACAGGTCTGCGCATGCGCATGACTCGCGCATGCGCAGAAAAAAGTGGAGGGGATGAGCCCAGGTGGGGCCCTATCTACTCATTACTATCTTTTTCTTATCCAGATTATCATAGATCATGTCTAGTGACTTTATTATTGCTGTTTGTGTACTTTTTAAACTTACGAAATCATGTTGAATCATCATGTTAAAACCTGTTGCCTTTAAGAAAGCAAGCAAGCGTTCCTTCAGGACCATTTCATATATTTTTGAGAAGGTTGTTAGTACTGTGATAGGTCTGTAATTGCTGGGATCTTGTCTGCTACCAGTTTTGTGCTTAGGTGTCACTTTTACTATCTTAAGTTCAATTGGAAAATTTCCCTTTTGCATTTCTTTGTTTATAATGTTTGAAAGAATTGGTACAAGAATGTTTTTCATTTTCTTAACCAGTGTTGTTTTGATTCCGTCCCATCCTGGGGATGCGTTTGAATTAAGTTTCATTATTATTATTTTTATTTCCGTTGTCGTGGTTGGTCTCAGGTACATTACTACACTATCATTGATGCCATTGGCGTATCGTAGCTGTGTGCTTTTATGGTCGATTGTTGTTTTTACTATATTGGTACAGTGGTTGTTCATAGCTTCTGCGATCCTCTCAGGATCGTTCAGTTGGGCATCTGCAATTTTGAGAGTTTCTATGGAGGTTTTTTCCTCTTTAAGGTAAGGGACTTCTTTTATTATATTCCATTTTTTTTGCTCAGCATTTCCTGCTAGTTCGAAACGTGATTCTATGTGCCTCTTCTTGTTTTTCTTAATCATATTTTTTAGTTGTCAATTCAGGGTTTTATATTCTTGTTTGTATAGTTCATTTTCAGGTGATTTTCTCATCTTTATGTATGATTTATCTCTTTGTTTGATTTTATCTTTTATTTTAGATTTTATCTTCTATTTTAATAATAAATTTACTGTCTAGATCAGAAGCCTTTCATTGAGTATTTGATTAGCTAGACTATTATTACAGAACTATAATTATTGGTTCGACTTTCAACTACTATTTGTCAATTTGTATCCCATTTACCAAATACAATATACTCTAGATTATTCGTGTGCGGGTTATCCGTGTTAAGAAATTGATCAAAATTTCATTTTTTTCTTACACAAATATAATAAATATCCCTAATAAAAACCAACAACCATCTTAGTACCAGTTTGCCTGTTATAATTACTATGTTGCAAAAATCATGATGAAAATAAAACTCTGAAATTCATTAGAGCCGGTAGTGTAGTAGTTGTAGTAGTATGTATATAGAAGCAGAGTTTTTTTTTTAACATCAGTCTATTTCCGTGACTATGGCCATTCACAAACGCCAGGGAGCAGTTTCACCTCACTATCCCGGAAATTTTGTCGAACCCCTGCCTTTCTGTAAGGAGAGTAGGGATCTTTAACGTGCTCAACATCGCATGGACATGGGACTGACGACTTTACGCCACCTCCGAAGGGCGGAACGTGCAGACATTCAACTTGCTCAAATACAATGCCAGAACCTCGGTTGATGTTAATGGTACAGTATTTACTGAAAGAGTGAAAGGGGAACGCTGGGATCAAACCTGGTACCCTTTGGTTCAGAGGCACACGTTCTTACTACTGAATCAGAATGAACTGTCACTGATTGCTTATTCTGTTGTGATGAGTTCTTATTTATCTCCAAATGTGCTACTACAATAGGATCTTGAGAAGGATGCATATCCAGGAATGTTTATATTAAGGCCGTCAATTTTAATCGCCCCTATGGGCTGCATGGCAAAAATAGACAAGATAAACATTTACTGAGAAAGACACGGCTGTTAAATATTCTCTCTCTCTCTGCGTATGTGTGTGAGCGCCATCGAGATGTGTGCAAGGGAAAGTATAGAAAACCAGTGCACACACAAATCGATAAAGATATATACAGATAGCCAAGCTGCAATAAAAGCTCTTGCTTCCTACCGTTGAAACTCAAAAACGGTATGGAGTTGTAAATCTGCCCTCAACGAACTGGGCAGATGTAATGAGGTGTCACTGGTCTGGATACCGGGTCACTCGGACCATGATGGCAATGTTGCGGCCGACGTGCTTGCCAGGAGTGGTGCCCAGAGAGACTTTATCAGACCAGAACCGGTGCTGGGGATAACATCATGCACAGCAAAACACATCTTAAAGACCTGGACAGAAAGAATGACAAGCCACCAATGGCAAAATCTGCCAGGATTAGCTCACTCTAAGGCCTTCATAAATGGCTTGTCTGAGTCAAGGGCTAAAAAACTTCTAAAGTTAAACAGACAACAACTGAGTACTCTAGTCGGCCTGTATACAGGACACTGCCGCTTGCGGCACCACATGCACCGAATTGGAGTCGGTTAGGTAACAGAGTGTCGGTTGTGTATGGAGAGTGACGAGACAGCAGAGCATGTACTGTGTTCCTGTACGGCGGCGGACAGGACTAGATACCTGCTCTTTGACAAGACAAAGCTTGCTCCAGAAGATCTGGATCAACTTTCGCCCACAAAGATTATCAACCTCTGCTGGAGGCTGGCTTTGTTGGGCGAAATATAGACCATTAAGCGTGAGCCACAATAGACCTTATGGTCGCGGTGGAGGGACCGGTATGGCCCACTCACATTCAAACCTAACCTAACCAACCTAACCTATATGTGTGCGATCGCGCGCGCGCGCGTGTATAAATATTACTATGTTCGTATTATTCGTGTTTTTAAATTATCAGTGTTGTCTATACCACCCCCCCCCCCCCCCCCCATACAGTTTTGCATTGCTGCACTCTTGCGATGGGCCTTTTTAGTCGTTGGTTGAGTAGTCTTATGGTTATTTATGATTTACATTTCAAAATTCTACATGGCGCAAAATTTTGCTGCAACATAAGATTTGTGATGACTAAAGCAGCGGCTATCATCTGATAGATATAATGAGGTGGATGGTCGATTTTTTCTTACTATGGAAAAAAACCGGCTGGAACAGAACCCATTTAATTTCTACTTGTGTTTTATAGATAGGTACAAAATTAAATCAAGTTACGTTCATGGGATATCTAATCAAGAGTTGTCATATTTTGCAGACCACAAAATGCTTACCGGTAACAGTCTTAGTAGGGGTTAAGGAGTCGCGGGCCAAAGGACTCCAGGGGGCAAGCTGAGGAAGTGGAAATAACAACATAAACTCCCGATGAAGCTTTCCCCAAGACCGTCATGCGCGGTAAAAATCCGCATCCTGCACGAGGTGACCCTGCTAATAACTAAACATGACGGATCTAGACAAGGAGGTCGAACTAAACTCCCCCAATCTACGGTGTCACGTGACCCGTGCCTATGGATGGATGGCACCAGGGCGATGGTGTCGTGAACGGAACCTCTGGAGTACCAGGCAACCCTCCAGAGTAACCCGCCTTGCACCACACAGGGGGTTCTGATGGTGTGGACAGTATTTCCCCCATTCTCGTGGGAACAACATGAAGATTATAAATACATATAAAACCAAAACCAATGAGGCTCGAGGAGTGGCTCCGGCTACAGACTTGAGCCTTGAGTCTATCCCGGAAACGGAGACGAGCCAGGGTGCGGCAGCGGACTCTGGAGGTCCCACGACCGGCGTAGATACGGGGGATCAGGGGGTAGCTTCGGCCAGAGACCTGTCCCCGACACCCAAGCTGGAGGCTGGGTCCCACCGGAGGGCGGCGAGCTCCGCGGACTCCGGGGGCCCCTCCACCAGTGAGGACTCTACTGTTAGAGTAGAGGGACTGCCCCGGCAGTCCAAGCGTCTTTCCGGGGCGCAAAGAAAGAAGCTCCGGAGGGCGCAAAAAATGGCGGCCGGGACCTGGACGGTCGAGAAACCTGTAAAGGCGCAAGAGGGGAGTGCGGGTCAGAAGAGGACGCGCTCGAACTCTAGCACGCCCACTACAGACAGACGTTCCAAAAGGGCCAGGGTGCCTGTAAAGGCACAAGAGGAGAGTGCGAGTCGGAAGACGCCGCGCTCTGGCTCTAGCACGCCTACTACAGACAGACCTCCCAAAGGAACTAAGGCCGGAACACCGGCGCAGACTGGCTCTTACAGGGAGGCTGCGGAGGGCCTCGGGATGGCGGTGATTGACAGACGCCATCCTGAGGTCACGCTAGACCAGGGGAAGGCGGACCTGATCCAGGCTGCGGTGGTAGCTGCAGTGGACTCTCTTCAGGAAGGGGAGAGCCCGCCTCAGTTCCACCGGACGCGCCTGACGGGGGGCATCCTCTGGATAACCTGTGCCGGCCCGCAGTCGCGGGACTGGCTGCGGAAAACGATCGGGGGCCTCGGTCAGATTTGGGAGGGGGCGGACTTGACAGCCGTCGAGCCCAAGGAACTCCCAAAGAGACGCAAGGTCCTCGTACGGATCCCTGACACCGTCCCGCAGGAGACGGTGATCAGCAGACTTAAGATCCAGAACCCTGAACTGGGGACGCAACACTGGTCGGTTCTAAGCAGGAAGGCAGAGGAGAAAGGACAGACGCTCGCCTTCTCGATCGACCCGACATCTTACAGAGCCCTTGAAGGAACCTCCTTCAAGGCATTCTGGGGCATGGGAAGGGTTAGCTTCCGCCCACTGGGGAAGCAATTAAGGGTTAATGGGACTTAGGTTCCTTCAGGTCAACCTCCAACACAGTAGGGCAGCCACGGCCGGACTACTAATGGCTCTGAGGAACACGGATGTGGCCCTCATCCAGGAACCGTACTCCTACAAAGGAGAGATCAAGGGACTCGGCGGAGCTAATGGAAAGCTCATCTACAGCAGGTCCAGCGAGAATCCGAGGGCCTGCACTTTTGTCAGGGAAGGGATAGAGTTTCTCCCTCTAATGAATTTCTGTTCCAGGGACCTGGCAACGATCAAAATCCGATGTGGAGGAGCGGATGGGCTGAGGGACATTACTGTCGCGTCAGCCTATCTGCCAGGGGACAGCACGGACCCTCCTCCACCCAACGAATTGGAGCAGCTGATGGTGGGTAGCAGAGCAGGTGGATGGCAGACCATCATCGGCATGGATGCGAATGCGCACCATGAGTTGTGGGGTAGCTCGGACACAAACTCTAGGGGTGAGGCACTTTTACAATTCTTTATGAAATTTAATTTAGACATATTGAATAGAGGTAATAAACCGACATTCGTCACAACACGGCGTGAGGAAGTTTTAGACCTAACAGTTTCCACCCAGTTTCTGGGTGACTTTGTTAAAAGCTGGGTTGTGTCTGGGGAAGTGAGTAGCTCAGACCACAGATACATCCGGTTTGAAATCGCCAAAGTCGAAAGAGAAACGGTATGGTACCGGGACCCCCGCAAGGCGGACTGGGAAGCCTACAGGGCAGACCTAGCTGTGGAACTGCGGGGGGTTGAGAGGGCCATAAGGGATTCAATAGACCTCGAGATTGCAGCAGTCCAATTGCGAGACGCAATTACCTCGGCCTATAACGCCAACTGCCCCCTGAAAATGAGGGTGTCCACCAGGAACGTCCCATGGTGGAACGAGGACCTCAGGCAAAGGAGGACGCAGGTTCGTAAGCTGTTTAACGCGGCCAAAAGGTCGGGAGCATGGGATGAATATAGACAGGCCCTATCGACCTATAACAAAAGACTGAGGGACGCCAAGAAGGAGTCGTGGAGGAGGCACTGCGAAGAAGTGGAAAACACGTCCGAGAGTGCTCGACTACACAAGATCCTGTCTAAGGGCCCTCAGACTAACATAGGCTCCCTTAGAACACCCACGGGAGGCTTTACAAGCTCGGGGGAGGAAACTATGGAAATTTTACTCCAGACGCACTTCCCCGGCTGTAACATAATAAACCAATCACCTCCGGACTGGGAACACTCAGAAATAGAGGCGCCTTATAGGCGGGCATCTAGAGTAGACTGGACAGTCGCTAAAGAGGTGGTTACCTGGAGCAAAATCAGATGGGCCATTAACAGCTTTAAGCCATACAAATCGCCGGGATTTGATGGAATAATGCCCATCATGCTCCAACAGGGGATAGATATACTGGCGCCGGTGCTTACCCTCATTATGAGGGCCAGCCTGGCTCTGGGGTACATTCCGAGGGCATGGAGACTGGCCAGGGTTGTATTTATTCCTAAACCTGGGCGTCCAACAGACCAGGCAAAGTCCCTGAGGCCAATAAGTCTCATGTCCTTCTTGCTGAAAACAGTGGAAAAACTGCTCGACCGGCACATTAGGGGCGGTGTACTGGAAGCATATCCTCTACACTGCGGACAATATGCATACAGAGCAGGATTCTCAACAGAAACAGCACTGCACCAACTGGTGCTGAAACTGGAGAATACGCTGGAGAACAAGGAGGTGGCGCTGGGGGCCTTCCTAGACATAGAGGGGGCCTTTAGCAACACCTCGTTCGGATCGGTTCTGGCAGCTGCCCGGGAGCGTGGAATAGAGGAGACCTGCTGCAGGTGGATCGGTTCCATGCTCAGGGACAGGGCGGTGTTCACCTCACTCGCGGGAGGGACTCTGCTGGCGGGGGTCGCGGCGGGGTGTCCGCAGGGGAGCGTTCTGTCTCCCTTGCTCTGGTGTCTAGTCGTGGACGGCCTGCTGGGGAGGCTCTCGGGAGGGGGGTATGAGGTACAGGGCTATGCGGACGACATTGTCATCATAGTCCGAGGAAAGGTCACACAGGCAGTGTGGGAGCGTATGCAGACTGCACTGAAAGTGGTGGAAGGGTGGACGGTTGATCAAGGGCTCGGGGTGAGCCCCGAGAAAGCAACCGTCGTGCCGTTTACGAGGAGGAGGAAGTGTGAAAGCCACAGAACTCTCACTCTATACGGTAGGAGCGTTCCAATGGCCAGGGAGGTAAAATATCTTGGGGTCGTATTGGACTCTAAGCTAACCTGGAATGGTCACATTGGAAAAATACTGCGTAAGGCAGTCATGACCTTAGCCGTCACTAGGCGGCTATATGGAAAAACGTGGGGACTAAGACCTAGTATGGCCCACTGGCTGTACACAAGGGTGGTCAGACCATCGTTAACATATGCGGCACTGGTCTGGTGGCCTAAGGTGACACAATCCAGTGCCAAACAAAAACTAGGCAAGATCCAAAGGATGGCTTGCCTAGGCATCACAGGGGCCATGTCTTCAACCCCAACAGCCGCCATGGAGGTGTTGCTGGATCTACCCCCCCTACACTTCGTTATTATGGGAGAGGCCAGGCTAGGACTATACAGACTAGCCTGCAATGGTAGACTGAAGATCAACCCAGGCTTCAGGGGCCACTGCAAAATTCAGGAGATCGTGAAGGAACCCATGCTTGAAATGAGGTCAGACTTCGCGAGCCCGCGAATGTGCAGGGAAAACAACTTCACAGTGGAAATCCCTGATCGCGGGGCATGGCGGGAGGAGACACCGGGCATACCACGGGACGCGCTCGTCTGGTTCACGGACGGATCTGGCGGGGAGCGTGGGACGGGGGCAGGTGTTTACTCGGAAGGACCGAGGGTAAGTCACAGTATTTCCCTCGGAGCCCATGCAACGGTGTTTCAGGCCGAGATGTACGCCATCCTGCACTGTGTGCGGGAGAACAAGAGGAGGGGCTACACCAACAAGCGGATCCTCATAGCCACAGACAGCCAGGCAGCCCTTAAGGCACTAAGTAGCCCACGGGTAAATTCCTGGCTGGTGAGTGAGTGCCGAGACGAGACGAGCGACCTGGCTGGGCAGAATGAGGTGACCCTCATCTGGGTGCCGGGTCACTCGGGGGTCAAAGGCAATGAAGAAGCTGACAGTCTCGCAAAGAGGGGGTCAGCAGAACCATTTATGGGACCAGAACCGGCTCTGGGCGTGTCAAAGAGCACTGCCAGGGGAGCCATTAAGTCCTGGGTCAGAAACCAACACAAGGTGTACTGGGCGGACTGTCCAGGGCTCAGACATGGGAAGTCAATAATTGACGGACCCAGTTCAAAGAGAGCTGTGGAGCTGCTAAACCTTAGCAGAGGACAGCTCAGAAACACAACAGGTCTCTTGACGGGACACATGGCCGTCAAGAAACACCTACATAAAATGGGGCGGTTCGAAGGGGACCTCGCATGCAGACTCTGCGGCGAGGGGGAGGAATCAGCCCAGCACATCTTGTGCGAGTGTATAGCTCTGGACCGGAAAAGACAACTGATCTACGGTCACTCTAGACCGGAGACAGAGCAATATAAAACTTCACCCTACCAATCGCTGTGCAGACTAGTTCAAGGCACAGTGATTTTGGAATGGGTGGAGTAAGACTAGGGGTATGCACAATCAACCAAGGGTTGCGGTGCTATCGGGGCGGCAAGGCCGCGGACGAGCCCTGAGGGAACAAAAAAAAAAAAAAAAAAAAACAGTCTTAGTAAAATATTGCTCTGCAACAATTGTTTAAAAACAGTACTTCATTAAAAAGGTTCTTCTAGACAACACAAATTACTTTATCATTGCAAAATTTACAATAGCGAGTAAAATATTTATAAAGAATACAAATAATAAATCAGAATACAAATGTTTTTCATTTTTAGACAGCATTAACCATAATATACGATAAAATTAATTTTACTTCTGATTAAAGAGTCATAGATTATTTAAGACAGGGGATAAGAACACCTAAGAGCTGACAAAAAGTGCAAAAACAAAATTAGACGTCAAATTAAAACAGGAATACCATCGTTACAATGCAAATCAATATAAAACAGAGGCGAAATAAATCAGTGTGTGCCTAAATTAAACGAGGTTAGATAAGAAGCAGGATATACCAACCGGCAAGATGTCTACCTTGTCCGCCGGGATACATGCAACGGAACATTCTACCCAATTCTTCTGCCTGTATGCGACCTGCAGGCGTCAATTCTCCACCCCATTTAAGTATCAACACCAGAGACGGGTCGGCTGGTTTGTCTACTGAAAATAGAGTTTATATTGAATACGGAAATAATAAATGCAATTCAAGTATTACCATCGTCAGAGCTGGATCCACGAGGCCGTCCTTTTGGTTGATATTTCATCTGGACCTTTCTGTTTATACCAGAAAAATGCCCATACCTAAGAAAACAACTTCAGTAATATATGACAATTTAAAGAGCTACGTACATTTCCAAAACACTCTTCAGCTGCTCTAATTTTCCCTGTTTCTCTTCGATTTCCGGATCGGCTTCGTGTTGTTGAATTTCAGCTAGAAGAGACCTAGCAATGTCCAATATCTCTTGCAACTGTTTGGGTCTTTTCAGTTTTACATGTCCTTGTTTGTATCCATCATATTTCTCAAAAATTTCAAAGAATCTGAAAACAAAAGTTAAATAAATTTGGACACTAAGCTTGTAACGCTCCACTTTTACAGATATGTAATTATCCAAGCTTATACCAAAAGTATATTAACATGTTGTCTAATTACGTTAATGACTACCTAAATTTAACTTCTTTATTAAATATTTGTGGGAAAATTCGCTACTGTAAAAGTAACTAGTGCCCCTAATGCCATCAAGTTGATACAGGAAAAGTTTGGAAACGTTAGAAATCCTAAGATGTAGCAGCTATGTAACAATAGTGGCATTACACACAAGGTTAACAATTCCTATTTTTCGGCGACAATGTGTACGTAGCAAACACCTAAGATGATGCAATTTTGGTAACGGCACAAACATCACACCCAATATCTCACTCTCTCTAACCAATAAGGAAAGCTTTGCGCGAAAGAGAGACGTCAGGTACAGCGCGGATGGTGTCGATCTAGCGGGAAGAGAGAGAAACGGGTTGAACACAAGCGACAGGTATTCGGTTAACTATTTGTGCAATTGCCACGTACAGTGAAAGTGCAGATACGAGCTACTGCTGTTATTGTAGGGCAAGTCTCAGTTAAATCGGTGGGTAAATGAATATTAAGTGATCCTTACAGTACAATCAACTAAGGAGATTTACTTCAATTAGGGCTTTCCAGACGTATCTTAAAGCCTTTACCATGGACCATTAACCTTTCTGGTTAAGGAAGACAATCAAAGAGGTTTCCGGAATTATCTTTAAAGTCATTACCGGTAGGGAAGACAATCAATTATCGAGCCACTTGCAGCACAAATCTTAATAATAGATTTGTCCATGGCGGGGCACCTTGCAATTGATATCGTCGCCATGCCAATCAAACTTACAAGATTATTTAGTACATCATATCAGATCAAATGACGAATTTTGTAATTTTCTTTAAAGTGTGACGACCACTTCGGGTTGCCGGGGGTTAATACTAGTTTTCCCTAATATGGGGAATTTTCGGGCTGACTCCCGGGACACGGCTTTATGATGGGATCCTGTTCGGGCGCCAACGCCTATGGAGATTCTTCCAGGGAGTAGGCGTGCTCCCTCGGGATATTCCCCCTCTCCCAAGTCACTGTCGACGGACGCACAAGCCCAGGATAGATTCTAGTGGAGGCAGGGTCCTCCTAAGTCAAGACGAAGTCCCCGGGCCTTCTGGTTATGGTCTTTATCAAGGAGCTATTGTTAAAGTTTACTTGGGTGGATATTCTGGAGAGAATAAATGAAATATCAAGTAAATTAAAATAAAATCTATTAACTAACTATATACACAAGTAAATAACGGACTCCTGTTACCAGGAAGCCTAGCAATTATGGACGGCCAGAGGCAGAGGTGGTTATTTGGCTTTAAAATTAAGGCTACGCGCGGGTTGCACGGGGAAGTTAAAGCGGCAATGTTTAAGGGGTGCAGGGTGGTGGCAAGATAGTGAATAATAGCGGGTGTGTGTCGGACACTACATCAAGTTAAGCTAGCTGCGTACTAAAATATAGTTCGGTGCAGAAGATGCCCACCCCTGTTCCCGGATTTACACCCCCTCCGAATGGGTCCGCGGACAGCTCGGGACGCCAGACGTCGCCTGGCTGCTTCAATTCGGACTAGCACAGTCGCTGCAATACGAATCTACCACAGCCCAGGAAATGCCGCCCCTAACTCCCCGAGCAGCCCGCCAACGGAGACAGGGAAGAAACGGCCCCTCTAAGGTTCCCAGTGTCATTACGGAGCATTCAACATTTCTGCCACAGGTAATAGAATCAGGCTTTCACCTACCTGGGGTATTCTTCGGTGACGATGTTCACTAAGCAACCGCTGCGGCGGTGGCCCCGAGAATCGGCGGTCTCGCTCTGCTTACTGGTCTTCTCTTAAACCTCACAGACTTTACAATTTCACTTCTTTGCGACGGACGTACTAGCTTGCTCGCGGTGACACTCTAGAACTGACAACCCTCTGTCGGCGTTCCGTCCGGCCACACTTCTTTTCCGAAATCGCCGCCGCCTCATTGCCCCCCCCCCCCCACTACTTATTCTGTTGGACGTGCCGGGTTTCGTATATTACTCCACGGAAAATGTTGGAAAATATTCCACCTTTCGCGAATGATAAATGCAGTTTATGGTGTAACATAATGCAGTGGCTATGACGGTAAATTAGGCCGGGTAATCTATCCAGGATTAGTCACTTCGTGACAAAAGATAAAATAATAATTATGTTTTTGTTTGTCAACTAATAAGCTTTCCTGTTAATGTTGGTCAAACCAACATTTTTGTAATTACCTTTTGTGTTTCAAGTAAGTTGCTACACAGTGAGCGATGGAAATTATAAGAAACAAAAATAGTATCTCATTGTGGCCAGAAAGACTCTTTTAGTTAGAAATTTAGACCTACATCACTTTATTTGCTATGAGAAACTTTTATAATCATGCCGAATTATATCTAGGTTGTGTAAAAATGTATTTATTTAATTTTAGCATGATACATTTAGTTATTTGTTACTTCTGTGACTATTTCTGTAAATAACTATTCAACTAGGATTGCATAAAATAAAATGTTATTGTTATTGTTTTAAATTAATTGTACTATTTCAGGAATCCTATCCTTATAACAAATTTCTCTGAAGGCGTAAAATTTGAAGAACTAACATCAAATAACTTACTGTTAATGATTTTCTTTTAGTGTGCAATACCATACAGGGTGTTCAAAAAGATTTGAGAGTACTCTGTTCGGTATAACTTGAATTAAAAAGTAAGTATAACTATTCACATTGACTTTCTTTTTCAACTGCATCTAAAGAAATTCACGTTGTAACATTAACAACAATTATTATAATAATTTCCACATGTCTGTAATTTTAAGTTTTTGCTTGGTCTTCATATTCTTACTCCTGCAATTCTAATTTCTACTTACAATCTTAATTAAAAAGTAACAATTTATAAATCAATTCAAAAGCTGCACGTTCTTTTTGGTTGAAGTTAAAACTTAAAATTAAAACTAAAACTTACTTAGGATGTCGAACCTCTACTTTCATCTTCTGTTTTGGAGTTCTATCACCATGTCTAATAACAGCCACTACACACCTCAACTCCATCATTTTACCAAAGGTCGTAGGAACTATGGGTGGATCGTCAAGTTGAAATGGAACTGACCAAGGAATATGAAGAGTAGGTGCCAGTTCCCTCAATATCATATTGCCTAATATCTTAGCACAATCATCGTAATACTTATTGGAATTCTTAACGAAACTAAAGCCATTTACATCACAGACAAATGATTTACCGTTCGCTCTGAAAAGAAAGATGTTATAACATAACATTTATTTAACCATCAACATTTACATGGTTCGTCGCACATAAAATAATTGTATAATGGACTTACACATGACAAAGAGTGGGTGACAATATACATAAAATAAAAACAAAATATAAAATGAGCTGGCAAAAACAACCAATAGTTAATTAAAAATTAAATTCTTCAATTAAATATATAGGTCTTTCTATTAATTCTCTTTTTATCACAGATGCAAACTGTCTTCTAGGCAATTCCCTGACCACTGCTGGAAGTGAATTAAACAAACCTAACTCCAGTATACCCATGGCTCCTTTGCGTGCGGCTTATACTGTGATGAGGAATCACAAACTGACTTTTACCTCTACTTTTATAACTGTGAACCTGTTCGTGGGAGATAAAACTGATCTGATGGTCATAAATGTAAAGAAGACAAGTAAGTATTTAACTTGCTGGTAGGGCAAGTATTTTACACCTCTGGAATAGTTGTCTACAACTGTGGTCCTGAGGAACATTAGCAATCGCCCTGATGGCTCTTTTCTGTTGAAAAAATACACGCTCTGCATGTGGTGAGGATCCCCACAGCAAAATTCCATAGGTTGCAATGCTTTGAAAGTGAGCATGGTAAGTAACCCTTGCGGCGCTTTAATCTATTATGTATCTTATTATACGGATTGAGTAGATGGCTGAAGATAAGTTTTTACACATTTGGTCTATGAGGGGTTTCCAACCTTAACAACCATCAATATGAAACCCTAAAACTTTATTATTTTCGCCAGAGTTCTGTAGATGATCTCTGGTAGTTATGAGAAGTCTTAATGCTTTTTCTGTATTAAGCAATAACTTGTTTGCCTTAACCTATGCTTCCACCTGCTGGATGGATTGATCACCTTTGCGTTTCATAAGCTCTGAAACTGCTTTATTAATTACTGTCTTGTCATCTGCGAAGATGCAACTTCTGTCTTCCCTAATGTTTTCGGGCAAATCGTTAATATATAATAGAAAGAGCATTGGTCCTAGTATAGAACCCTGTGGTACTCCCAAGTCTACCTGTTTAAAATTTGAAGTGGTATTTTCCAGCTAACCAACTGCACTCTGTTCTTTAAATATTATTGTAAAAGTGTTCCTATTCTGCATCTAATTCCATAATATTCCAACTTAGAGATAGGGATCTGGTGGTTTAGCATATTAAATGCTTTGCCAAGGACAACACACAATTGCTTGGCATTTTCCTTGTTATCAAGTGATTCCAAGATAAAATCAGCTATATATGTGATCGCTGTAATTGTTGACCTATTTCTTCTGAATCCATGCTGGGAATGGTTTAGGATTTCCTGCCTATCAATATATCTTGCTATTCTCTCTTTAATAAGTGCTTGCAAAAATTTCGAGATTATAGGAAGAATACAAATTGACCTATAATTGTTGCAGTCGTTCATGTCGCCATTTTTTGGGAGATAAATTATCTTTGCAATCTTTAATAGATTTGGAAATATACCCTAAGCAAAGCACATATTGATAATTTTACTCAGTGGGTCTGCAATCACATGGATTATCCTTTCTAATAGTACTATGTTTAATCCAAAGATGTCACAAGCTGACTTATTTTTCACCCTCAACACCACCTGCATAACTTCACGTGGGGATGTATCCTTGAGAAACATTGACCCATTGCTCGGCAGTTTGATACGATTTATATAGGAATAAGACTTTTTTTACGTGTCTTCTACCGACATCAAATTATCCTCACCAATTCTGGAAAATGGCAATTTAGACAGTCCGCCCTTAGTGGACTTGCTCCTTGGTTAATCCTAAAGGTTTGTATATTGGAATTTATCAACTTCCAGATGATTTTAGATTTATTATCAGCATTTGTAATTTTATCTTTGTTATAGTTTTTAATAGAAGGGTCAATCTGTGGCCTTATTTGTTTCTTTAAGCCTTCATAAAGAGTTTTGGAGTTTTCGTTTCTTTTTACTCTAAAGATTGTATACGCAGCATCTACCTGATTCTTAAGTTTACTGATAATTACACTCCGGAAAATGTGTTCTTTAAGAGTGATAACCCTCTTCTTCCCTACAGAGAAGCAGTTTTCAAAGTTTTGCATAACGAACATAAGATTCTTCAGCATCCGGTACCAGAAGTGAATTCCAGTCAATGTTTTGCAACTGGTATATGAAAAGCTAAACACCATCATTGTTATTTGTATCCCTTACATTATGAAACTTATCCTCTTGTTTGCTGGCCTCATATATTAGGAGTTCTTGCGCAAGATGGTCCGACAGGTGTAAATTTAATGAGATTAAAAATGAAGTTTAGTGGTGTTACAAGCACAGGGAAACAATCTTTCCATTCAATTCAATTATTTTTAATAAACACACATCAGATCAAACAGAAATGTCAAAAATCATGCTCTGACTTCAGCTGTGCTTCCCAAAACTTGCTGATACTGCACTCCTTTGGCATAGTAATTAAAATCACTCCATAAGACTGTTAACAAGCAATTGGTTAAGTTAAAATTCAAGATCTATTTAAAACCATCAATTTACTGATGTCAAGTTAGCAATGCCTGGTAGAATTAAGATATAAATTCATATACTAAGTAGTTTGCACAACCAATCTATCATGTAATTTAGTGATACCTACTGTTAAAATTTGTTTATTCTAATTTACCTTAGTAAATCAAAACCACAAACAGCTTGTTTGAATGCGAGGCAAACTTTTCGAGATATGAGTTTTTCTGCATTGCTTAATATAACAGGATAACGAATTTCTTTTCCCTCCCTGTCTCTTTCTACTTTACCATCCAAAGCTGGTGACTTCCGGGCCTCCGCATGAGCATAATCAGGACCCACTGTGTACACCTAAAAACAAAACAAAAAGGGAAACTTGCGCACTCGACATTCTAAAATAAAAATTACATTTTTATGTATACTAATAATAATATATACAGGGTAACATAATAATTAGTTAGTATGATAAGTAATAAGTAAATTATCGTCTATAATTTTTCATAATTGCAGCCAAGATTTCACGATTGTTGGTTCGGGTAGCATGTTTTCTGCCTGGTGTATATTTAGTTTGGTTACCGTTGATGTATAGTTTATACCTGTTGTATTATTTTTAATTTGAAAGAAACACTAAATATTGTGTACCAAATTACTTAAAATCCACAACATATATTTATTTTCACTATTTCTGGCCACATGTAAAGTCTGATTCCAGTAACTCTGATACTTACACAAATACAGCATTTAAAAAAAGTTTTCCCCGATTTTCCACCAGAAAAACTTGAGCACAAAGGCTGATTAACGAACTCAACCTCGGTTTTCGCCCAAACAAGATTTTTGTCAAGTTTGATTGAAATCAGTTTAGTATTTTTGAGTTATCGCACGGGTACATACACACACACACACACACACACAGATATATATATATATATATATATATATATATATATATATATATATATATATATATATATATATATATATATACATATATATAAATAAACATATAAAAATCCTAACGGACCTTGGTTTTGGGTTCTAGGGACCCAAATTCGCGTTCATCTGAAGAAATTTTTTCAAAAGCTTTTCATCGTGACCTATTTGCGATTTTTTTAAAATGAAAATTCGCTAAAAAACTGAGGTCGGACATTGTGGCTGGAAACTGAAACAAAAAGCACAACCACCCCAAAAAAACACAAAAATAATAACAGAGAGTTTTGCGCTAGATTGATATTTCGACAACGAAGTTGTCTTCATCAATACCGGTCGCTAAAAAAAAAAGTTTAGCGACAGCTACTGATGAAGACCACTTCGTTGTCGAAATACGTATCTTAGCGCAAAACTCTGTTATTATTTTTGTGTTTTTATTTTGGGGGTGATTCTGCTTTTTGTTTAACATATAAAACAAAAAAATACTAATTTTCACTTTAAATTCACATTAAGCTAGTTTTGTTGGTAAAACAATCTTTAAGTGTGAGATAAAGTTGTGATTATCTGAATTTTGATGAGATGTACTTTTTAGTGAATTTTCTTTAAAAAAATTCACTAATGAGGAGATCCCGTCTTTTGAAAAAATTTCTTTAAATGAGCGCTAATTAGGCCCCCTAGAACACATATCCGGGGTCAGTTTCGATTTTTATAAGTTCTTACATATATATATATATATATATATATATATATATATATATATATATATATATATATATATGTATGTGTGTATCACATCGATAATTCAAAAAATAATGGGCTGATTTTGACTAAATTTGCTGAATACCTTTCTTTTGCAAGTGGCTTGGATAAGTTCGTTAGCCAGGAAAATCGGCTGAGGTTCTCCCGGAAAATGTTGTGTTTTCTTTCGAAAAAAAATTATATCTCCGGAAATAACAAAGTAAGGGCAACCAAATTTGGTACACAGGTTTATATCGCTATAGCTAAATCACCTACCAATTTAGCTATGTAGCTAAAGACAAAAAAAGTTACAGGCATTTAAAGAAAAATAAAATGGGGTTTTCCTCAAAACGTCAAAGTCGCGATATAAAACGTCAAAATTCGCAACATTTAGGCAAAGAACTTGAATCTAATACGGGCTATGGAAAGAAAATATCTCAAGAACAATGTTTCACAAACCCTGAAGTCTTAGTTTCAACCGTCATTGTCCTTCATTTTACTAAAAATGTTTCCAGAAAGATCATTTCAAATAGACCCTTTCTCTGATGCTTGGCAGTAGTCTTAGCTATAGAGTTTATCGTTTAATGGTATATAATTTTGGTCGAATTTTCGTAAAAAATCAATAAAGCTCAATATATCTGTTATTATACAAGATAGGAAAAAAATGTATACATTAATTATAGGGTGTCTTGAGCTACATCTTAAAAATTATTTCCACAATCACAGAATGGCCCATAAGTCGTTGGTGATACAATTGAAAAGCTCAATTTGCTATTAACCTATAAGGTTGACCAAGAAACGGTTTTTTTTCAGGAACACTTTAAGTTTATTTTTGGAAATTTTTGTACGTTTTCAAACAATAAAGTTATTTTGATGAAACATGGAACATTGTTTTTACTATATATGTCATACTGGTAACCAAATTTGATGCCTGCTTTCTTAAAAAAAACACATATTTGCTATTAAGAACATTTTTATGAAAATTCACTACCATAATGCACTTGCTGCATCCAGACTTTTAAGTTATTAACGATATTAAGTTGGGCGACTTACTTGCTGAGTATTGCCTGATTTTAAGAGTTATCGTAGATAATTATAAAAGCAAATGTAGGAAAAAACACAAACTTACAAACTGTGACACTAGTGAATGCACATAAGGAAAGGAAGCAATGAAATGTGTAGCAAAGATCACACTGTGTTCAATTTGGCGTGTTATTCAAATTAGAGGTTATGTTCACTTAACCTGGCATTTAGTTCATTACTGATGATACTATCAGAATTGAAATGGCTGATTAAATGTTAATTAGGTCACCCAGTGCCGTTGTTTAGTATTGATTTTTAATCATTTGGCGATGTGTTTTGAAGCTGTCTTTTAAGCAGTTTTTAATTAAATGTTGCCTTCTATTCAATACTCACTGTTTCAATTAACAAAAACACAAATATTAAATCTAAAAAAAGAATATTACTTACCTTGACGTCGGTGCCATCAGTGGGCATAAAATCTTCATAAATAAAACTTCCAGTCTTTCTTACTCGCGATTCCGGTGAGTAAACACTACTACGACTGCCAATCTGAGAATAATAGAATTGCTTAAATTATTTAACAATTATTTGCGCACATTTGAAACACTTACTCTGAAAACACATTAACTAACAAAAAATTATACATAAAGATAGGGCAATCAGAAGTTAAATATAAAAACAAACTTAGGGGTACAACAGATAGCATAGCAATGGAGTATTGTAGGATGCAAATAATCATTAACTTAATCAACTAACTCTATCAAAAAAATAAAATAAAAAACACAAAAAAAAACATTAAGGAGTAAACAAAAAATCTATGAACCTAAAAATTTACTTGTGTTTAATATTATGAAGCATATTATTATAGTTAATCAGAAGTAGATTGATTGGAAAAAACTACACAATCGAAGCACCACAAAATTTCTATGAAATTAAAAGACTAAGTGAAGATTGTAACTTGTGATGAGCACTAACAAGCACACCCAAATCACCACAACACATTTTAAAAGACCTATCAATCGTTTCGCTAACCAAGTTGGGCGTCATCAGAGGATGAGCCTGTCTCTTTAGCCCAATTAGATGAGGATCGCAGACTCATGGAGGGTTCTGTCTCCGTGGTTTTCCAAAAAATATTAGACTGGGGAAGTAGAAATATACAATTCAACCTCACCAAATCACAGTCTTGCTTTCTTTCTCATAAGAGATACACCAGCCCTAGACCCACCACAATAAACAACCAAGTTATTCAAAGTAATGAGTCCTTTTCACTTGTTGGCATTTCTGTGGATCGAAATCTCAATTGGTACCAACATGTCACATCAATTGCAGAAGCGGCTGCTAAGAAATTAGGTTTCCTCTTCCGGACTCGCAAATACTTTTCACCAGCTAATCTTTATACCCTCTATACTTCACAAACCTCGAATACTGCTCCCACATCTGCGGTGCTGCTGCCGCTTCTACACTTGCTATCCTGGACTCCATTTAGAAGAGAGCTATACGTCTCATCGGTGACCCTACCCTCACCCAAAGGCTGCCATCCCTTGCCCACCGACGTGCCGTTGGTGACCTCTCTCTCTTTTATAGATATCTGCATGGCACTGCTCAGAGGAGCTTTCTACCATAGTTCCTCCACCTGCTGCCTCCAACAGATCTACCAGGGGAACAGAGTGAATGCACCCTTTTACTGTCCAGGTCACCAGACATAGAACATCTTGTTATTTCCGCTCTTTTGTCCAGAGGACTTCCAAGTTGTGGAATTCGTTGCCGGCACATGTTTTTCCTTCTCCTCTGTACCTCCAAACCTTCAAGTCCAGAATTAAGAAGTTGCCTCTTTCCTCCTTGTAGACACCGACGGTATGATGATATTTAGGCTGTAAGCCCTCGTGGTGTGTTGTTGAAATAAAAAATAAAAAAATGAAAATATTCTGAATAGAATAAAATAGAATATGTTCATCCTCTGATTACACTAACTTGGTTAGTGAAACGATCGTTAAATTAAAAGAGCTACAGGGTGTTGAAGTGAAAAATTGAGTAAAATCTATTTCCCTTGATTGATCTAGAAATATATTTGACATATTGTCTTGAAAATTCATACAGACAGGGTTTTTATATTGATAAAGAATAATTCGTTTCCAATCTGGCTCGTTTTAAAAAAAGTTTAAAAAATACTCATACTTTTTTGTTATCATTGATTGGAAACGTTTAATTACAAAATAGTGTTTTTTTGGATTTTCTTGACAAAAATACTTGTTGAATGATGCTAAAATCAAGAGTTTTTGAAATATTTGCGATTTTAAAACAAGCCGCAACAGTTTTCTGATCATATTTTAGTGAATTTTCATTAAGAAAATTCACTAATAGAGGTATCGATGGTGAGACTTTCGGAAGATTTCTTCAATTTTTTTATATTAAACAACACACCACGAGTGCTTACAGCCTAAATACTATCGTACCGTGGGTGTCGACAAGGAGGAAAGACGCAACATGTTAATTCTGGACTTGAAGGTTTGGAGATTCGGAGGAGAAGAAAAAACATGTGCCTGCAAGGAATTCCACAACTTGGAAGTCTTTGGGACCGAAGAGCGGGCATAACAAGATGTTTTATGTCTGGTGAACTGGACAGTAAAAGGGTGCATTCGCTCTGTTCCCCTGGTAGATCTGTTGGGGGTAGCAGGTGGAGGAACTATGGAGGAAAGCTCCTCTGAGCAGTGCCCGTGCAGATATCTATAAAAGAGAGAGAGAGAAAGGCACGTTGGTGGGCAAGGGATGGCAGCCTTTGGGTGAGGGTAGGGTCACCGATGAGACATATAGCTCTCTTCTGAATGGAGTCCAGGATAGCGAGTGTAGAAGCGGCAGCAGTACCCCAGATGTGGGAGCGGTATTCCAGGTTTGGCCTTATTTGTGAAGTATATAAGGTATAGAGATTAGCTGGTGGAAAGTATTTGTGAGTCTGAAAGAGGAAACCTAATTCCTTAACAGTCGCTTTTGCAATTGATGTGACATGTTGGTGATAATTGAGATTTTGATCCACAGAAATGCCAACAAGTGAAAATGACTAATTACTTTGAATAACTTGGTTGTTCATTGTGATGGGTCTAGGGCTGGTGTATCTCTTATGAGGTAGAAAGCAAGACTGAGATTTGATGAAGTTGAATTGTACAAGATTTCGACTTCCCAAGTCTAATATTTTTTGGAGATCCACAGAGACAGAACCCTCCATGAGTCTGCGATCCTCATCTAATTGGGCTAAAGAGACAGGCTTAGAATATTGTATATTTGAGTGGAGGGTGCTGTCGTCTGCGTAATTGTGAACTGGGTTGGATGTGCTAGAGAGGTCATTGATGTGGAGAACAAACAAAGTAGGGACTAAAGCTGAACCTTGAGGGACTCCTGCATTAATTGGATACAGTTTAGAGGAATGGCCATCCACGACAACAGAAATGCTTCGGTTGGAGAGGAAATTTGCTGTCCAGGTACAGAGTGTTGGTGGTAGGCCATAGGCCGGAAGTTTATTAAGCAGCGCTGCATGTCAGACCTGGTCGAATGCTTTGGATATGCCTAGAGCGACAATCTGGGATTCACCGTGTAGTTCCATAGACTTGTTCTAAGGATGGGTGACAAAGGAAAGGAGGTCGACAGTTGATATGCGCTGACGGAATCCATACTGCCTGTCGTGGATTAAACTGTGTTTTTCAAGAAATTTTAGTAATTCGGTGTTTATATACTTTTCCATCACTTTAGAGATAACTGAAAGGAGAGAAATAGCCTTGTAGTTGCTAGGAAGCGCTTTGGATCCTTTCTTGGGGACGGGTTGTACTCGAGCAGTTTTCCAGTTACTAGGAATATGCCTCTATTGTAAGATATCTGAAACAGACGAGTCAGGACAGGAGCAAGTTCTGGTGCGCATTTTTTGAGAACAATTGCTGGGATCTCGTTAAGGCCAGAGGCTTTCCTGGTATTAAGAGAAGTCCGGCAAGTAAAAAAAAACATCATAAACGTCACTGATGACGGGTGAGCACTTAACGACTGCTGATACGTGCCTAAATAGTGCTTTGCTTATTTACGTTAAAATTTGTTCTGAAGCATATAATATTAGACAAAACGTCTATCTAACAATAAGCCTAGCAAATGTGATTTGTGAATGGATGACTTCCTTGTTTCTTTCTACAGTTTGTATTTTGGCTATAAAAGCAGATTCTGTATTTTCAGTCTACATTTGAATTTCAAACTGTTTAGTTGCAACAGTCGAACCATTATACAAAACTTATATGTAATTTTCTGTCTGTAAAAATGTCTAAACGCAAGTGTCTCATTTTATAATAATAATAATAATAATAATAATTTATTAACGGTCTGAGCCAATTTACAGATTAATTTACAACCAAAAATCAAATTAACTATAAACAAGCTAATAATAAGAACCTAAAAAATATTTTCTAACACACTTTTAAATTCAGCAACGCTTACAAAAAAAATATCAGTTTTTTCACAATATTTGTTAGCATTTCTACAGATTCTTGGAACTGCAGAATGAAAAGTATAATTAACACGATAGAAACTCTCATTAAATAGACCATGGTGTCTTAAGGTTCTGGATGGAACACTAAGCTTAATCATAGCTAGTAAGTCAGGAGAATCTACAACACCATTCAGCAATTTATACAAAAAGCAAAGGTCAAAATTAACCCTTCGTTGTTCGAGAGTAATCAAATTTAATTGAGTATAAAGTTGTAAGTAGTCAATTTGGTCAGTTACGATACCCATCTTATATGCCACAAACCTAAGAAATCTTTTTTGAACTCTTTCAAGTAGATCTTTATGTATCTGATAGAATGGTGACCAAACAATGCTGCCGTATTCAAGCACAGATCTGACATATGCACAGTACACAGATTTTAAACAGTTTACATCGGAGAAGTCTGCCAATGTTCTTTTCAAAAATCCCAGCATTTTCAAGGATTTATTTGTAATTAATTCAATATGCTTACAAAATGTCAAATCACTACTAAAGTACACCCCCAGATCTCTTATTTGATCAACCTTTTTTAAGACAGTATCTTCCATTTTATAATCAAAATTTGAAATATTTTTCGATCTAGAAAATTGTATATAGCAGCATTTACTTTTATTTAACAACATATTATTATTCCTACACCACTGGATCAAATTATCTATATCTGCCTGTAATTTCAAATTATCTTCAGGAGTTTTAATCTCAACAAACATCTTCAGATCGTCTGCATATAAAAGTGTATCTGCATATTCAAAGCAGCGAGTCACATCATCAACAAATATGTTAAAGAGCAATGGTGAGAGATGCCCGCCCTGTGGCACACCCGAAGTCACATCGATCTCTTTAGATAGATAATTTTTTATTTTAACTATTTGTTTTCTATTAGACAAGAAGTCCCCAAACCAAGCCAACAAATTTCCAAAAATTCCAAATTTTTGCAGCTTTATCAATAAGATTCGGTGATCTATCTTATCAAAAGCCTTTGAAAAATCGGTATATATCACATCGAGTTGACCTCTCTCCTCAAGGACCCGAGACAGGTAATGTTCATATATTAGTAAGTTTGTAACAGTGGATCTACCTTTAACGAAACCGTGTTGCTTTAAAGTTAACTGTCTTTCAACAAACGGTCTTAGTTTATTCATTACAATATTTTCAAATATCTTGGGAATTAAACTATTCTTTATTATAGATCTGTAGTTTTTTATATCAGATATGTCACCCTCTTTATGGAGTGGATCCAAGAACGATATCTTCCAAGCATTTGGGAAAACACCCAACTGTAGTGACAAATTAAAGATCTTAGCAAGAATATCCGATAAGATACATTTACATTGCTTTAAAAAGCTTACAGGAATCAAATCTGGACCAGCACCTAAGTTATTATCAAGCTGCGCAATGGCATCAAACACTTCCATTATTTCTATCCTCATTACACCCATGATCGCATTATGAGAGAACTCTTCACTACAATCTACAGAAACACTATTGTTATAATTGTTATAAACTGACCCAAAAAAATCTGAGAATGAGCCAACAATTTTATCTACATCATCTATCTGTGTGTCATTATATTTCATTACTTTAGGAATACCGAATTTGTTTTGCTTTGATCTAACATATCTCCAAAAACTCTTACTATCTACGTTTATGGCTGTTTGAATATTATTTATATAGTCATTATAACAAATCTTAGAAACATTTTTACACTGTTCTCTTAATCTACTAAAAATACTATAATGATATTGAGAGTTGCTAATTTTATAATTTTTGTGTGCTATTTTTTTGTCAATAACAAGTTGTCTCAAGTCTGCGGAATACCAGTGTGGAAACTTTCTATTTCTAGTTCTACATTTGGGAACAAACAAATCAATGGCTACAAAGAGAACATCATAAAAACAATCCATCATTACATTGAGGTTTTCAGAATCTAACAAACTATCCCAATTAACATTAGATAAATAATAATTGATGCCAATGAAATCTGCCCTATCAAAATTATAATATAAATAGTCATAGTCTATCAAATCAAGATTTTTTCTACAGACACCTAGGTTTATCTCTAGCGCAGGATGATACTTGTCCAATTTCAGAAATGGTTCAGCAACTGATACATTGAACCTTACCATATTAGAAAAAACTAAGTCCAAATAGTCTCCAAAAATATTACTAATAGAGTTAATCTGATACAGTCCCCAGTAAGCAGCTACGTCCGATAGAATCTTACATTTCTGAGACACATGCCCAACTGCCATTGATCCATATTCATCGTTTAACCAATTTACTCCAGGAAGGTTGAAGTCTCCAGCCATTAAAACATAGTCATAATTAACTAAACTCAGAACATCTTCCACACTAGAGACATATTTTTCGTATATTTCAACCGATGAATCAGGAGGAATATAAACAAGACTTATCAAAATCCTTAATGAATCCCATGAAATCAAAACCATTTTGTGTTCGATAGTTTCTTCATTAAGAGACAGTTCTATAGATGGAATTGATGATTTCACAGCTATTAAAACACCCCCTAGATATCTATGTACACTAGTATTTTTACTTCTATCACATCTATACACTAAAAAATCGTCTAATCCTAATTCACTATCAAAAAAATTTTCATTAAGTCCAGACTCTGTAAAGAGAATCAGATCATACTCCGATTTCTCCGTAGCCAGTAAAAGATCTCTTAGTTTCGTCCTCAGTCCACGTACATTTTGATAATATAATTTTATCACTGATGAGGGATCATTTGAGTAAACTCTTGCCGGTTTTTTTCCATATCCACTCTTTGTGCTCTATTTTCCTCACCAACTCCCATCGGTCTACCTTCCCTGAATACTCTGACAGCAACACCTTCACACCATTTGTCAGGATTCAGCAGCTTTTCAAGACAAGGCTTGGTAGTAGAAACTTTGAATGAACTATAGATTGTTGGATATCTCGAAGGAAGTTTCTCTATCTCAGTGGTCAGCTGAAAATTATTCTTTACGTAGTTACTCAACTCTTCTTCAGTTGTCTCTGGATGGAGTCGAGTAACGTGTATTGCCACTTTTTGATTAGTTGGATTTCGTTTTGGTGCTGTTCTCAGAAATTGATCTTCTGATTGAGTATTTCCAGTACCGATAATAATCTTCGCAAAATTTCGTTTCTGATAATTTTTTTCTGTGACTTTTCGATGTTGTAGTCCATCAGTAGAATTAGTTTGTTCTACTGTTTTTGTACTATTGCTTATAATTGTTTGTTTGCCGATTTCATTCATGGATGAAGAATTCATTAAAGTGTTTTTGAATTTTGAATGATAAAATGAAAATTCTTAATGACGTCGACAGCGGTATTGAGAAGACGTCGCCCAGAAGTATGGAATACCTGCCAGCAGTTTATCTACAATTCACAAAAATCGGGCGCTCATTTCAAATGCAGTTGAAACTGGTAGGTTATCGGATACAAAATGCGTAAAATTGTGTGTCTATGAAGATATAGACAATACGGTCCTGAAATGGGTGCAAATGTTGCGTGAAAAACGTATGCTGATATTAGGTACTATCATCAAAGAAAAAGCTTTGAAATTTGCTAGATCTCTTGGACACACCGAATTTACTGCTAGCACCGGATGGCTAGACAAATTTAAGAGATGTCACGGGATAGCAGAAAAGATCATTTGTGAAGAAAGTGCTGATGTGAGTGATACAGACTCTGAAAATTGGAGACAAAATGTTTTAAAGAAACTCATGGAGGAATATAGACCCAAGGATGTTTTCAACGTGGATGAACTGGGTCTCTTTTATGTTTGCTGAACAGAACATTAGCTTTCAAAAATGACAAGTGCTTCGGAGGAAAACAGAGCAAAGAAAGAATCACCGTTCTAATGGGTTCTAATACGACTGGAAGTGAAAAACTTAAATTGCTGGTGATAGGAAAATCCAAAAATCCGCGTTGTTTTAGAGGAACAAAATCATTAGACATGGATTACAATTTCAACACAAAAGCTTGGATGACTGGTGATATCTTTAAGAAATGGATCAAGAAGATCGATAAACGCATGAGCCGGGAAAATAGAAAAATTGTTCTCATTGTTGACAACTGTCCTGTACATCCTCCCAGTATCGCTGAAAAACGTGAGGCTTGTATTTCTGCCGCCTAATTTAACAGCAAAATTGCAGCCTATGGATCAACGAATCATCAAAAATCTAAAATTCCATTATAGAAAAAGAATATTGATGAAGACTGTCTATAAATTAGAATCAAATCGGAACCCACAAACTGCAATAAATCTTAGGGATTGCATTTCAAAGCTTTCCAAAGTTTGGATGAATGACGTAGACGAGGGTACCATTAAAAATTGTTTTCGGCGGGATTTGAGCAAGGTGTAGACAAATGAAGAATGGAATGAGGAAGATGAGCTGCCACTCTCTCAACTAAATCATGTTTGGAATGTGGTGAAATCATCAGGAAATTTTTATAATATTACTCTTGCTGAATATGTTGACATAGATTCTAATGTTGTTACCAATGGATATCCTAGTGAGGAAGACATTTTGAATAGTGTGAGATGTGAAGAAGAACAGGATAGTGACGAATCCGATAACTTACAAGAGCAACCGGTTGAAAAACCTTCCCGTGAACAAGCGCTTCAGGCTTTCATAACGTGTCGTTTAGTTCTGCAATATTGTGACAGTGTTCCGGAAGGTGTGTTTAATTCGCTGAAGAAATGCGAAGTTTTTTATGAAAATCACACAATTTTCAGTAGGACTAGCCAAAAGAAAATTACGGATTACATACATGTTGCGCCCAAGGAATGAATTACTCTATGTAAATGCATTATGTAAAGGTAAATAATAAATTTCTTTTGATATTTATGTCTGCACGTGATTCCTCTTAATACCTTGAACAACAATTATACATCCGGTATAAATCCCTAACAAATTAGGGCAAGGAAAATACGATTTAAAAAAATATTACTGTTTGTTCTGCACATGCGCACAAACTCAACCATCTAACCTGCAAGATTAACCATTTTCTATATAACGAATTTTCTATATAACGAGTTTTTTTTGCGGATCTTGCATATTCGTTAAATAGAAGTTACACTGTATATAATTTATAAGTGCTGTTTCTATTTAAATAATTGCTTTAATTTTTTCATATTAGCAACTGAAAACTTCCGTCACAAGATAAAATGACTGACCATTGTAGATAACAGATTTAAAACTGCTTTTAAAAGTCGTTTCAGATATAATATTGAAACAAAAAAGCCTATTTTTTATGATAACTTTAATGCTGTCACTCAGAAATAAGAGTATTATTTGGCATTACAGCTAATTGATTAACACATCTGATATGACAATATGCTTCAAATATCATAAACACAAGAAACTAAAATAACATTATTATTGAATTTCAACACTAACCTTTCGAAACAGTCTTTGGCTGCCCCCACCAGCCGACGTAGGGTAGTAAATATAAATATTGTGATCTTCAGCAGATACAGGTTTCTCAACAAACGGCTTATTGAATATTACTCCATTTACTTCCACATGATCTTCCGATTCCACTAGTTCGTGTTCTGAAACATGTAAAATATGATCAGAGAAGATAATCTTAAAGGCTCGCTCTGGCTTTACGTTGTACTTCTGAGAAATCTCGAGTTAACTGATTGATTAACACGAAAGACTTTTTAAAAACTATTTATTTGACTTCTACATATTACACTTAATTTTTTTTATAATATAAGTTCCGTGATAATGAAATAATAATATCAACGTAAGTGTGATATAAATAATATAATAAACATAGCAAGAAGTGACTCAGGCTAAGCGGTGATGAGAAGTGAACGAGAAGTTTTGGTAATTGCCCTTTTATATTTTCTTGTCTGGGGCGTTGGTTGGTTACTTTTTACTTGGATGCAAGTGTCTTTCTCTGCATGAGCTATTCCTTTGTTCATTAATAGTTGAGTTGGATCTCATTGTCTATTTATAGGATTTCTGCATTTGAGGATCTTCTGTCTATTGTATTATGAAGTATTACTATGTTGTAATTAATAGTAATTTACGTTACAAGCCCGGAAAATACTGTTTTTTTGGACGAGTCGACAAAATTCTAGGACGAGCCGTAGGCGAGTCCCGGAAGTCTGCGAGTCCAAAAAAACTGTTTTCGGACGTGTTGCGTACACTATTTTTTCAGTAACCATGTAGAATAACAAATCAATGAGACACATTTGAACAAAATTTCGAACATTTTAATTCTTATCTGTATTAAATATTGAAATTTGAACAGAAGATAGGTACTAACAGAAACATTCTAATTCTTATTTATATTAATATTTATATTCACAATGACAACAACGATGTGATTCTTCCCGGCCTAGTCCGGGAAGTACGTACTTCCCGGACTAGGCTGGAGAAATGCTACTTTCTCAAAGAAAAAGCGTTCGGGAAGTGGGTACTTCCCGGACGGTTGCCGAAAAAAGTTATTGTATTTGAGGTTGGTATCTCCGTTTCAAATCCTTAATGATCTGCTGCTCCTTGCAGCTACTTGTAAACTTCTCAGTTTCTCTGCAACAGACTTCCTCTTTTACAGTATACTCAAGGCGCAGAAAAGCTAAGAAGTTTCCGAGCAACAGGGTAATACAGCTAAATACTGTAAAGCGGAAGGCACTGTGGAATGAGTTTTCCTCCAGTGTACATCTTTTCAAGACAGAGAATCGAGGATGGTTATTTATTAGGGTACAGCACCTAATGCAGTAGCATTTGATTTCAAAACAGGATGGATGACAACTGAATTACTTCTTTCCATATTGAAGCATATCAAGAAACATACCAACTGCCCAAAGGAAAATCCAATCTTATTGATCATGGATAACCACATTTCTCTGGTTGCTATCTTTTCACCTTTCAACAATTACATGATCAGTAATGCAGGTAAGGCGTTAAGAATTCAAGGCATTCCAAAACTATTGAAGATCCATATTTGTAAACATTCACACCAGCAGACATAATAAAGGGATTTAATACAGCAGGAATTTAGCCAAGTTTAGTGTTTGCTGATGACGATTTTCTGATGGATAATGTTACTGACTGATCACACTGATTAATCACCAAATTGTGAAACCTCTGACTGATCCAGAGGGGAAAAGCTTCCACTTTTAATTGAGAGGCTATAGATCTAGTGGTCCAAATCATGAATGTTCAAGGGATTCATAAACACCACAGAAATACTCCAGGACACCGTATCCTAAAGATGAATGTTGTCATGGAATGAGAGAAAAAGCAGATAGTTCAAAAATGTATACTTTTTCACATGACAAGAATCGCATGGACGAGCAAGAGAATGACAAGAGAAGAAAAGAATCACCTAAAAAAAGTGGAAAGGCAAGTTTTCCCGGCAAAAAAAAAAGGTAAGAAACAGAAGAAATTTCATAATTTAAGTAGTGAAGAGAAAGAGAAAAATATTTTATGATTCAGACGTAGATAGTCTTTTCAACAAAGACTTCGATGAAAGAGTAGATCCTTTCTAAAGTAAAATGTGTGATGCATATAGGAACATAATATTATATCCTTGTGAAGACTGCTACGAAAAAGATCTTGAAGCATTTTGTTGGCAAAGTCCTGGAGGTCATTGCAGAATATTTAAAGCCAGTTGATTATGTACAATTTATCTGGAAAAAGGTGACCAGGGTTTTCTTTCAAAAGATCATTTTTCCCTAGTAAAATGAGAAGACATATATAAACTTCCAAAACCAACAATTATCAAGGGAACAACTAGACAAGCTGGATTTTTGAAGTTTTTAGTGAATTTCAATAACATCAACATTCAATAGAAGTAGATTTACCTGTTTTGACAAACTAAATTTGTTTTAAGGGAATATAAGTTTACTTTTCTATTAAAGTTCCCACAGAAAAACATGTCTTTCAATAACACATGTGGATTACTAAATTAATTTAAAAAAATGTGCTGTTATTATTCGTCAAAAAGTGCCCCATATGTTGTCAAAAAGTGCCCCATATGTCGTCAAAAAGCGCCCCATATGTCGTCAAAAAGCGCCCCATATGTCGTCAAAAAGTGCCCCATATGCTGTCAAAAAGTGCCCCATATGTTGTCAAAAAGTGCCCCATATGTCATCAAAAAGTGCCCCATATGTCGTCAAAAAGTGCCCCTGCATGCAAATTACACCTGTTAACTCAAATTTGTGCTGCAGATACTATCATTCCAATGAATGTATAAAAGGTTGCGTATAAAATAATCCGCAATCTTTTGGTAGAAACAAAAATCACATGTGAATTTAGTGTCCGAACGTGCCCCACTCTCCCATACAATCCAGGCCATGAGGCATCATTATAGTTGAGGTACTTACGTTTTGGATCTGGACAATCTCTATCTAATACTGCATATCTAGGTATTTCAATGCCTTCAGATTCCAGAATCGAATATACTTTTCTTCTGTCTTGGATATCATATTGCATATGCAAGTTATTAATAACATATGGTTTGTGTAGCTGAGCATATTGTATAGCTTTATCCAAAGGAAATCCTTTGGAATGGAATGATATCAGACAATCACAGACTGGCCATTCATCAACAGGTTTCTGAAATATTAAAAGAACGGATATAAGTGACAGCGTAAACATTAAATACTAAGATATTAGCACATGAATACGATTTTGAAGGAGATAAAAAAATTAGAGTAATAATAATTCCAGAAATAAATAGAAGTTGTTGTCTTGATAAGATCTAATCTGTCAGTTATAAAAAGTGTATTAAATCTGTTTCAATCTGCAACAGATTATTTCAATATCTGCACAAATTTATTAGAAAAACTTTTCATAACTTAAAAAGTCTGGACGCAGCAAGTGGATTATGGAAGTGAATTTGCATAAACATATTTTTAATAGGAAATATCTGTGTTTAAAGCAGGCAGGCATTAATTTGGTTACCGGTATAACCCATATAGTAGAAATAATGTACCATATTTTTTCAAAAAAACTAATTGTTTGAAAATGTACAAAAATTTTCCGAAAATAAATTTAACATGTTTCTGAGAAAACTGGTTTCCTAGCCAACGAACCTTAGGTTACTAGCAAATTGAGTTATTGGAATTTGAAGCATTTAATGAAAATTCGCTACCAAAACGCACTTACTGCGTCCCGATTTTTCTTATAAACATGCATCATATTTCGATGAAAAAATGCAAAAATAGCAGGCATGTTCGGAAAAAAATTGTAGGTGTCACCAACAACTTATGGGCCACCTATGATTGTCAAAATAATTTTATAAGATGTAGCTCAAGACACCGTATAATTAACATATACAATTTTTTCTCGTATTTTTATAATAACAATTATACTAAGCTTTACCGTAGAAATGTGTCACCCCTTATATATGTAAACAGATAAAACTGAAACTAAACCCAGATATGGATTCTAGGGGCCCTAGCTTGCACTCATCTGAAGAAATCTTTTTAAAATTCAAAAGGTGCGGTCTACCCATTACCGATTTTTTTCTACGAAAAATAGCTAAAAATTATAGACCGTTAAACCATAAATTTAGCTAAAACTACCATACACCAGGCAGAAGTGTATGCCATCGAGATGTGTGCAAGGGAAAGTATAAAAAACCAGTGCACACACAAATCGATAAAGATATATACAGCTAATCCAGCTAATCTCTATACCTTATATACTTCACAAATAAGGCCAAACCTCGAATACTGCTCCCACATCTGAGGTGCAGCTGCCGCTTCTACACTCGCTATCCTGGACTCCATTGAAAAGAGAGCTATACGTCTCATCGGTGACCCTACCCTCACCCAAAGGCTGCCATCCCTTGCCCACCGACGTGCCGCCGTTGGTGACCTCTCTCTATTTTATAGATATCTGCACGGGCACTGCTCAGAGGAGCTTTCCTCCATAGTTCCCCCACCTGCTGCCCCCAACAGATCTACCAGGGGAACAGAGCTAATGCACCCTTTTACTGTCCAGGTCACCAGACATAGAACTTCTTGTTATGCCCGCTCTTTTGTCCCGAGGACTTCCAAGTTGTGGAATTCCTTGCCGGCACATGTGTTTCCTGCTCCTCCGAGCCTCCAAACCTTCAAGTCCAGAATTAACAAGTTGCCTCTTTCCTCCCTGTCAACACCCACGGTACGATAGTATTTAGGCTGTAAGCCCTCGTGGAGTGTTGTTGAAATTAAAAAAAAAAAAAAGATAGCAAAGCTGCAATAAAGGCTCTTGGTTCCTACCGGTGTAATTCAAAATCGGTATGGAGTTGTAAATCTGCCCTTAACGAACTGGGCAGCTGTAATGAGGTGTCGCTGGTCTGGATACCGGGTCACTCGGACCATGAGGGTAATGTTGCGGCCGACACGCTTGCCAGGAGTGGTGCCCAGAGAGACTTTGTCGGACCAGAACCTGTGCTGGGGATAACATCATGCACAGCAAAACTCACCTTAAAGACCTGGACAGAAAGAATGACAATCCAGTATTGGCAAAATCTTCCAGGATTAGCTCACTCTAAGGCCTTCATAAATGGCCTGTCTGAGTCAAGGGCTAAAAAACTTCTAGAGTTAAACAGACAACAACTGAGTACTCTAGTCGGCCTATATACAGGACACTGCCGCTTGCGCCACCACATGCACCGTATTGGAGTCGGTCAGGAGACCGGGTGCCGGCTGTGTATGGAGAGTGACGAGACAGCAGAGCACATACTGTGTTCCTGTACGGCAGCGGACAGGACTAGATACCTGCTTTTTGGCAAGATAAAGCTTGCTCTGGAGGATCTGGATCAACTTTCGCCCACAAAGATTACCGACCTCTGGAGGAGACTGGCTTTATTGGGCGAAATATAGACTATTAGGCGTGAGCCACATTAGACCTTATGGTCACGGTGGAGGGACCGGTATGGCCCACTCACAATCAATCCTAACCTAACCTAACCTAAATGGCTACATATTTTCGCCATAACTATACAACTTTTATATAACTGAGAGTTTGTGAGATACCAAAAATAAACAATCAAAATATTCTCTCACCCTGTGTAAGTTCATTGTTTTAATTTTTTAAATAAAGTGTCTTACCTGTAAAATTACGTCTTCTGGGAAAACAATTACTTTAATATACTCAAATTCCTGCAACCGTGTCAGTATTTCCTTCATCGGCTTGCTCTGCGACTTCTTAGCCATAGCACACACACCAACAATGACGACTTTGCCCCCGTCCTCCATGTCTGGCGAGTTCAAAGTCGTATCGTTGGGGTCGCATAATTCTAAGTCACCCTTAAAAAAACAAAACAAGACATGTTAGAGCCAAAAATTAGATACAAGAGGAGAAGAGTGAATTAAATCTATTTTGCATCCTGTGTTAGTGATTTTTCTTATTGATTTCGTATTAAAAATTTAATGATCACCCATTGAGGAAAGTTGGAAATATTTTATTTCCAATACATCTCTCCACTTTTAATGTTACGTTAATTAAGATTACAAATAATATACAAGTACGACTGCAAATCGTTATGCTCTGCTGCTGGCTGATTTATTTATTTACTAAGTTATACACCAATCGGCTTTATACATAAAGAAGAGGAAGACAAGCAACAAGGGTGGTGAGTAACAGGACTATATAATGAAACAATTATCAGTTCTGCAATACCTGACGCCTGACTTGAACGAGGACAGATTATTTCCAAAAAAATCAATGCTCTCACAGTATTCATTGACAACACCAGCTATTCTGTTATGTGGTCCATAATGCACGTAGCCTTTCAATGTTTTGATAGTTTCAGTCAGTCGAGATGTTCTCAACCCAGGTCTAGGGCAGATGAGTCCAAATAGTCCCAGACTCGCAGGCGAGTCAATAAGTCCATTGATAACCTTGTAGAAGTATGTTAGGTCTGTGACTATTCTAAGATTTGACAGGCTGTTGATATTAAGTTGGGCACAGATTTCGTCATGGCTGAGTTTATTACCATTGTGCATACAATATGATATTTGTTTGATGAATCTCGACTGTACTCGCTCAATTTGGTTGATCTGTATTTTGGAGAAGGAGACCATACTAGCAAACAGTAATTCAGGATGGGCATTACCAGCGATGAGTAGAGTCGGATTAAAGTGTGAATGTTCTCGAAATCCCCGCCCGATCTAGTAATGAAACCTATGGTACGGTACGCCTGAAGGGTAATCTTGTCTAGGTGCTGATGGAATGTAAGCTTGTTGTCGATAATGACAGACAGGTCTTTGGTGGACATGGTTTCCTGGAGAAGTTGGCCATCCAGGAAATAAGTAATACGGTTGAACGTGAAAAGGACATACATGTACACTTCTCTATGTTGAGGCTGAGCTTATTTTTGATACCAGCTGCTCAACCTGTCGAGATCCCGCTGGAGTGAATCGGCGTCACTTGGGTTTTCAATGCGTCTGTAGATTTTTAGGTCATCAGCGTAGAGGAGAAATTCTGACTCGAAGTTGTCGCCAATGTCGTTGATGAAGATGTTGAAAAGTATGGGACCCAAGTGAGAACCCTGTGGGACTCCCGAGAAAACATCGTATCCCCCGGAAAGATGGCCACTGATTCTCACCTGCAGCCGTCTACCCACCAGATACGACTCCAACCACCTGAGTGCCATTCCACTAACACCATATTTTTGCAGTTTGTTGACTAGAATCTCGTGGTCAACCGTATCAAATGCTTTGCTAAAGTCCGTATAAATAGCATTGACACTGTCACCTCTGTTTAGAGATTTGAGTATATAGTCTGTGTATAGGAAAACGTTCGCCACTGAAGAAACCAAGCTGTCTGGTAGTTATCACATTCTTGAAGACAAATGCAAGCTGCGGCAACACGATCTTCACGAAAAGCTTGGAAATTGCAGACTGAATACATATTGGACAAAAGTTAGTTGCATTGGTTCTACTTCCAGATTATAAGTGCTCTATAGTTATCATATTTTGACATTTCAATCATTCAAGTCAAACTTTATTCGACTAAAACTACACAACCTGACCTGACCTGACTGCCTTCTTTAAAATTAACACCTCCGAGACGCCCGGCTGCATCCCCAGATGATGAGTCCATAGGTTCACCTAATATGAAAGTTAGTGTGGTCATCTCTCGCAGCAATTTGGTATGTTGTGATTTCCATCAACAGTACAGCGCTGTTGGCAATGATTTACAGAAATGGTCAATATTAGTTGACCACCAGAAACTGTGCTGTAGGTAAATGACCAGAAACTGTGCTGTAGGTAAATGCCCAGAAATTTCATGGATTGATATTTATTTTGAATAGACAGGTGGGTAAGTTAGTTATATTAGGGACCTCCGTTTTCTCTCTGTTCGTTGTTAGTAGATTTCTGGAAAACCATATAACTGCTTCAGACAGTGTTTGCCTGGTCTTTGTACTTACACACATTTCATTGCTCCCAACATTGATAAAATATGTGCCATCAGTATACAGGAAGATAGCATCTGATGAGACTCCATGTGGCAGCTCACTCACATAGACAATGAAAAGAAGCGGAGACAAGAAGGAAACCTGAGGCAGGCCAGACCCAAGCACCCCCCAGCCAGAATACATAACTTCGATTCCTTCCCCCATATTTCTCCTCAAAAGACCGATGTCTTTTCCATTAAAAAGTTAGGTGTAAGTAAAAACCACATCACAATGCATCCCCGCAGAAATCCCCAGGAAGATGAAAAACCCTGCCAAGCGCCACCACTCCTGGCCAAGCACCTTACTCATCCCTAGGCCTAACCCTTGTTTTTCCCAAGAATCTTACCCGGGACTTATGATATGATAAATTGCAATATGGTTTTTCCTTCCCTTAGCTTTCAACTTGAGAGAACAGGGGGTAGCTATTAGGAAGAAACGGGGATGGGTTAGAGGGGGGATTGGCGAGGTGATTAATAGGGGTTTTTCCTTCCCTTGGGCTTCTATAAGCTGCTTTATCACATTCAGCATTTATATTTTCCTTCCATTTTCTATCCGGCCAGCATCTATTTATTCACGTTCCCGTAACTTTCTTGGGACTTGAAACCACAAAATTTCTCTTGTGATTTATGCACACAGGGCTTGTTATTTGCATATTACTGGAAAAATTATTCAGAAAGCCGACCGCAAGCTCATCTACAAAATTACCATTCATTTATTTACTTATGTACTCAATAATGATAGTATACCTAGTATATTTGTCTCAAAATTATACAATGTGCTATACTAAAAATCTATTGCTTGCGTTTGTACATCACACAACCTAATTATATTTAAATTAGTGTAAATATTAGTCAATGCCATACTGTTCTGATATTCTGTCACTTTTAAATTTTGTAAAAATCTTAATAGTTAATCATATATACAAGTTTTCTTCTATGTATAAGTTAAATATTGGTAAATATCGTTGCAACTATGATGCATTACTTAAACTTTCATATCAAAAGAACTGATTCTTCCAGTTGGAAAATTTATTAGTACACATTGTAATCAACAGAACATTTGCAACAAAATATAAATAAACCTCACAAAATTAGTCATGTGTGAAATGATTAATATTAGTTGAGTTGATCACAGCACAACAGAATCTAAATCTAAAGTTTGGTTATAATCTAACTACTCAAAATCAAATCAATAACAATTAAAGTAGGTGTGATAAAAATTTATAAGGAATGTTCATTTATTTTATAGTCAATTATAACTTGGTAACTTTCACTGGGAATAAAATGTAGAAATTATACTATACCCAGCTGCTATAACATTCTGAACTTAATGATATATATTTCTTATAATATTCCATCTTATAAATTTAGGTTAGGTAGACATAGCAAGTTTATTATGATAAAATGGTGATAAGTGACACTTGAAACAATCTTAATCACTAATAAAGGACTGGTCATGACCTTTGATGCAATGTGCATATATATTGATATTGATTATAAAAGTGACATATCAAGTGTCCAAAAAATAACAGCACTTTATTTTTTGAGGTTATTTAATTTATAAAATCTACTAAAATATCAATCACTTTGATGTAATGTGCACAAGTATACAAGATAATAGAACTGTCATAACAAGTGTCCAAAAAATATCTGCACCAGCTCATGCCTTGCAGGTTATTTGGAGGTTAAGATATATTAAAATATCAGTCATGACCTTTGATATGCAGTGAGTGGCCAAAATGGTGGAGAAAATTATACCTTTATTTGTTTTTCTAGGTGAATCAGATATTTCTAATAGAATGAAAAAAAATTGTTTTGTTTAAATATATATATATATATATATATATATATATATATATATATATATATATATATATATATATATATATATACAGGGTGATTCACAAAGCAATGGACACAGAATGTGTGTGTGCAGAGAACGTCAAAGCATGCTGGTTTTTTATATAAAATTTTTCTTTTACGCCCATGGTTGGTGAGATATTGACTATATAGATTTTTTCTTTCATCAACATCTTTAGTTGACAAAATTTAAAGTATATATAAACTCAAAAAGGGGTGAATTAGGGGTGGGTCGCCCTTTGAATGATTAGATTTTTTTAAACCTTAACCTAACTTCAAATTAAAGTACGTCAATTTTATAGCAAATCAAATTTTCTACCTTTTTCCCTCTTGTAAATTTTTCGACAAACCACCCGTTTTTGAAAAAATTAAAATTTTTAGAGTTGAGATCAAGAAAAAATTTTGTCCCTTGAAGATTTTATTAAACATTCAAGTCTCACAGGGGATGCCTTTATTATATGTATATAATGGTCCACTTATTATTGATGCGAAGCGCCGCCATGGCCGTGTTGGAAAGTCCAGTCAAACTTCCCAATTCGGACTCGAAGGACGACGGTCCGAGACTCTCCGGCAGCGGATGATTTTTCAAATCACTTCTGTCGTTGTGATCGACCTTAAGGTGGAGGGTAGGTTAGTTTAGATGAGCAAAAAGAGTCAGCATTGGCCTAATTGCCAGTAAGCATCTTACCTTTACCTTTTTTTATTATTGATGCGACTCCACAAATCTTCCTCAGTTTGAACTGGTGTCAAATAAACATATTCTTGGAACGCCTCCCAGAGAAAAGTCACATTTATTCAAGCCTGCTGATTGTGCTGGCCAATGTTGAGTGCAATTAATTCCACGACCTCTCCATCAATTTGAAAACTGTTGGTTTTAAAATCCACGAATATTTGTAGTGAAATGTGGTGGCGCCCCATCATGCATAAACCACATTTCACCGCACAGTTGTAAGGGCAGCTCCCTCCAGTAGCTCAGGAAGAACATTTTGCAAAAAAAGTAAATATTTTGCGCTGTTTAAGCAGTTTCGAAAATAACCGGCACAACCAAATGTCCTCCAACAATACCTGCCCACACATTTATTTTAAATTCACGTTCGACATGGTGGGTTACTGTAGCATGTGGATTTACATCCGAATATTCGTGGCAGTTGTGCACATTCGTAATCCCTCTCCTTGTAAAGCAAGCTTCATCCATAAAAAGAATGGTCTTGGGAAAATCAATGTTCTGATGTAAGATGAAAGTAAGTCTTTCCTCTAAATCCTGCGGTAGCAGTGCTTCCACTTTTTGAAGGTGACAGGGATGTAGCAGATTGCGTCGAATAATACTATGCACCGTCGACTGTGTTATATGAAACTGTCTGGATAGTCCTGGTGCTCGTTTGAGGCTCACTTTCAATACTTTCTAGAAGACGCTCCTCAGTTCGTGCGTTTACTGCATGAACGCGTCCTCCAGCATTTTTTATGAAAAAGGAACATGTTTCCTGAGCTCTATGTTCTACATTTGCAAACGTTTGACGATGTAGTATATTACGATTAGGAAATATTGTTCGATATACCTCTACACTGGGGTTAAGGAGTCGCGGGCCAAAGGACTCCAGGGGGCAAGCTGAGGAAGTGGAAATAACAACATAAACTCCCGATGAAGCTTTCCCCAAGACCGTCATGCGCGGTAAAAATCCGCATCCTGCACGAGGTGACCCTGCTAATAACTAAACATGACGGATCTAGACAAGGAGGTCGAACTAAACTCCCCCAATCTACGGTGTCACGTGACCCGTGCCTATGGATGGATGGCACCAGGGCGATGGTGTCGTGAACGGAACCTCTGGAGTACCAGGCAACCCTCCAGAGTAACCCGCCTTGCACCACACAGGGGGTTCTGATGGTGTGGACAGTATTTCCCCCATTCTCGTGGGAACAACATGAAGATTATAAATACATATAAAACCAAAACCAATGAGGCTCGAGGAGTGGCTCCGGCTACAGACTTGAGCCTTGAGTCTATCCCGGAAACGGAGACGAGCCAGGGTGCGGCAGCGGACTCTGGAGGTCCCACGACCGGCGTAGATACGGGGGATCAGGGGGTAGCTTCGGCCAGAGACCTGTCCCCGACACCCAAGCTGGAGGCTGGGTCCCACCGGAGGGCGGCGAGCTCCGCGGACTCCGGGGGCCCCTCCACCAGTGAGGACTCTACTGTTAGAGTAGAGGGACTGCCCCGGCAGTCCAAGCGTCTTTCCGGGGCGCAAAGAAAGAAGCTCCGGAGGGCGCAAAAAATGGCGGCCGGGACCTGGACGGTCGAGAAACCTGTAAAGGCGCAAGAGGGGAGTGCGGGTCAGAAGAGGACGCGCTCGAACTCTAGCACGCCCACTACAGACAGACGTTCCAAAAGGGCCAGGGTGCCTGTAAAGGCGCAAGAGGAGAGTGCGAGTCGGAAGACGCCGCGCTCTGGCTCTAGCACGCCTACTACAGACAGACCTCCCAAAGGAACTAAGGCCGGAACACCGGCGCAGACTGGCTCTTACAGGGAGGCTGCGGAGGGCCTCGGGATGGCGGTGATTGACAGACGCCATCCTGAGGTCACGCTAGACCAGGGGAAGGCGGACCTGATCCAGGCTGCGGTGGTAGCTGCAGTGGACTCTCTTCAGGAAGGGGAGAGCCCGCCTCAGTTCCACCGGACGCGCCTGACGGGGGGCATCCTCTGGATAACCTGTGCCGGCCCGCAGTCGCGGGACTGGCTGCGGAAAACGATCGGGGGCCTCGGTCAGATTTGGGAGGGGGCGGACTTGACAGCCGTCGAGCCCAAGGAACTCCCAAAGAGACGCAAGGTCCTCGTACGGATCCCTGACACCGTCCCGCAGGAGACGGTGATCAGCAGACTTAAGATCCAGAACCCTGAACTGGGGACGCAACACTGGTCGGTTCTAAGCAGGAAGGCAGAGGAGAAAGGACAGACGCTCGCCTTCTCGATCGACCCGACATCTTACAGAGCCCTTGAAGGAACCTCCTTCAAGGCATTCTGGGGCATGGGAAGGGTTAGCTTCCGCCCACTGGGGAAGCAATTAAGGGTTAATGGGACTTAGGTTCCTTCAGGTCAACCTCCAACACAGTAGGGCAGCCACGGCCGGACTACTAATGGCTCTGAGGAACACGGATGTGGCCCTCATCCAGGAACCGTACTCCTACAAAGGAGAGATCAAGGGACTCGGCGGAGCTAATGGAAAGCTCATCTACAGCAGGTCCAGCGAGAATCCGAGGGCCTGCATTTTTGTCAGGGAAGGGATAGAGTTTCTCCCTCTAATGAATTTCTGTTCCAGGGACCTGGCAACGATCAAAATCCGATGTGGAGGAGCGGATGGGCTGAGGGACATTACTGTCGCGTCAGCCTATCTGCCAGGGGACAGCACGGACCCTCCTCCACCCAACGAATTGGAGCAGCTGATGGTGGGTAGCAGAGCAGGTGGATGGCAGACCATCATCGGCATGGATGCGAATGCGCACCATGAGTTGTGGGGTAGCTCGGACACAAACTCTAGGGGTGAGGCACTTTTACAATTCTTTATGAAATTTAATTTAGACATATTGAATAGAGGTAATAAACCGACATTCGTCACAACACGGCGTGAGGAAGTTTTAGACCTAACAGTTTCCACCCAGTTTCTGGGTGACTTTGTTAAAAGCTGGGCTGTGTCTGGGGAAGTGAGTAGCTCAGACCACAGATACATCCGGTTTGAAATCGCCAAAGTCGAAAGAGAAACGGTATGGTACCGGGACCCCCGCAAGGCGGACTGGGAAGCCTACAGGGCAGACCTAGCTGTGGAACTGCGGGGGGTTGAGAGGGCCATAAGGGATTCAATAGACCTCGAGATTGCAGCAGTCCAATTGCGAGACGCAATTACCTCGGCCTATAACGCCAACTGCTCCCTGAAAATGAGGGTGTCCACCAGGAACGTCCCATGGTGGAACGAGGACCTCAGGCAAAGGAGGACGCAGGTTCGTAAGCTGTTTAACGCGGCCAAAAGGTCGGGAGCATGGGATGAATATAGACAGGCCCTATCGACCTATAACAAAAGACTGAGGGACGCCAAGAAGGAGTCGTGGAGGAGGCACTGCGAAGAAGTGGAAAACACGTCCGAGAGTGCTCGACTACACAAGATCCTGTCTAAGGGCCCTCAGACTAACATAGGCTCCCTTAGAACACCCACGGGAGGCTTTACAAGCTCGGGGGAGGAAACTATGAAAATTTTACTCCAGACGCACTTCCCCGGCTGTAACATAATAAACCAATCACCTCCGGACTGGGAACACTCAGAAATAGAGGCGCCTTATAGGCGGGCATCTAGAGTAGACTGGACAGTCGCTAAAGAGGTGGTTACCTGGAGCAAAATCAGATGGGCCATTAACAGCTTTAAGCCATACAAATCGCCGGGATTTGATGGAATAATGCCCATCATGCTCCAACAGGGGATAGATATACTGGCGCCGGTGCTTACCCTCATTATGAGGGCCAGCCTGGCTCTGGGGTACATTCCGAGGGCATGGAGACTGGCCAGGGTTGTATTTATTCCTAAACCTGGGCGTCCAACAGACCAGGCAAAGTCCCTGAGGCCAATAAGTCTCATGTCCTTCTTGCTGAAAACAGTGGAAAAACTGCTCGACCGGCACATTAGGGGCGGTGTACTGGAAGCATATCCTCTACACTGCGGACAATATGCATACAGAGCAGGATTCTCAACAGAAACAGCACTGCACCAACTGGTGCTGAAACTGGAGAATACGCTGGAGAACAAGGAGGTGGCGCTGGGGGCCTTCCTAGACATAGAGGGGGCCTTTAGCAACACCTCGTTCGGATCGGTTCTGGCAGCTGCCCGGGAGCGTGGAATAGAGGAGACCTGCTGCAGGTGGATCGGTTCCATGCTCAGGGACAGGGCGGTGTTCACCTCACTCGCGGGAGGGACTCTGCTGGCGGGGGTCGCGGCGGGGTGTCCGCAGGGGAGCGTTCTGTCTCCCTTGCTCTGGTGTCTAGTCGTGGACGGCCTGCTGGGGAGGCTCTCGGGAGGGGGGTATGAGGTACAGGGCTATGCGGACGACATTGTCATCATAGTCCGAGGAAAGGTCACACAGGCAGTGTGGGAGCGTATGCAGACTGCACTGAAAGTGGTGGAAGGGTGGACGGTTGATCAAGGGCTCGGGGTGAGCCCCGAGAAAGCAACCGTCGTGCCGTTTACGAGGAGGAGGAAGTGTGAAAGCCACAGAACTCTCACTCTATACGGTAGGAGCGTTCCAATGGCCAGGGAGGTAAAATATCTTGGGGTCGTATTGGACTCTAAGCTAACCTGGAATGGTCACATTGGAAAAATACTGCGTAAGGCAGTCATGACCTTAGCCGTCACTAGGCGGCTATATGGAAAAACGTGGGGACTAAGACCTAGTATGGCCCACTGGCTGTACACAAGGGTGGTCAGACCATCGTTAACATATGCGGCACTGGTCTGGTGGCCTAAGGTGACACAATCCAGTGCCAAACAAAAACTAGGCAAGATCCAAAGGATGGCTTGCCTAGGCATCACAGGGGCCATGTCTTCAACCCCAACAGCCGCCATGGAGGTGTTGCTGGATCTACCCCCCCTACACTTCGTTATTATGGGAGAGGCCAGGCTAGGACTATACAGACTAGCCTGCAATGGTAGACTGAAGATCAACCCAGGCTTCAGGGGCCACTGCAAAATTCAGGAGATCGTGAAGGAACCCATGCTTGAAATGAGGTCAGACTTCGCGAGCCCGCGAATGTGCAGGGAAAACAACTTCACAGTGGAAATCCCTGATCGCGGGGCATGGCGGGAGGAGACACCGGGCATACCACGGGACGCGCTCGTCTGGTTCACGGACGGATCTGGCGGGGAGCGTGGGACGGGGGCAGGTGTTTACTCGGAAGGACCGAGGGTAAGTCACAGTATTTCCCTCGGAGCCCATGCAACGGTGTTTCAGGCCGAGATGTACGCCATCCTGCACTGTGTGCGGGAGAACAAGAGGAGGGGCTACACCAACAAGCGGATCCTCATAGCCACAGACAGCCAGGCAGCCCTTAAGGCACTAAGTAGCCCACGGGTAAATTCCTGGCTGGTGAGTGAGTGCCGAGACGAGACGAGCGACCTGGCTGGGCAGAATGAGGTGACCCTCATCTGGGTGCCGGGTCACTCGGGGGTCAAAGGCAATGAAGAAGCTGACAGTCTCGCAAAGAGGGGGTCAGCAGAACCATTTATGGGACCAGAACCGGCTCTGGGCGTGTCAAAGAGCACTGCCAGGGGAGCCATTAAGTCCTGGGTCAGAAACCAACACAAGGTGTACTGGGCGGACTGTCCAGGGCTCAGACATGGGAAGTCAATAATTGACGGACCCAGTTCAAAGAGAGCTGTGGAGCTGCTAAACCTTAGCAGAGGACAGCTCAGAAACACAACAGGTCTCTTGACGGGACACATGGCCGTCAAGAAACACCTACATAAAATGGGGCGGTTCGAAGGGGACCTCGCATGCAGACTCTGCGGCGAGGGGGAGGAATCAGCCCAGCACATCTTGTGCGAGTGTATAGCTCTGGACCGGAAAAGACAACTGATCTACGGTCACTCTAGACCGGAGACAGAGCAATATAAAACTTCACCCTACCAATCGCTGTGCAGACTAGTTCAAGGCACAGTGATTTTGGAATGGGTGGAGTAAGACTAGGGGTATGCACAATCAACCAAGGGTTGCGGTGCTATCGGGGCGGCAAGGCCGCGGACGAGCCCTGAGGGAAAAAAAAAAAAAATACCTCTACACTTCTGCGGCAATTACCCTCGCAAGACCCTAATACCATAAGCATGTCAACTTGTTCATTAACCGATAATTTTCCAGCCATTTTGAGCAACAAATTATTACCACAAGAGAGAACAAGAAACACAAGAAAATAATTATTGTAAAACTTAATAAATTTAAGTAATGTCAGGTTTGGCAATAACTGTAACCTAGCAACAAACGACTTAGAGAGCGCCCTAGGCATCCCCTGTGAGACTTTAATAATGTAATGTAATGGCAATTAGGCCAATGCTGACTCTTTTTGCTCATCTGAACTAACCTACCCTCCACCAAGCTCGATCACAACGACAGAAGTGATTTGAAAAATCATCCGCTGCCGGAGAGTCTCGGACCGTCGTCCTCCGAAGGGAAGTTTGACTGGACTTTCCAACACGGCCATGGCGGCGCTTCGCATTCAATAATAAGTGGACCATTATATATATATATATATATATATATATATATATATATATATATATATATATATATATATATATATATGTGTATCCATCTGATAACTCAAAAAATAATTAACCGATTTCTATGAAACTCGGCAAGTGGCTGTCTTTTATAAATGGCTTGGATGAGTTCGTTAGCCAGGAAAATCAAACGGGGTTTTCCGGGAAAATTTTTAGTTTTCTTTCAAAAAAAAATTTTTTTTTCTCCGAAAATTACAAAGCTGTTCTAATGAAATTTAACGGATATAATGTCTTAGGAGAGACTTTACTACGTACCAAAATTCAACTTTCTAAGTTTATAGAAAATTGAGTTATTCAAATTTTGAATTTTATTTCGAAAAAACTTTTTTTCTCCGAAAATTACAAAGCTATTTTAATGAATATTGGTGGATATCTTGCCTTAGGTAAGACCTATACCAAAATTAAACTTTCTAAGTTTATAGAAAATTGAGTTATTGAAATTTGAAGCATTTAATAAAAATTCACTACCATAACGCACTTGCTGCGTCCCGTTCGTTTTTTATTTATTAGTTTTTAATAGCGTTTGTTAAATTTCAAATATGTTAGTGTTTAATAAAGTCTTCAAGGGAGATAATTTTGTTTTGATCTCAACTATAAAAATCACAATTTAAAAAAAAACGGGTGGTTTGTCGAAAAATTGACAAGAGGAGAAAAAGATAGGAAATTGTATTTGCTATAAAATTGATGTACTTTAACTGTTAATTAGGTTAGGGTTTAAAAAAATCAAATAATTAAAAGGGTGACCCACCCCTAATTCACCCCTTTTTGAGTTTATATCCACTTCAAATTTTTGTCAACTAAGGATGTTGAGGAAAGAAAACCATCTACCAAATTTGGTTGTTCTATGTTAGGTCACTGCTGCAATACAGCTCTTTCTTGTAATTATTCTTCCAAGGTCAATATCTCACCAACCGTGGGCGTCAAAGAAAAAATATATATATAAATAATCGGCATGTTTTGAGGTCCTCTACACGCACACGTTCTGTGTTTATTGCGTTGTGAATCACCCGGTATATATATATTTAAAACTGCATACAAAGTTATTTTGTTACTTTGCATACAAAAATTACTTCATGATTAATCAAGATCAACAAACTCGTTTGAAAACCACGTACTTATGCTTACCAGGAAAGTGAAAGAATAATTCCAATTTACACAAATGTACTATCTTCTGTGACAAGTACTTAGAGAAAAACAGTAATAGTTTAAAGAGCCCCATAAAACTTACATTGGATATTAAACAGAATAACAGCCCATTTGAGAATATTAGAAATTTTATTCTAAAGTTAAATAGGTAACCCACAATATCATAATTAACTGAATATTGTTACTGACTAATATGTTTGGCGAACATTACTTAATAAATATTAACATTATTACTAATAACACTGCTACAAAATCGTTCACTTATGAAGATCTATTATTTATAAAAAGACATTGGTTATATTTACATTTTCATTTTGTAAGCAAACATCACAATAACAAATACTTTCTGGCTTTCTTCTGTTCGCCCATCTTTTATTACGCCACCAATGTTTCACCCTGGTCCACTCCATATTTTTATACATTCACTTAAATTAAATTATTAAATTACATTTTGACTAAGAGCATAGTAAACCTGTTTTGACACGATGTCATTACCGACAATGGTCCACAAAATAAACATTGTTCACATTACTTAACAAGCCCTCTAAAATTTATTAACAACTTATTAACACTTTAAATATTGAACATTTAATAATTCACATCAAGGTCGCACATGTGAGCTGTTTTCACTGCTAAGACAAGATTATAGCTGCTAAAATATAAACAATCTAATAGGACCCATAAAAAACATTTATGTGTTTACTTTAGAGTGTTAAATTAATATTATGACTTCACTTATTGCTGTCCTATTAAAAGATGAAGACTACAATGATTTACTGTATTAAAATCGAAATTGTAGATAATTATTTTAGCAATATACCAACCTCCAAATGTTCAACCACCAACAGTCCCTAATGTCGCGCATAAACTGACGGATATCATTTTCAAAACTAAAATGGTACGAAAGATGCTCGTCTCTTAATACAAAAAAAGCCTCTGGCCTTGACGAGAACCCAGCAATTGTTCTCAAAAAATGCGCACCATAACTTGCTCCTGTCCTGACTTATCTTATAGAGGCATATTCCCTAGTAACTGGAAAACTGCTCGAGTACAAGCCATCCCCAAGAAAGGATCCAAAGCGCTTCCTAGCAACTACAGGCCCATTTCTCTCCTTTCAGTCGTCTCTAAAGTGATGGAAAAGTATATAAACACTGAATTACTAAACTTTCTTGAAAAACACAGTCTAATCCACGACAGGCAGTATGGATTTCGTCAGCGCAGATCAACTGCCGACCTCCTTTCCTTTGTCACCCATTCTTGGAACAAGTCTATGGTGAATCCCAGATTGTCGCTCTAGACATATCCAAAGCATTCGACCAGGTCTGGCATGCAGCGCTGCTTAATAAACTTCCGGTCTATGGCCTACCACCAAAACTCTGTACCTGAACAGCAAATTTTCTCTCCAACCGGAGCATTTCTGTTGTCGTGGATGGCCATTCCTCTAAACTGTATCCAATTAATGCAGGAGTCCCTCAAGGTTCAGCTTTAGCCCCTACTTTGTTTCTTCTCCACATCAATGACCTCCTCTCTAGCACATTCAACCCAGTTCACAGTTATGCGGACGACAGCACCCTCCACTCAAATATACAATATTCTAAACCTGTCTCTTTAGCCCAGTTAGATGAGCATCGCAGACTCATGGAGGATTCTGTCTCTGTGAATCTGCAAAAATTATTAGACTGGGGAAGTAGAAGTCTTGTACAATTCAACTCCACCAAATCTCAGTCTGACTTTCTATCTCATAAGAGATACATCAGCCCTAGACCCATCACAATGAACAACCAAGTTATTCAAAGTAATGAGTCCTTTTCACTTGTTGGCATTTCTGTTAATCGAAATCTCAATTGGCACCAACATGTCACATCAATTGCAGAAGCGGCTGCTAAGAAATTAGGTTTCCTCTTCCGGGCTCGCAAATATTTTTCACCAGTTAATCTCTATACCTTATATACTTCACAAATAAGGCCAAACCTGGAATACTGCTCCCACATCTGGAGTGCTGCTGCCGCTTCTACACTCGCTATCCTGGACTCCATTCAGAAGAGAGCTATACGTCTCATCGGTGACCCTACCCTCACTCAAAGGCTGCCATCCCTTGCCCACCGACGTGCCGTTGGTAACCTCTCTCTCTTTTATAGATATCTGCACGGGCACTGCTTAGAGGAGCTTTCTTCCATAGTTCTACCTACTGCCCCCAACAGATCTACTAGGGGAACAGAGTGAATACACCCTTTTACTGTCCAGGTCATAGAATATCTTGTTATGCCCGCTCTTTTGTCCCGAGGACTTCCAGGTTGTGGAATTCCTTGCTGGCACATGTTTTTTCTTCTCCTCCGAACCTCCAAACCTTCAAGTCCAGAATTAACAAGTTGCCTCTTTCCTCCTTGTCGACACCCACGGTACGATAGTATCTGGCTATGAGGCCTCGTGGTGTGTTGTTGAAATTAAAAAAAAAGTATTGATGATGTGGAAATAAAATTACTGTATGATAATTTACCAGAAAGGTAAATAAGCTATGCAACAAAAACATTTTCAATGTAACAATCATTGAAAATATGTCAAAAGTGTAACGAAAACGGTTCATTTGAGCAAAAAAATCAAGTGACAACTTTTGTATTGTGTTGATCATGGAAGCTTATAAGGCTCTTGGTTTGAGGAAAAACCTTGGCGTAGTTTTTTTTTTGTCGAATTGAATGATATAGGCAACCCTCAAAACATATTACTGGTGATAATTGAAAAGGAGTGTTTGCCCTTTGATGCATTTATAATTGTCACCAGGTTTCAGCTTTATACTGGCTTGATTTTTCAACACCACATCTTAGGCTGTTGTATTGTTCTATTCAATTCTGACAAAAGTCTCAAAGAGCCTAACCTACAATATTATATTTTCAGCAATATGAGACTATACAATAAGTGTTTGGGATCAAAAACCTAACAGTAATGTTTCTAATAATAGGAAAAGTACATAAGATGTGCATATTTAAAACATTTATAACATACTTAGGCATGACTTTTGAGATGCATTAGAAAACAAAACAAAAATGGTTCAGACACAATGTTTTTTAAATGATGACTCTCTCACGAATTAACGTTACTTAGAAGTTTGTAGCCATCATTAACTGGTTTCAATTATTTTTACGAAAATTCTACGCAAAGATAACAAGCTGCCCACACCCCCTTAAGTTGCCATCAGAAAAAAAGGAAGGATATGCTTACAAATCCCTGGGTTCCACCATCAAATTACGATTTTGGTTCTGATGCCAGCCATTTGAAAAGAAAATTTAACCGCCGCTGGTTAGATCAATATACTCCTTGGTTGGTGTACTCAAGTCGTTTGAAAGGTGCTCTATGTGTGCACTGTGTTGTTTTTCCTCCTAGTATTGCTACAGTTAAAGGAGTTTTGGGGTCATTCATGGTAAGGTCATATGTGAAGTTTAAAGATATACATGAAGATTGTAGAAAACACGTTGGCAGTCACTACCACAAAACTTCAACAGCTGCTGCAAAAGCGTTCCTTGAAAATGTTCCAGTTGATGTACAGTTGCAAAGTGGTCACCATAAGATGATTGAAGAAAACAAACAAATATTGTCATCAATTATTTCTTGTATCATATTTTGTGGAACTCATGATTTGCCACTTAGAGGAAAGGAAGGAGATGAGGGTGTTTTCTTTGACCTTTTAAATTTGAGAATTGACTGTGGTGATGTGAAGCTAGAGAATCATTTGGATACATGTCGAAAAAATGCAGTCTACACTTCACCAAAAATTTAAAATGAGATTATAAGATTATGTTGTGAGGTTGTCAAAGAAAGAATTATTGAAGATTGTAAACAAGCAAAAGCTTACACTGTAATGGCTGATGAAACAGGAGATATCGCTGGAAAAGAACAGCTTTCTATCGGATTGCGGTTTTATGATGAGAATCAAGAAAAAATCAGAGAGGAATTTGTAGGCTATGCTGAGCTGAAATTTCAAGATGCCCCTACAATCGCTAGCACAATTCAGAGTTTTTTAGTTGATCAGAATCTTTCAGCAGAGAAGTGTGTTGGATTTGGATTTGACGGATGTTCTACGATGGCTGGAAAAGAAGGTGGTGTACAGGCCATTTTGAAGAAAAAGTACAATAAATCTTTATTTTTCCATTGCTCAAGCCACAAACTAAATCTTGTGGTCAATGATACTAGCAAACTACCGGAAATAAGAAACTTGATTGCAACAGTTAAGGATACAATATCCTTCTTTCGTGAGTCGCCAGCCCGCAGGAATTCGGCTCCTAATCTATCAAGGCTCAGTGAGACCAGATGGTCTAAGAAATACAAGAGCATTAGAAAGTTTTCAGGCAGCTTCCATGAAATCATCAATGTGCTTGAACATCTCTTGGTCGAAGGAAACTATGCTACAAGAAAATTTGCCTATCAATTGCACTGTGCAGTTACTAAACTAATTTTCATCGTAGGTTTAGTCATGATTGCAAAGTACTCTGCGATTTTGGAACCCGTTGTGAACGTTCTACAAAGTAAAAATATGGATTTGATTATGGTGAGGAAACATATTGGTGCAATCCTTGATGTCATCAAGAAGGATCGACAATAAATTGAACATGTTTCTGATGAATTACTTGAAAAATCACATGATATCGCGGAGAAAGTTGGCGTTGAGTTAACAGTCCCACAAATTGTTCAAAAGAAAATACACAGAAGTAATCCGCCATCTGAAACTGCGACTGAATATTGGAGACAGTTGTTGATCATCCCTTATCTTGACTCTTTAACTTTATCATTGAATGTTAAATTCTCACACGAAAATACACCTGCTTTTGCCTTATCCCATCTTCATCCTTCATACATGCTAAAAATGACTTCAAAAGATTTGGAGAAAAATGCAAAATCTTTCATGGAGTTTTATGAGTTGGGTGATATCTCTGCAGAATTATATTTGTGGTATAATCTGTGGAAAAAGAAGGATTAAGCAAGAGACAAATTAAAGGATATTGAAGTGGCTGCACTTTTGGAGGAGGCTAATATTTTTTTCCCTGCAACAAGGCATGCACTCCTCATTTTAAGTGCTTTCCCATCAACTACGGCTACTGTTGAACGATCTTTCAGTACCCTTCGAAGGGTAAAGACCTGGCTGAGAAGTACAATGGGAGAAGACAGACTGACATGGTTGTGTTTGATGAGCGTCCATAGGAAATTCTTCAAGGAAAATCAGGACTTGATTGAAACGAGAGTTTTGAACAAGTTTTGTACAAATCCAAGAAAAATTATACTACTATAAGACATGTAACTAGAGTAATTTTTTTTCAAGCAAATAATTGTAATAACTTAGTTGATAAAGCACTGCTATAATTATACATAATTTTCTGAAAATTTTGTTTTCATTCACCTTTTCCGTGATAAGATGTTACAACCTGAACGACCATGGCTTGACAATCCCCCCCCCCCCCCCCCCCGGTTTTGGTCCTGGATACGCCCTTGTAACAGAATTTAACCCCATCATGAATTTATGTGAGCTTCTGATATGGAAAATCTCCCAAGAAAATACCAAACAAAATCTTATGGAGGCCCAATTAAAGTTTGACATCACGTTCAAGAATTAAAAGATGGTGTAAAAAAATTGCATTCAGCCTATGTCAAAAGGGGTGCGAGTTGAAATGGATGCCAAAGGAGGTTGTACTAAACATCAAGAGCTTTTCGTAAACATTTTGTGTTGTGGTTTTTCTCAAATACATATTTTTTAAAACAATAGGAAATGATTTTGATGTATTGGAAATACCTAGTTACCTACAAAAACAATTAAAAGTACAAATTTCCACTATTTTCAAATAGTATACAAATTCTAATATAACATATTCCAGTGTAACTATAAATGGCCTACTGTAAATCAGTTGATGCAATACTTTACCTTGTTCTGTGGCCCATTTCTTGTAAGTTTTAAATCTTAAGAAAAAAAATAATACCGATATGAGCTGTTATGTGGTGTTATATTTTAAGAACTCCAGGAAAAAAAAATCGACAACGCAAATTTTTTCACTATCCCAAAATTTTAACTGTAATTGTTAATGGGAATCTGAATTTACATACTACATACTAATTCTTAATATAACAGCTAACATTAGTGAATGCAAAAACAATATGAATTATATCAAATACTACAAGCACATGCTAAATCAACCCAAATTAGATTCATCTATCTACAACAAGAAAAAACTTAACAGTACAAGAATAGGTACCGTATGCCAAAGTAAATCTGAAAGCATTCTACCACTATCGACATCTTCAACTACCACGGAAGGGATGACATGGCCCTTAAAAAGGGCGTTTTCTGAAGGATTCATCAAAATCAATGTAACTGCTAATAAAACAAAAATCAGAGAAGCATGGTAACATAAAAATAAACATATATATTCATATACTTACCGCTCCAACATAGAAATGTGTTGGTCTCGTTGCTTTACGTAGACCCTGATATCCATGCTCTAGTTCTGTATAAGACATGTCTTATTCGATTCATTCCTTCTTTCAAATTGACCTTAAATACAAAACAACATTGTTTTAGTCAGACGCAAATGCCATTACAGTACTTATATACTTAATAATACCAATAATTATTATTAATAAAAATAATGTACGCAAGCCTTTAGGTATAGGCTTGTTTGTATGTCTCTAAGTCTAGTTATACACTTTTTTTCACATATTTGTTTTAACTACAAGTACCCGACTTTGTTACTTGTTTATACACAATTACAATTTATGCATATCATCTTACCTTCATTCACACAAATTCACATTAAAATTTCCATTACTACATAACAAAACTCTTGTGAGCAGGTCAAGACTTATCGATTTATTGTCTAATATAAAATAAATTAGGAGTTTGCAGTTTCCTTATTGTGGCATATCACAATAACACATTCTAAAAATAAACGAAGACAGGTAGAAGCTGTGATTTTTAAAGCTTAAAAATAAAATAAGGCATTTTAAGAATTCCTCTCTTTTTGGCTCAGAACTTGGACTAGACTATTTTCGAACTAAACGTCAATCTTATCGTCGTCATTCATCATAAATCAATGGTCAAATAAAAAAATACAAGCAAAATAACAAAAGGTTGATTATGTTTCCAAATCAAATTTAAAACGGATCAATCAAATCAAGAAGATATTTCTGATTGTAAACTGAATTAGAAAAAAATAATTTTAGTAAATAATAACATGGAAAGTGTATTTTTATTAAAAATTATATTGGGGAATTTTAAGTCTACGTTTTTAGGTTTGTCTATGGTAATCTTCCTACAATCATAGATAAAAAGTTTGAACACAATATAAACTTTAAAATATTGCGTGTTTTTCCTTTGTGAAATTAACATTACGTAATTGGATTGGATGGAATATTTTATGATGTTAATACAAATAATTTATAAGATATAAGCTTTGCCCTGTAACAACCAAAAAATCAGGAAATAAAGTAATAGAACTATGATTAAAAAACATTATTTCATTAATAAGTTTATTTGATGCAGATAATGAGTCGTAATGAAATTATTGGGTATTAGCAAACAGTAATTATTAGACTCTTATACTTATTTTAATAACACGTAAATTTTTAGAACCACACATTATTATATGATAAGATGGTGGGTTTAATTTGTTGTAGTAATAGTTAATATGTGTCGTTTGACCTAATATTATGATTGCGGAAAAGAAAAGAAGATGACAACTGACAGGTTACTGGCTGTCGCTGTCACGTTTAGTAAACGTCAGATGAAATGAGTAAAAAAAAATAACACCTCTACACTTTTATTTCCTTGTTTTTCGAACTTCAACTTCAATTGAAAATTCGTCATATTTTCCATAGTATAATAAATAGCCAGTTTTATAACTTGATATATACTTGAAAAACTAGATTTAAATCGTGGTATACAGCAAGGACAGGTTTCTTTTAAGTAGTAAATATGTCAGTTTCCCAAGGTGCCTATAACTAAACAACAAGCTTCTTGGCCACTAATTAATTATTTTATTGCAGATAATCGCCCGGAACTATATGAAGAAGTAAAACTATACCACAATGCTAGAGAAAGGGAAAAGTAAGTAGCTATTTTCCTAGTGACGTATGATTCTAATTATTTTCTTCCTTACAGGTATGATAACTTGGCTGACTTATATGCTGTTATAAACACTTTACAACAACTGGAAAAAGCCTACATTAGAGATTGCGTCACCCCTAAAGAATATACAGGGGCATGTAGCAAATTGCTTGTACAGTACAAAGCCGCTTTTAGGCAGGTAAAGGGCGAGGAATTTCCAACAGTTGATGCTTTTGTACGCAAATATCGTGTAAGTTTTGGCGATTTAATTTGAAACGGTTCCTTTACTAAATATAAGTAAACTTCTAGTTAGACTGTCCTGCAGCTTTGGAGCGTATTAAGGAGGATAGGCCTATAACGATCAAAGATGATAAGGGAAATACTAGTAAATGTATAGCGGATATAGTTTCTGTAAGTAAATACTTATTTGAATTTTATTGAATTTAATATGAGATGTTCCAGTTGTTTATAACACTTATGGACAAGTTAAAATTGGGTCTTACTTCAATGGATGAACTGCATCCAGATATGAGGGATTTGCTGGATTCAATGAATCATCTCAGCATTATACCTTCAGATTTTGAAGGTAAACAAAAAGTTAATGAATGGATGAATACCCTCAATACCATGCAGGTCTCAGACAAATTAACTGAATCACAAGTGCGACAGTTTCTTTTTGATTTAGATACTGCTTTTTCTGCTTTTAATAAGTTACTGCATAATTCTTAAGAGTGTATTTTTATACCACTTTAGATTCATACTGATTAATATTGTTAGTAATTTAAATAGCTTTTTTGTCACCTAATTACAGATATTATATCTTGCATTTGTGATTGCATAGATAAGATTATTTACATTTATACTATACCTATGTTAATTATAGATACCGCGTTATCTTATAAATAAAACGATTTTATACTATTCTGTTATTTAATTTTACCTTGATCTATTTTTTTTTAATAAAGGTGGTATCTTTTATATTTATACAAGGTATTTAGAAGCCTCAGACCATACCACAAGATACCGAAAAAATTCTAAGTAGGCATGTCAATATTGTAAATATTCGTTGCTGAGTATCCGTTACTGAAAAGTACCGTAAGTTACGAGTATTCATTCGTAAAAGTATTCGTTACCCTAATTACCAAACAGCTACTTCTGATTTCGTTACTATAGTTACTAAGTTACGCAACCAGGCACAAGTGTATGCCATCGAGATGTGTGCAAGGGAAAGTATAAAAAAACAGTGCACACACAAATCGATAAAGATATATGCAGATAGCCAAGCTGCAATAAAGGCTCTTGGTTCCTACCGGTGTAATTCAAAAACGGTATGGAGTTGTAAATCTGCCCTTAACGAACTGGGCAGCTGTAATGAGGTGTCGCTGGTCTGGATATCGGGTCACTCGGACCATGATGGCAATGTTGCGGCCGACACGCTTGCCAGGAGTGGTGCCCAGAGAGACTTTGTCGGACCAGAACCGGTGCTGGGGATAACATCATGCACAGCAAAACGCACCTTAAAGACCTGGACAGAAAGAATGACAATCCAGTATTGGCAAAATCTTCCAGGATTAGCTCACTCTAAGGCCACCATAAATGGCATGTCTAAGTCAAGGGCTAAAAAACTTCTAGAGTTAAACAGACAACAACTAGTCCGCCTGTATACAGGACACTGCCGTTTGCGTCACCACATGCACCGTATTGGAGTCGGTCAGGAGACCGAGTGCCGGCTGTGTACGGAGAGTGACGAGACAGCAGAGCACGTGCTGTGTTCCTGTCCGGCAGCGGACAGGACTAGATACCTGCTCTTTGGCAAGATAAAGCTTGCTCCGGAGGATCTGGATCAACTTTCGCCCACGAAGATTATCGACCTCTGCAGGAGGCTGGCTTTGTTGGGCGAAATATAAACTATTAGGCGTGAGCCACAATAGACCTTATGGTCGCGGTGGAGGGACCGGTATGGCCCACTCACAAACAAACCTAAGTTACAAGTATCTCGGATCTCAAACCAAGTACCTGGTACTCAAGTATTCAGTATAGTATAATCCATCTGGTAATCGCTTCGGGTTAATATTGATATTGTTGCGGTGCTATCGGGGCGGCAAAGCCGCGGACGAGCCCTGAGGGAACAAAAAAATATATATATATATATATTGATATTGACATTGACACATGAATAAGATTGAATATCGCTTGCGTCCAAAAGAAAAAGCATGGAAATTATGCAACTACATGCCTAACGGACAGTCAATTTTAATCAACAATACCCACCCCTTCCTTTTAAGTTACCAGGCAAAAATTTTGGGCTGCTAATTTTAAGAATTGAAATAATGAATGATATTTATATAATTAGTGATAAAACAAATTATTACAATATTCACTCTATGAATAATTATAATATGAAACGTTTCGTTAAATGTAGCTTCTTCAGATATAAAAGTAAAATGCATGTTGTAATTAACTACATAATCAAATATTCATTTGCTTTATTATTTATGTTTGAATTGTATTTACATCAACGATTAGTTTTTCTATAGGTATCTTCTCTATTTATAATAAAGTGAAATAAATGATTACAATATGCACACTGTAGGTATAATATCTTTATTATATGACAGAATTTCGTTAAATCTAGCATCTACAGATATAAAAAGTCGGGACGCAGCAAGTGCGTTATGGTAGTGAATTTTCATTAAAATGTTTTAAATAGCAAATATGTGTTTTTTTTTCAAAGAAAGCAGGCATCAAATTTGGTTACTAGTATGACCTATATAGTAGAAACAATATACCATATATCATCAAAAAAGCTTTATGTTTGAAGATGTACAACAATGTTTCGAAAATAACTTTAAATATTCCAAAAAAAAAACTAGTTTCCTGGTCAACGAACCTTATAAGTTAATAGCAAATTGAGCTATTCAAACTTAAAGCATTTAATAAAAATTCGCTACCACAACGCAATTGCTGCTGCGTCCCGAATTCCTTTTCTTACAAAGATGCGTTATAATTACGTGGTCGAAATTCGATACATTAAAGGTCAGCTCAGAACTTGCACGGACCGGGGCGGAATCCGACTCTCTAATTCAAACAAGGCATTCTTTAATCTATTTGGACTGAGCAGATTTTAATAAAAATTCGCTACCATAACGCACTTGCTGCCTCTCGAATTTATTTTCTTACAAAGATGCATTATAATTAACGTGGTCGAAATTAGAGATATTAATAGTCAGCACAGAACTGGTACGGATGGGGAATCCGTCTGTGGAATTAAAGTCTGAAGCCGACTTTGGATTTGGCTTCCAGGGGATCCTAAATAGTCCTCATTTATGGAAATTGTTTTAAAATAAAAAGTCGCGATCTCATTAGTTTTTTTTTTAAAGAAAATTCACTAAAAGCGCAATGCATAGTAAAAATCAAATATTCAATATATTTTCTACTTTTATGTATCTCCTCTTTTGAATAATAACATGAGATTACATCAAGTTATTGTAATTTAAACCATGAAACAATTTGCAGAGGTGAATAAAATGCGCAATCAAATAAAATTAGTTAATCACAAGTAGTAAGGAGCAATCTACCCTGCACCAGACTCCCCAATTTAGAAGCTGGAAGAAAAGACATACTATGGATAAAACTCTCCCTCAGGGCGGCAACTAAATTCATCTGTTGCATTTACCGGTCACCTTCTGACAACAACTTTGTCCAGCTCTTTGACTACCTTTCTGAAAAAACCGACCATCTGATGTCTGACTATCCTTCCTCCAAGGTCACTATTCTTGGTGACTTCAATGTCCATAATAAGGAATGGCTAGGATCTTCAAAAACCGATCCACAAGGAAGAGCAGCGGAGGCCTTTGCAGTCAGCAATTCTTTAGCCAATATGGTTCAGCAACCTACTTACTTTCCATTCCAACGCACAGCCAAATCCCTTGGATCTCCTTTTTACTATAAACCCTGACTGCTATAAGATATCAGTCACCGCCCCCCTTATTGGTCGCTCAGACCACGGCATGGTCACTGCGCGAACTGGGACGAAATGCGAGATTACTTTTCCTCATTTCTATGGGCGTCTGTCTGCTTTTCTCATCCTGACCCCTTTGATATCTCACAAAACGTCACCGAAATTATCCAAGCCGGCATGGAATTATTTATTCCACGTACACAGAAAACATATGCAGCCACTCAAAAAACCTGGTTCTCTAAATCCTGTGACAAGGCCAGACTTGAAAAGGACAAAGCTCACAAAAAGCTTTACACAATCCCAGTCAAGAAAACCGTCAATCATTTGACGACGCAAGGAACCGCTATGTCCGCATTCTTTCTGCAGCACAAAACTCCTTTAATAACCACATCAAAAACAAAGTCCTCTTAAGCTCCAGCGGCAGCAAACCCTTCTGGACTCTTGCTAAATCTATTGGGAATAATTTCTGCAAGAGCACGTTCCCACCTCTTGTCTCAGGGGATGAAATTATTTCTACCGCCCTGGGCAAGGCTGAACTTTTTGCCTCGTTGTTCGCCAGCAATTCTACTCTCAATCCACGTCCAAATGTTCAACCACCAACAGTCCCCAAAGTCGCGCATAAAATGACTGATATCATTTTCAAAACTAAAAAGGTACGAAAGATGCTCTCTTCTCTTAATGCCAGGAAAGCTTCTGGCCTTGACGATATCCAAGCAATTGTTCTCAAAAATGCGCACCAGAACTTGCTCCTGTCCTGACTCGTCTGTTTCAGATATCTTACAATAGAGGCATATTCCCTAGAAACTGGAAAACTGCTCTAGTACAACCCATTCCCAAGAAAGGATCCAAAGCGCTTCCTAGCAACTACAGGCCTATTTCTCTCCTTTCAGTCGTCTCTAAAGTAATGGAAAAGTATATAAACACCGAATTATACTAAAATTTATTGAAAAACAATCTAATCCACGACAGGCAGTATGGATTCCGTCAGCGCAGATCAACGGCCGACTTCCTTTCCTTTGTCACCCATTCTTGAAACAAGTCTATGGAACTACATGGTGAATCCCAGATTGTCGTTCTAGACATATCCAAAGCATTCGACCAGGTCTGGCACGCAGCGCTGCTTAATAAACTTCCGGCCTATGGCCTACCACCAAAACTCTGTACCTGGACAGCAAATTTCCTCTCCAACCGGAGCATTTCTGTTGTCGTAGATGGCCATTCATCTAAACTGTATCCATTTAATGCAAGAGTTCCTCAAGGTTCAGGTTTATCCCCTACTTTGTTTCTTTTCCACATCAATGACCTCCTCTCTAGCACATCCAACCGAGTTCACAGTTACGCGGACGACAGCACCCTCCACTCAAATATACAATATTCTAAGCCTGTCTCTTTAGCCCAGTTAGATGAGGATCGCAGACTCATGGAGGGTTCTGTCTCCGTGGATCTCTAAAAAAATTAGACTGGGGAAGTAGAAATCTTGTACAATTCAACCCCACCAAATCTCAGTCTTGCTTTCTTTCTCATAAGAGATACACCAGCCCTAGACCCATCACAATGAACAACCAAGTTATTCAAAGTAATGAGTCCTTTTCACTTGTTGGCATTTTTGTGGATCGAAATCTCAATTGCCACCAACATGTCACATCATTTGCTGAATCAGTTCCTAAGAAATTAGGTTTCCTCTTCCGGGCTCGCAAATACTTTTCACCAGCTTATCTCTATACCTAATTATATACTTCACAAATAAGGCCAAACCTCGAATACTGCTCCCACATCTGGGGTGTCGCTGCCGCTTCTATACTCGCTATCCTGGACTCCATTCAGAAGAGAGCTATACCCTACCCTCACCCAAAGGCTGCCATCCCTTGCCCACCGGCGTGCCGTTGGTGACCCCTCTCTCTCTTTCTCTCTCTCTCTCTCTCTTTTATATAGATATCTGCACGGGTACTGCACGGAACTTTTTTTAAGCTGATGCTATGGGCACGTAAGATATATTTGATATCTAATGTTACGTGCGCTGCCCACATAACATTTATTCTATGTCCAATGTTACGGTAACGGTGGCCAGTCTTGTTATAGCCTACTTTGTATCACCAAGAATTTCTTGGCCTCACAATGCACAATTATATAATGTGGTCCAACCCTCTACACATATGTTTTAAATGATTTACGCGTAAAATGCCTTATCTCTATAATGGTACCTAAGTAAAAGTGCGATGTCTAAGTCGCGGGTCAACTTCCGACGCTCAATATATGAACTGATAACAGTTTAATCGTTATTCAAAAAATATCTTTATTGTGTTTTCCTGGTGCCAGACAATTCACAGAATTCGTGAATTTGATTAATAAAAATGTCTGGACGCAGCAAATGCGTTATGGTAGCGAATTTTGGTGAAATGTTTTTAATGGCAAATATGTCTTGTTTTTACAAGGACATTTGGTTGACAGCATAACCTATATAGCACAAATAGTGTACCATATTTCATTAAAATAGCTTTGTTGTTTCAAAAAGTACACACATTTTCCGAAAATAAACTTTAAAAGTTCCAGAAAAACTGGTCCGATTTTCCTGGCCAACGAACCTTTTAAATATATTTACACACCTGACAAGATATAATTATTCACAAACAGCTTTAGGACCAAAATTGAAAAAATATATATATTTTCTTTTACATAAATTGCCCTCAGTAATGTTACACTAAATTATATTTTTCACAAAAATTCCACAACTTTTTTTTACAATAACTTACTAAACATTTATTATTCATTACCAACATATCACAAAAATCTTACAAAAAATGATTTCTACGGAAACACTAAAAACATTTCTACGAAAACATCTCAAATTCAGTCACTAGTTGAGAGTGCCCGTATACGACAGCTCGATTTTTTCGACGAGTAATACAAAGAAAAACTCTCTGAATGCATCATTTCCATGGGGATCCGCTATGTATTGATAAAAACGCCATATATCACAATTTGTGATATGTGTTTGTAATATGTGCCAAAAACGTCAAAACTTGCAAAACAATTGAAATAACTCAAAAACGATGAACGATATCAATTTTTTCCTTACAAATATGCATTATAATTTCATGGAAAACATAAAATTGCAATAACATGTTCTTTTTAAAAAAAGTTCGGGACGCAGCAAGTGCGTTAAGGTAGTGAATTTTTAATAAATACTTCAAATTTGAATAACTCAATTTTCTATAAACTTGAAAAGTTGAGTTGTGGTTCATAGTAAGCCCTTTCCCAAATAAATATATTCATCAAATTTCATTAAAATAGCTTTGTAATTTTCGGATAAAAACATTTTTTACAAAGAAAACTAAAAAATTGAATAACTCAATTTTCTATGAACTTATAATGTTGAGTTTTGGTATGTAGTAAGGCCTTATCCAACGAAATATATCCACAAAATTTATTAGAAATATATTTGTAACTTTCGGATCTAGACGCAGCAAGTGCGTTATGGTAGTGAATTTTCATTTAAATGTTTTTAATAGCAAATATGTGTTTTTTTAAAGAAAGCAGGCATTAAATTTGGTTACCAGTATAACCTATATAGTAGAAACAATGTGCGATGTTTCATCAAAATAACTTTATTGTTTAAAAATGTACAAAAATTTCCGAAAGTAAATTTCAGGTGTTCCCGAAAAAACTGGTTTCTTGGTAAACTTTATACGTTAATAGCAAATTAAGCTATTCAAATTTGACGCATTTAATGAAAATTCGCTTCTATAACGCACTTTCTGCGTCCCGAATTTCTTGTATTACAAACATGCATTATATTTCGATGGTAAAATGCAAAAATGCAATAACATAAGGCGTGTTCGATTAAAAAAAAAGTAAATTTGTATCACCAACGACTTATGGGCCACCCTGTGATTGTAGAAATAATTTTTTAGATGTATCTCATACAATTTTTTTTCGTATCTTGTATAATAACGGATATATTGAACTTTATTGATTTTTAACGAAAATTCGACAAAAATTATATACCATTAAACGATAAACTCTATAGCTACGACTATTGCCAAAGCATCAGAGAAAGGGTCCATTTGAAATAAATTTTCTGGAAATATTTTAGTAAAATGAAGGACAATGACGATTGAAGCTAAGACTTCAGGGTTTGCAAAACATTCTTCCTAAGACATTTTCTTTCCATAGCCCGTATTAGTTTCAGGTTCTTTGCCTAAATGTTGCCAACTTTGACGTTTTAAATCACGACTTTGACGTTTTGAGGAAAACCCCTTTTTTTAAATGCCTATAACTTTTTTGTCTTTTAAGTAACAGGCATAAATTTTGGTACCTGGGTCACTATTTATAGTACAAACACGCATACCACGCATAAACTAGTGGACTTGTGTGGTGGTTGAAATTCGATATATTAAAGCTCGGCTCAGAACTGGCACGGACTGGAGGAATCCGACTGACTAATTAAAACTAAGCATTATTTAATCATTTGAACTGATCAGATTTTTCTGGCTAATGAACTTATCCAAGCCACTTGCAAAAGGAAGGTACTAACCAAATTTGATCAAAATCTGCCCATTATTTTTTGAGTTATCGGTGTGATATATATATATATATATATATATATATATATATATATATATATATATATATATATATATATATATATATATATATATATATATATGTATATATATATATATATATATATATATATATATATATATATATATATATATATATATATATATAGTAATACCCCGGACTTACGCGGTAGGTGGGTCCGAGCGATTGCCGTGTAAGTCGAATTCGCGTAAGTCGGGGTTCAACTTTGCATATAAATACATATAAAGTATGTTTAATCGCGACCAGAGTTTAAAGAAAACAATAATTTATAAGAAAAATGTTTAATAAAGTGTAAGATAATAAAACAATTTACATTGTTATGAATAAAGTAACCTAAACCGAAGTTACTTTTATGTCGAAGGCTTCATATATTCTAACAATGTTGCCTGACGAGTTAAGTTTTTCTTCTTCTCACGCAAAATTTCTTCGTAGCATACCAGTAATTTTTTTATTCCCCGTTTTGTAGTAGAAACGCGTTCTTCATTAGAATCTATTTTTTCTAAAATTTGTAACCCCTTTTCAATTGAATTGAGTCCTTCTATTAAGTTTGCAATTGTCATTTGAATTACCGATTCAACTGGGTCTAGCGAATCAGTTTGTTCAATGTCTTGCTCATACTTACGCATTTCTATAACCTCGTCAATTGTTAGCTCTTGATTGTGTGAATCTAGCAATTCTTGAACGTCATCATGATCGACCTCTAAATTTAATTGTTTGGCGATATCGACCACTTCTACTATTATGCTATCGATTTGTTCAGGATCTGAAACTGATTCTCCTTGGGTTTCAGTGGTGAAAAAAATGGACACCGTTTTTTCCAGACACCATTCAAAGTTTTTTTGTGAAACCTCATTCCAAGATTGTCCAATAATTCTTACAGCATCTAAAACATTGAATTGCTTCCAAAAGTCTTTAACAGAAAGCTCATTGTTTTGTCTCATAGCTTCATGTACTTGTGCAAATGACCGCCTTGTGGTGTAAGCTTTAAATGTTTTAATGACTCCCTGGGCCATTGGTTGAAGCAGCTGGTAGTGTTTGGTGGCAAAAATACAACTTCCACTCGTGGATCGAAATTAATTAGAGTTGCGGGAGGATGACCTGGTGCATTGTCAATTAGTAGCATCACTTTAAATGGGATTTCTTTTAATTGGCAGTAACGTTCGACTTCAGGAATAAAATGATGGCCAAACCAGTCTTCAAAAAGAGAAGCTGTCACCCAAGCTTTCGCATTAGACTTCCAAATGACAGGCAAACCAGCTTTGGATTTATTTTTTAAGGTTCTTGGATTTTCTGAGCGATAAACTAAGAGAGGTTTCAATTTACAATCTCCAGCTGCATTTGCACCAACCATCACTGTCAATCGATCTTTGGCGGCTTTAAAACCTAGAAAAGTTTTATCTTCACGCGCAATAAAAGTTCTTTTAGGCATTTTCTTCCAAAAAAGACCGGTTTCATCTACGTTGAAAATGGTTTGGCTAGTGTAGCCACCTTCGTCTATCATTGTTTTGAGTTTTTCTGGATAGAGAGATGCAGCTTCTTTATCAGCGCTTGCCGCTTCTCCACTCTCTGCGATGCTATGCCAATTACAACGACTCTTAAATCGGCTTAACCAGCCGTTACTAGCTTTAAACACTTCATTTTTATCCGCCTCCCCAGCTTCTTTTATTAGTTTTTCAAAAATCTGCTTTGCTTGAAAGCACACTGTATTTGAATCAACAGGATAATTTTTCACTATTACTTGATTATCACACCATGACTGTAGCAATGTTTCCATCTGTGCGATAATACTGTGACGCTTACGGATGATACTTGAATTCAAAGATTGAGAGTCTTTCACAGCGTTCATAATTTTTTCTGTACCTTTTATAACCGTTCGGACTGTTGATTCCGGTAGGTCAAATTTGTTTGCCAATTCACAAATTTTAATTTTTGCTTCAAAGTCTTTAATTATATTCAGTTTACACTCCAAAGACAGTGTATTGTTTCTTGTTGGGCTCAAATGACTAATTTTTCGTTCTTTTAGATGACATAATTAGAGATTATTAAGTAAAACGCACTGCGCACGTAAAACAATTCCACGCGGAACACGTTTAAACCTGTCGCAAACTGAACACTGAGAGGGCGGAGCGAGAGAGCCGATGCGCACGGCAATCAAAATGAAAAACCGCGTATCTCCGAATTCGTGTAAAACGGGGTAGCGTAAGTCGGGGTATTACTGTATATATATATATATATATATATATATATATATATATATATATATATATATATATATATATATATATATATATATATATATATATATATATATATATATATATATATAAACATATAAAAATTGAAACTGAACCCGGATATGTGTTCTAGGGGCCTAATTAGCGCTCATTTGAATAATTTTTTTCAAAATTCAAAAGTCGGGATCTCCTCATTGGTGAATTTTTTTTAAAGAAAATTTACTCAAAATTTAAACAGACCTCGGACATGTGTTGTATGGGGCTTAGTTCGCGCTCATTTAAAGAAATTTTGCAAAATTTAAAAGTCGCGATCTCCTCATTAGTGAATTTCTTCTATAATTCATCAAAAATACTACATTTAAGGCTCATATTACAGTAGTGTGGTATCTACTATATTAACCCCACCCTTTCTTTTGTACCTGTCCTGAGGCGTCAGTAATTTCTACTAATAGTCTCTTGCTCTTATCAGTCGCATAACTTCATGTTTAGAATAAGGAATGTTACTCTGCCGTCCTTGGCCAACACCGACTAAAGAGACACCTCTATATAATTTCTCTACGCTTTTTTTACAACACTATCAAACTTAAAACAAAATAAAAACATAAACTTGTGGTGATCATATTTTTAAATTAACTGTTTATTTAGTTCAGTAAGAGACAAAGTGCCGACAGTGTTTATCAATGTGGTGTTTTCGAATATTTCTAAAATGACACTAAAATATTTTATCGCGGTGATAGTCCTCCAAAGTGTTTCTGTAAATTGGGTTTTTGGAAACGAAGAAATTTCGAAGATATACGGCGAGAATGAGTTTTGCGATATCAGATGTTTCTATACAGTAAGTAGTAAAGCTTATAATTTTTATTTGGTCAAATTTACTCTGTTATCATATAAAAGAGTAATTAATTCTAATCGGACACTGACGAAAGAATGGTATATAATAATCATAATCATTAGCACAGTGTCATTATTGTCACATTAGAAATGGAATGTATTTGCTACTACAAGAATAGTTTTTGTTGAAGATTGTGTACGGATGATTTATGTGTAAATAATTAAGAAGCAAAAGTTACGTGAATATAAGTATTCGAAAATCTAAGTATCGTTTAAGAAGAATAAATTCAATTCCCGATAAAAAATTATTTTACATTTTTGAAAACTAATTTACAAAAAAGCTACATTACTGTTTGATTAAGTAAGAATGATAGTGTTTATAGAACTAACGATCAGACTCAATTTTTAGCTGGAGTCAAGGATGATTAAAATTTTTAAAAAGTCTGGACGCAGCAAGTGTGGTATGGAAGTGAATTTTCATAAAATGTTTTTAATAGCAAATATGTCACTCTAATGCAATCAGGCATTAATCTGGTTACCCGTATAACCTATATAGTAGAAACAATGTAACAGATTTTATCAAAATAACTTTATTGTTTGAAAATGTACAAAAAATTGATGAAAATAAGCTTAAAATGTTTCCGAGAAAACTGGTTTCCTAGCCAACGAACCTTAGGTTAATAGCAAATGGTGTTATTGAAATTTGAAGGATTTGATGAAAATTCGCTACCAAAATGCACTTACTGCGTCTCGATTTTTTTCTCTTACAAACATGCATCATAATTCGCTAAAAAAAATGCAAAAATGCAATAATATAAGGGTGCTTGAAAAGAAACAATTGTAGGGATCACCAACGACTTATAGACCACCATGTGGTTGTCAAAATATTTTTATAAGATCCAGCTTAAGACACCCTATAATTAACGTATACAATTTTTTTCGTATCTTTTATAATAACCATTATATTGAGCTTTGCAGTAGAAATGCGTCACTTTGTATATATGCAAACAGATAAAATCTGGGAGTAAACCCGGATATGGATTCTAGGGGGCTAGTTTGCGCTCATTTGAAAAAGTCTTTTTAAAATTCAAAAGTCGCGATCTCCTCATCGCGGTCTCCTCATTAACGAATTTTTTGTACGAAAATTATCCAAACATTATTTAAACCATAAACTTATCTAAAACTACTGCCAAAGCATCAGAGAGGGGGTCTATTTAAAATGAATTTTCTGGAAACATTTTAGTAAAATGAAAGACAATGACGGTTGAAGCTGGAACTTAAGAATTTGTAGAACACTCTTTTTGCGACATTTTCTTTGCATAAACCGTATTCGTTTCAGGTTCTTTGCCTACATGTTTCCAATTTTGACGTTTCAAATCGCAACTTTGACGTTTTGAGGAAAACCACTTTTTTTTAAAGGCCTCTAACTTTTTTGTCTTCTAACTCTTCTAACTTACAGACCGAAGTTTTGGTACATGGGTCACTTTTTATCATACAAACATGCGTACCAAATTTGGTTGCACTTACGTTGTTATTTCCGGAGATATGAAAATTTTCCGAGAAAATCTTGGCCGATTATCCTGGCTAAGAAACCTATCCAAGCCACTTGCAAAAGGAGGGTACTCACCAAATTTGATCAAAATTCGCCATTATTTTTTGAGTTATCGGTGTGTTACATATATATATATATATATATATATATATATATATATATATATATATATATATATATATATATATATATATATATATATATATATATATATATAGGATATGGGTTCTAGGGGGCTTAGTTCGCGCTCACTGAAAACATGTTTTCAAAATTCAAAACTCGCGATCTCCTCATTAGTGAATTTTTTAAAGAAAATTCACTGAAAGGAAAAGAAAGTGGTGAAAAACCCGAAATCCAAACCTTAGCATCTACCGACATCCGAGATGGCAGACGAAGCGATCAAGGATCTGAAAAAACGCGGAGGTATGTCTTTGCAAACCATCAAGAAGTATATCGCCGTAACTTACAAGGTGGACGCCGATAAGCTGGCGTCGTTCATCAAGAAATACTTGAAATTGGCCATCGCATCCGGCACTCCGGTACAGACCAAAGCCAGGGGAGCTTCCTGTTTTTTCAGGTTGGCATTGGGGTCTCGGTCCGGGGCAACAAAACGGTTAAGAAAATCGTCCTGGATGGTAGCCAGGAAAACTGTAACGAAACTAAAAATGCCTGGATGCACAAAGTGCGATACAGTAGTGAATTTATATTAAAATATTTTTAATAGCAATAATATGTATTTTTTTAATGAAGGCAGGCATCAAATTTGGTTGCCGATATAACCTATATAGTAAAAACAATGTACCATACTTCAGCAAAATAACTGTATTGTTTGAAAAAGTACTAAAATGTTTTGAAAATAAACTTAGGATGTTCCCCAAAAAACTGGTCCGATTTTTCTGGCCAAAGAACCTGTTCAAGCTATTTACCCCCCTAGCAGATATAATTATTCACAAAAAACTTTCGACGAAACACCCAAAAAAAGTTTACATGAAAATTTGCAAACAAATTTTTCACGAAAATCCGTAAATAATTTTTTTACATTAACTTATTAAACATTTATTACCAAAATCTAACAAAAATCTTACAAACGATGGTTCCTACGGAAACACGAAACATTTTCTGCGCAAATTGACTAACTTTTTTTTACAAAAAAATTTCCTAAAGAATACATAAAATTCCAATTATATAAATAATCTGTAACTAAGTTTAAAAAATAGGAAAATGCAAACAATATTTTTAAAACTAGGGTCTGTAGGTATAGGGAGTTGTTCAATTTGAAAAATCGGGACGCAGCAAGTGCGTTATGGTAGTAATTTTTTATTAAATGCTTCAAATTTAAATAAATCAATCTTCTATAAACTTAGAACGTTTAATTTTGGTATGTAGTAAGGTCATTCGTAAGGAAAGATATTTACCAAATTTCATTAAAATATCTTTGTAATTTTCGGAGAAAAAAAAATTTTTCGGGGGAAAATTTAAAATTTGAATGACTCAATTTTCTATAAACTTAGAAAGTTAAATTTTGGTACGTAGTAGGTCTCTCCTAAGGCAATATACACGTTAAGTTTCATTAAACAGCTTTGTAATTTTCAGAGAAATTTTTTTTTTTCGAAATAGAACTCAAAAATGTTCCGGAAAACCCCGTCCGATTTTCCTGGCTAACTAACTCATCCAAGCCATTAATAAATGAAAGGCACTTGCCGAGTTTCATTAAAATCGGTTAATTATTTTTTGAGTTATCAATGAAGAGTGAAGGCAAAGACTGGTTCATTAGATGGAATAAGTAGAAGCCAAACAAATTTGGTATGTCAAAATTAGAAGTATGCTACATTTGGATGGAGTTTTCAAGCAGTTTTTGGTTGAATTTTCTTAAATTATGTTAATATACAGCACAAGCCTCAGACTTATTGTGTAGACATGTTGTACGATTTATGATAAAAAGTAAATAAATAAAAAATAAATCAAATATATATATATATATATATATATATGTATATATATATATATATATATATATATATATATATATATATATATATATATATAATCGAAACTGACCCCGGATATGGGTTCTAGGGGTCCTAGTTCGCGCTCATTTGAAAACATTTTTGCAAAGTCTCACCATCGATACCTCTCTATTAGTGAATTTTTTTAAATAATAATTCACTAAAAATTGAGTTACGACAGTTCGAATGTTTCCAAATTCAGTCACTATTTGAAAGCGCTCTATATACAGCGTCTCGATTTTATCGACAAATAAAATTAAACGAAAACCTCTCTGAATGCGTCACTTTCCTGAGACTTATATTGAATCTGTTGGTAAATATAGTTGAAAACCTCCTTAAATGCGTATTTTCATGGGACTCCAATTTCCATTGGTAAAAGCGTCGTATCACAATTTTTGATATGTCCCAAAATATAAAAACTTGAAAAACAATTAAAATAACTCGAAAACGATTGGCGATATAAATGTTTTCTTCTTAGAAGCATGCATTAAAATTGGATGAAAATAATGCTACAAGAAATGCTGTTTCATTAAAAAAAAGCTTGTATTACCAACGACTTATGGACCAGCCTGTGATTGTCAACATAATTTTACAAGATTCAGCTCAAAACACCCTATAAATAACTTATAATATTTCCCTGTATCTTGTATAATAACCAATATATTGATCTTTACAGTAAAAATGCACCACCCTGTATATATATATATATATATATATATATATATATATATATATATATATATATATATATATATATATATATATAAACATGTAAAAACTGAAATTGACCCCGGAAGGGTTGAAGAAATATTATAGAAATTTTAAAGGCGGTCTTCTCAATAACGATTTCTTTCTACCAAAATTCGCGACAAAGTATATACTATTAAACCACAAACTCTATAACTGAAACTACTGCCAAATGATCAGAGAAGGGGTCTATTTGAAATGAAATTTCTGCAAATATTTTAGTAGAATGAAGGACAGTGATGGTTGAAGCTGTAACTTAAGGCTTTGTAAAACATATTTATTATGATATTTGCTTTACATAACCCCTATTTGTTTCAGGTTCTCCGTCCAAAAATTGCAAATTTTGACGTTTCAAAACGCGACTTTAACATTTTAAGAAGAAAACTATAAAATTTTCAAAGTAATTTTTCTGTTGTTTCTTGACCTTTTTGCGTCAAGAAAACCTAATCTTTGTCTGTAATATACAATAGATCTTGTTATCCACACAAAATATTTTAGTTTTGTGCATTTTCTGGTCATCAGTGGCGCCCATTTTTTTTAAATGTCGATACTTTTTTTTTCTTTCAACTTAGAGATCTGAATTTTTACGTGTAGGGTAAATTTAATACTGCAAACCTAAGTACCTACCAAATTTGGTTGCCACAGCTTTCTTATTCTCGTAGATACACAAATTTTCCGAAAGGAAACCCAAAATTTCCACAGATCTCCTCATTAGTTAATTTTTTTTAAGCTCCAAGTCGAACGAAGCCGGCCGGTGCTAGAAAGAAACCCTCTTTTGTAGCGGCGAAACTGACGTAGCCCTCTCAAGGGAAAAACTCGGGACGCAGCAAGTGCGTTATGGTAGTGAATTTTTATTAAATATTTCAAATTTAAATAACTCAATTTTCTATAAACTTAGAGAGTTTAATTTAATACCTAGTAAGGTCTTTCCTAAGGCAAGATATTCACAAAATTTCATTAAAATAAGTTTGTAATTTTCGGAGAAAAAAATTTTTTTCGAAAGAAAATTTAAAATTTGAACAACTCAATTTTCTCTAAACTTAGAAAGTTGAATTTTGGTACGTAGTAAGATCTCTCCTGAGGCAACATATATTGTAAATTTCATTAAAACAGCTTTGTTACTTTCGGAGAAACAATTTTTTTTTCGAAAGGAAACTCAAAATTTTCCCGGAAAACCCCGTCCGATTTTTCTGGCTAACAAACTCATCCAAGTCATTTATAAAAGAAAGGCACTTGCCAAGTTTCATTGAAATCGGTTAATTAATTTTTTGAGTTATCAGACGGATATATATATATATATATATATATATATATATATATATATATATATATATATATATATATATATATATATATATATATATATATATATAGAGAGAGAGAGAGAGAGAGAGAGAAGACCCCGGATATGGGTTCTATATGAGTCCTAGTTCGCGCTCATTTGCAAAAGTTTTTGCAAAGTCTCACCATCGATACCTCTCTATTAGTGAATTTTTTTAAATAAAAATTCACTAAAAAGCAAAGCTGGCCTACAAAGAACACGAAGACACCAAAATCGAAAACGACCAAGGAAAATGTGGCAGTTTTTTATAAAGTTATCTTTTAAATATTTAACTCTTATTGGTATTTGTAAGCAAATATAAAAAGGCAAGACAAACTCGATTCATATCCTCATCGATGCATAATGTGCTGGAAATGAATGATAATTTATTTATGTATAGCTTTGTATATTACCAAAGTCATATATTCTGTAATTGAGAACTGCGATTTATACCACAGAGTTGTCTATTTGGTGGCTGTTATGTAAAATTTACAATTCAATTTCCTACAGAAGGTCACTGAGATTGAATAAGATGAAAGCGTGCTGTAGAGGAATATCCAAAACCAAATTTGAATCAGAGAATATGTAATCCAGGAATATCGATCAAATTATAATGTTGTTTACGATAGTTGACTCAAGAATTCAGGCTCTGGTGTAACAAAAAAGAAATATCTAATGTGGAAAAAGCAAAGGAATTGCTTCAAAAACTTATATACTACAAATTCTACACATTTTCAGATTATTCTACCCGATGGTCCATTATATTTTGATCCTTTATAAATTTATATAACTTTTGAAATAAATGATCTAAAGAAATGCGGTTTTCGCCAGTCTTCTTATTTTTATAAGTTTGTTTCTGGGTATCTCTCTTTTTATATTCACTTCCGCTTTAACCGGAAATGACAAAACGTATTTTCAAGGATAGGGCAACTTTGTAATCTTAAATGGTACAGCCTGTATATTTATTCACAGTTTAAAACCGCAATCCTCCCCTTCCAAAAATGCCATACTTGTTACAGTTAATATACAGAGTGATGGTTTTACAAGCCTTAAAAATAAATATTGCGTTTTTTCTGAAATCTACGAAAAAGGAATGTTTCGCAAAGTCGATTATAGAAATTAAAGACAGCAACACTTACAAACGTCAAATTAGTTTAATGACAAACAATAACATTTTACCTGAATTGCTACTTACGATAATATACATGTCAAACTCAATGAAACAAATTGTGGCAGAATACTTATTGAGAACTAAACAAAAGCATAAACATTACTCATAAACGATGTTCAAAGTGATGTCCATCAACTTGAATACATTTATCTATACGTTTTACAAAGTTGTCATAGCTTGAACTTAATTGTTCGGGGGTGATGTCGTTAAAGACATTTCTAATATTTTCTTTAAGTTGCTATAAGTTTTGGGGGATCGGACTGTAACACCTGTCTTTCACACAAGTCCATATAAAAAGTCTGGAACTGTGAGTTCAGGAGATCGAGGTGGCCAAGCTATCAGACCTCCTCTCCCTATCCAACGATTTCTAAAGGTGGCATTCAGTGAGTCTCTGGTTACTTCAGCATAATGAGGTGTAGCACCATCCTGTTGAAAATAGACTGTCCCCAATAAATTATCCTGTTGAAGTTGAGGGTAAAAGAAATTTTCTAACATGTCTAGATATGAGGAAGCATTTACAATAGGATGGTTGAAAAAAAAGGGAGCGTATAATTTTTGCTTTGATACCGCACACCAAACTGTAACTTTCGGAGAGCATCTGACGCACTGAAAAAAAATTCTGGGATTTTCGGATGCCAAAATTATACTCTTATGCTTATTTACCTTACCATTTAAGTGAAATGATGCTTCGTCACACATAATTAGATTATCGAGAAAATGCATTTCTCTTCTAATTAAATTACGAATGATTACACAAAACTGTAATCATTTAGGAAATAATAAGTTTCCTTTAATCATTAATGGGTCTGAATTTTATAAGCATTCAAGTTTAGTACTTTTTTCATAACAGTATGAACAGTAGTTTTTGGAATACCTATTGCAGATGAAATTTTTCTTGTTGATAACGTAGGATCGTTTTCTGTTTTTTCTAAAATTTAAATTGACCTATTAAGTCTGTTTTCACCATTTGAACTTCTTTTGGTGAATTTTTCTTTAAAAAAAATCACTAATGAGGAGGTCCCAACTTTTGAATTTTGAAAAAAAATTCTTTAAAGAGCGCTAATTAGGCCACCTAGAACACATACCCGGGGTCCGTTTCAATTTTTATATGTTAGTAAGGGCAACAAATTTGGTACGATTCATTATAGGTAAATTACCTACCAAAATTTAGCTCTGTAAGTTAAAAGACAAAAAAGTTAGAGGCATTTAAAAAAACATAAATTGGGGTTTTCCTCAAAACGTCAAAGTTGCGTTTTAAAATGTCAAAATTGGCAACATTTCGGCAAAGAACTTGCAACTAATACGGGCTATGGAAAGAAAATGTCTCAAGAAGAATGTTTTACAAACCCTGAAGTCTTAGCATCAACCGTCATTGTCCTTCATTTTACTAAAATATTTCCAGAAGATTCATTTCAACTAGACCCTTTCTCTGATGCTTTGGCAGTAGTCTTAGCTAGAGAGTTTATCGTGTAATGGTATATAATTTTTGTCGAATTTTCGTAAAAAATCAATAAAGCTCAACATATCCGTTATTATACAAGATACGAAAAAAATGTATATATTAATTATAGGCTGTCTTGAGCTACATTTTAAAAATTATTTCAACAATCACAGGCTGGCCCATAAGTCGTTGGTGATACAAATTTTCTTTTTTTTAATCGAACACGCCTTATGTTGTTGCATTTTTGCATTTTCCATCGAAATATAATGCATGTTTGTAAGAAAAGAAATTCGGGACGCAGCAAGTGCGTTATGGTAGGGAATTTTCATTAAATGCTTCAAATTCGAATAGCTCAATTTGCTATTTTTTCTTAAGGATGGGATATCTAAAATCCAAAATTTACAAAAACAGGCGAAACAATTTAGACTGTCTGACGGAATAAATTCACCAAGAAATAGCTGATATACCTAGTAATTAATAATATGCTACGAGAATGTGTCTATCAAAATGGAACTCATTTCGAGCACATTTATTTTAAATTTATTTGCTTATTTGCTTTTGAAATATGATTCAGTATTTGTTAAATAAATTTAGCAGGCTTAATTGCCGCTTATTATTCGTTGGTTTTCGAAAAACCTTCATTTTGTCGAGCACTATTGAACAAAATGGGGAAAAAATATAACACCGAATAGAGAATTAATTTCCGTTTATAATTGTTCAACTTGTGTCACAAAGCGTATGAGAATTAGAAATATAGATATCGGAAGGATTATTTGCCCATATTATTCAATATGCAAGTTTTATTTATTTATTTTTCTTTTTTCAGACAGAAACGGAATGTGAGAATTTAGAGTGCAAATGCAATGTGCAAAATTTTAATATCACAGGTGAGTACCTAAATAATTTTCATAATCTGTTAAAAGTTGTAGGTATCGACCTGACGAGCTGTGTATTCCATGAAGAAAAGCTCTGACTGTTGATATTTCTATATACTGTTACGTTCTACGGGGTTCTGGATTTGTTTACTAACAAAACACAGTTTTCAAAACTACTAATTTATTATTACCAACTATTTTCCAACACCAGTGTCAACTAAAATATATCTCTTCTCTATTATTAAATGTCCATATAACTATATTTCACTATCACCTTCTATGATCGCTTCCTATAGACCAACACTTACTGTTAACTCGCTTTATACTCTATAATCACTTTCACACCACCTTATTCAATACTGAACTAACTTACTCTGCGCACCGCTCGTCTATTTATATGTCTATAGAGATTCTAGACGTTCTACACTATTCTACACTACTCTACACCTGTCACTTGTGGTCTATTCTAAAAATGTCATTCCAGAGTGTTCGCTGTGACACCGCCCCCCTC